>SJYF01002196.1:1990496-2008490 GCA_006410515.1 Procapra przewalskii
GGGGGGGGGGGGGGGGGGAGCAGGAGGTGTGGTCTCAGGGTTTGTGATCGGATAGGCACAAACCTCTACTTGGCTGATGGTGAGGGAGCAGGGTGTGGTCACAGGGGCAGGCTCCAGGAGGCCTGGGGCTGTGTGCTTACTGTCATTGAGCAGTTCCAATCTCCCGTTTGGTGGGGGGTTTCACGTCTGGGAAACCACTCAGGAGATGTGCATCAGTTATTACTATTGTCCCTCGGAGAGGAGCTGAACAGAGGCCGTAGGGGAGGGTCTGACTCCGGAAGGCCCACCAGGTCCTGCTCCTCCCTTGCCCTCACCCCACCACCTTTCAGCCTGTCCCTGCTTTGCCTGAAGGAAAACCCTGCACCCAGCATCTCTCAGCACCGGCCGGCCTCCACCCTGGACCACTGCACTGGTTTCTAACTGGCTTCCTGCTTCTGCTTCTCCCCACTCCAGTCTCCCTCCAAACATCATCTCCCAGAGTGGCCACAGTGGATGGTAAGGCCCTATGTGTGCCTGCCCCCGCCCCCACCTGATTCAATCTCTAACCTGTTTCCTAACACGCTCCCCCTATTCTCCTCCCTCCAGCACACCAGCACAGTGGCTCCCACGGTTCTCTGAACATGCAGGCATCCGGCCACCCCAGGGCCTTTGCACTTGCCACTGAGTGTCTTAGAAGGCATGCCCCCTCCCCCGAGACGGGCACAGCAGCTCCCTTCCTTCCATGTTGAACTGCAAGCCTTCCCCTTCAATACTAGCTGCCCTGGTCCCCATCTCTCCACCCTGTCACCCCTTACCCGTATTTCCTATCTCCTTCTGTCCCTGCCCCCACTGGCTGTTATTAACTGAGACAGAGGCAAGGCCTTATCTCCAGGCAGATGTCCCTCCTGCAGTCTTTCTGTCTGGCTCCACACCCATCTGGCACGCACACAGGGGCTCCTCATAGCAGTGGACAACGGGCACCAAGGAGACGAGTCCTCGCAGGGGGATTGGGGTGGGGGGGAGCTGGCACTGTGCAGGGGATCCCGGAGCTTCACTGAGTCCCTACAGCCAGCAGCTGGAGCAGGGAGGGTGAGGGGGGAGGCAGCCAGCTGAGGCTGTGCCCCGGAGCTGGAGAACATGACTGTTATCTGGGCCGTTCAGACCCCTGCGTGCAGCCTGACTTCCCTGCTGTCCCCATCAGACCTGCACATCATCTGCCGCCCCTCATCTTAGTCAGCATCCACCAGCCACCCTGCCAGAGGTCTGAATGTCCCCAGGAGCCCTCCCTCTTCCTCAGCGCCCCTCCCTGCCTTCCCAGTCCAATGGGCACTGCCTGCCCTCTGCGGTCAGCAAAGAGGGAAGCACGTGGGGTCTGCAACTTCCGAATTCTGACTCCAGCCCTTTCGACAAAGGCAGCAAATATTAATCAGGGGCCCACCAGCCGGGCACCCCTCCAAGTGCTTGACGGGCAGGCAGTCATTCGTCCTAACAGGGGTGCAGGTCAGGTGCCCCGCCGCGACCACTCCAGCTGGTGCCTCGGGCCGCCAAGAACCTGGGAGCCTCGGGGATCGGGGTCTCATCGCAGAGCTGCCATGAGGACCGGAGCTAAGGCAGGAGTTCCCTGCGTGGACCCGGGCTGCGGGTGATGCTGCTGGCCCCAGGACCTGCGGCCTCGCCGACCCGCCCCCGGCGCCGCCCCGCCCCCCAGCGAGGGCCCCGCTGGACCCGCCTCCGCTCCGGGGCAGTCTGCATTGTCCCCTTGGGCTCGGGGCGAACACGTGGCACACGTGCGAGTTCGGCACACGCTGCCCCGTCCTGGCTCCTCCATCCTCACCCCCTTTGTCAGGCCAAGCCCTACAGCCACCAGGCCGCTCCCTTCAGAAAGCCCCCTAGACCCCCACCGCCCTGCCTTCTCTGGGGGCGCTGCCCTCCTCTGCTCAGCCCCTCTGATCTCCTCCTGTGTCTGGCTTTAAGGACACAGCTGATTTAAGTGCATCGTAAACAGTCCTGAAAACGTAAAAGCGACTGAAGGGGTGAAACACTTGATCCATAACTGTTGCTCAGTGAGACGCTCGCCTTCCTGGAGAAGGAGCCTGTGCTCATCTCCTAGAGGCGAAGTAAGCTGCAGGCTGGCCAGTGGCCCTCACCCCTCAGCACCCCGGGGCCCCGCCTTCCGTCTGTCATTCTGACCAGCCTTCCAGGCACCACCCAGGCACCCGACTTCCCAACCCAGTGGAGCAAGGCCACAGTGTCTCTGTGCTCCCGGATTCAGGGTCAGGAGTTTGGGGAACACACGGGGAGGATGGCTGCTTTCTGCTCCTTGAGGCCTGGGAGCTCAACCAGGGGGACCCAGAGGCCAAGGAGATCCAGGCTGGTTCCCTGCTGAAGGTGCTGGCGTGTCACTGGGCCACCCTCGCAGGACAGGGGCTGGGCTCCGAGAACGCTGGCCTGGGAGAGGGGTGCACATGGGCTCAGCATTGCTGGGACCTCACCGCGGAGGTGCAGAGCTTGACCCCTAGGGCAGGACATCACAGGGGTGCACCAGGGTCAAGGGCAGGGACACACATCCCCTCTTCTCCATGGCACTGGCAACAAAGTCACAATGGAAGGAGAACCTGGGTTTTGTGGGTTTGCAATGGCTGGGGGCCATCTGTGGAAAATACACCTGCCACAACGGACACACAGCTCATAAAGCATCTCCCTGTCAGTGCGCATGAGCCCAAGAGCTCAACATGGTGTTGAAAACACGCCATTCAAGGTTAAGATCTCACCGGAGAACAGAAACTCTAGAAGCAATTAGAGTGGGAGGATGATACCTATTGTGTGTGTACACATTTCCTTCAAAAATATGCTGAATCCAGAATATCCTTCTGTAGTTCAAGAGTGACTGGGTTTTATGGAAAGCAGTTTGCTTTTATTAATAAAATTAAGCTATACTTAAAGAAAAATGCTAGATACATATGTATATATACACACACTTTTTGTATAAATACAAAAGCAACAAACTGATGGTAGAAAAAGGCATGAAAGATGTTTTTTGTTTGTTTTTTCCCAAAAAACCAAAGTTGTACAAATCTCCTTGCTTTTTTTTCTTGGATAAAAAGAAGTGAAGTGACAGGTGGCTTGTGTGTGTGTGTGTGTGTGTGTGCATGTAGTCAAGAGATCTCTCTCAAAAGTTTTCCTTGTTTACATAACTTTTTATGTTACATGCACCTAATTTTCTGGCACTCACACCTACTATGGAGTCTGTTGGCTTATTAACTGGAATTTACAGCAGAACCATCAAGCATCAATAGTGTACAAGTAGATTATCTACTTTGTGGGTATCGCCAGCAACTATTCATTACAAACCAGAGATGAAAGTGATTCTAGGTCTAAGCAAAATTATAATTCCAAAGATACATCTGTTGATGAAGGGATTTTTTTAAACTCATGCAGTCTGGTCTCCTGGACATTATTTAGATTAATTTCCTGACTTCCTTCAGTTTGGGTAATTTGGAGATTTAACTGGACTGAATAAGAATGTACTGAGTGTGTACCACATAGGAAACTTTGTGCTCCTTGGTCCAACATGAAATGCGGAAGGCTCCTTCCTCTCATCATATGAAGAGCTGTGGGGGATAGGGGGAGTGGTCATATAACTTGCTCAGAAATATCAGAGACAATGAGGTTTGGATAGTTTATCTTTTACCTGTCAAAAGACCCATTTCAATTTTATTGAAATTAATAACATAAACCTCTGTCACTGTGCTCACAGACGCAAGACCATCTTCGTGTGAAGTGTGACCCCACAGCCCCAAGGGGAAGCGCCCCCCCTCTGCCTCCTTCACGCTGGTTCCTCCCACCAGCACGAGGGGCCCTCCAAACACCCATTCATCACTTTATTGTGTTCCTTGCTCCCTCAGGTACACTGTCCTTGAAGTTCCCATGAATCAGGGGGCATTACATCCCCAAATACATGCATGGTAGGATTTTATAAGCACTATAAGGACAGTGTTAACTGGAACTTGGCAGGACCGCCATTTGCAGAGATGGCTGCTGGCATCTATGAAGTTTCTGCAAGCAGGAAGCAGGGCAAACATTGCTGTTTCCCTGTGGCCTGGATGCCCCGGTGTTCAGGCTTCACTGACCTCTGCAGATCAGAAGGCTGTCCTCCTGTTTCCCAGTCACCCCAGAAGACATCTGGGGGAAGAAGATGAGATGCGGTTTGTGATGCTAAAGTGAAAGTCACTCAGTCGTGTCCAACTCTTTGCAACCCCATGGACTGTAGCTCAACCAGGTTCCTCTGTCTGTGGGATTTCCCAGGCAAGAATACTGGAGGGGGTTGCCGTTCCCTTCTCCAGGGGATCTTCCAGACCCAGAGATCGAACCGGGGTCTCCTGCATTGCAGGTGGATTTTTCACTATCTGCTGCTGCTGCTGCCAAGTCACTTCAGTTGTGTCCGACTGTGTGTGACCCCATAGACGGTAGCCCACCAGGCTCCCCCGTGCCTGGAATTCTCCAGGCAAGAACACCAGAGTGGGTTAACATTTCCTTCTCCAATACATGAAAGTGAGAAGTAAAAGTGAAGTCGCTTAGTCATGTCTGACTCTTAGTGACCCCATGGACTGCAGCCCACCAGGTTCCTCCGTCCACGGGATTTTCCAGGCAAGGGTACTGGAGTGGGGTGCCACTGCCTTCTCTTCACTATCTGGGCCACCTAAAATTGACTTCCATGTGGAACCCAGTATATACGGGGGTGGGGGTGCATTTTAAGAGTGACTGGAGTCAGGGAGCTTCTGGGGCAGCCCTGAGCGTCCTTAGATTCCTCCGGCTCCCCTAGCCGCACCCAGCCACCCTCTACTGCAAGGAGGGAAGGCCCCACAGAAAACCGGGAAACAGGTAAACTTCACCTTCTGCACAGCCCGAGTTGCTGCTCAGCTGTCTTCCTGACCTCCCTCCCATCTCCAACTCCAGAAACCCCCAGACGAATCTTTTCCGAGGAAAGAAGCAAATGTTTCTGCGATGATGGACACCGTTCTGGTGGCGTTACCAGCCCTGGAACGTGGTTCACAGACCCTCGCTTTGTGAGGGCTGGCTGGGACAGGTGGCCCTGAAGCCACCCTGGGCGCTGGCTCTCCTCGCGTGCTCGGCCGGCCCAGGAGACCCGGGCTGAGCCTCGCCACTGGTCATACTTCCTCTCTCCCGGGTAAACAGTGAGGGTCCCCGCCGGCTCCAGGGAAGCATCAGATCAGAGCCCCGACATGGAATCTAAGTCGTGAGGGCTCCAGCGTTCCCCCCAGCCACGCCTCCTCCTTATCCACCATCAGGAAGTCGAGAAGCCGGGGTGGGGGTCGGGGGAAGGGTCATCTGACTGTGTGCAGGTGACTGACGTCCAAAGGGCAGGCTTCCTTCTGACCAAGAGCGTGACACTGACCACAAGCCAACAGATGCTCAGGCCGCAGACCCCAGGGTGCGCCCTCCCACTGTGGCGCCGCTCTCCGGCGGAGCATCTGGATGCACGAGGACCCCCGGGAGTTCTCAAGGGGCCAGTCTTGCGGCGGCCCTGAACCCCAAGCCGGTGCAGCAGAGTCAGCCGGGCGGCTGCTCTTGGCCCCTTGCCGCCCGCGGAATGGGGCGTGGAGCAGATGCTATCGCAGGTCCCTCCCCGCGCTCGGGCGGGGTGGTTCGGAGGCTCAGCCGCGAGCGGAGGCTTTAGAGCCGCAGTCCAGCCCGGGCCGGAGTCCGCGCCGCCCAGGGCAGCCCCGCTCGGGGCCCACGTGCGCCCGGAGCCCGCGAGGCGGAGCCGCGGAGAGGTGGTCGGCGCGCGGGCGCAGGTGGGAGGCCCGGCTCCCCTCGGCAGTGTTTACCTGGCTCGCAGGAAGCCCCGGAGGCGGGGGAGGAGCGGCGGGCGCGCCCGGCCCTCGGAGCGGCAGCCAGACTGCGCCGCCGCGCCAGCGAGGACGAGCCTGCGGCCCCAGCGACCGCGGCCCCGACCCCGGAGCCCCGGGACCCCGCGAGCTTGGGGCCCGGGCGGCGGGAGGCGGCCCGGACCCCGCGGCGCCCTCGGCCTGGAGAGACGATCCGCGCGGTGGGTGACCTCGCCGGGGGCGGGCGGGTGCCTTTGTCTGCGCCCTCGGAGCAGGGACGCGGGGACGGGGCGCGGGGCTCCCCCGGGCGGCCGCGCAGGTGGCGGCAGGTGGCAGCCAGGCGGCCACTCTGCGAGGGGTGAGCGCGAGTGTAGACGCCGACCCGGAGCGGCAGGGCTGTCCCCGACGGGTGTCCAGGTGTGGGCAAGGCCGGGTCGGGGGCCGGGGTCGCGGGCAGAGCGTAGGAGGCGCTCGGGGTGGAGTTTCGGGTGGGAGGTGGCAAAGGTCAAGGAGGCCACCCTGGGCGGTGCGGGACCGCTACCTGGGCGAGCTTTAGGGCAGGCCGGGTCCGTAAGGATACGTCTGGAGCTTACCGCCGACTCCTGCCTGCCCCCTCCCCCAGCCCGGGCGAAAACCAGTTTCCCTTTGAGCGCTGAGGGCGGCGACAGGCGACGCTCCGGGCTTCCGCCTTCCGGAGGCCCGGCCTGGCTCCGCTGCGCCGCCGCGTCCACCTGCGCCCACCTGCGCGCCTGGCGCCCGGGTGTGAAGCCCCCCTGGGCCCGGGACTGGCCGGCGTCCGGAGAGTGCCGCGTGCTCTGCACGGTTCCCGGGCACCTGGTGGCTCTGGCTCCTCTGGACTGCTGGCGGCACTGTCTCGTTCCTCCCAGGGTCTCCTTTCTCCTCTCCTCTCGGAAGGCAGAGGGGGCGGGGGGGGGGGTTGGAGAAGCCTTAGAGTTTCTCCGGGGATCTCAGTAGGACTCTGGCAGGAAACAAGCGCCTTTGGGTTCCTGGTTCTCTGTTTTCCAGTCGCGATAAGGTGAGGGAGTCCATACCGTGAGTTCACTTAACCTCTGCAGCGCGGCTGGAGTGTGTCTGGGGAGACGCAGACCCGGTTGGGGGCGCTGGCTGTTGACTCTCAGAGGAAGGGCGCTTTAGGGTGTGCCCTATTTAAGACCTGTGGCCTTTGGACAAGACCCCCAGCTCAGGGAAACGGTTTGCAGAGTGTGGCCCAGGAGTCTGGGACACCCCGAGAGTCGGGCTCAGTCCTGCCCCCGGCTCCCTGGCAGAGTCTCACCGGAGTGCTGGGCGCCTTCGTGGACGTGGGGAGCTGAGTGGGGTGCAGACCCAGCCCTTCAGGCAGGGATGGTCGTCACTGGGACGCAGCCTCACAGCTGTTTCTCCCAGTTCAGGGGAGGGGCCGTGGGTCCTCCTACTTTTTTTTTTTTCCAAATGGGATAAACCAAAACCTGAAAGGAGGGAATCCAGTTAAATATTATGTAAAATGGTGGCTGATAGTAGCTCCGAATGGTTTAACTGTTCTGAGATGACTACTGTTACTATCTCAGGGTTAAACAAAAGCTATTTGGTTCAAATTCACTTTAAAAACTTTCCAAAGTATCCCATTTCTGCCCAAAGACAAGAACACTTTGAGTCACTTGTGCTGTGATTTGGTATTGAACCCTCCAGCCTGGTTTGGGCTGGGAATGGCTCTGGCCACTTGCCCTGAGGAAAAGCACCCGTGACGGCGGAAAAGGGCAGAGACCAAGCTTTCTGGCGATTCTTCTTTTTCCTCCTGAATTTTTAAACATTCACGGGAGGTTACGTTGTTTGACTTTTAGTTTCTCTCTCGAGTCTTTTTAAAAATCTGACGCTGGATCACAGCTGTCCCCAGGCCTTTTCTCCCCAGGTATCCAGATAGCGTTTCTGACCACTTCCCAGCGGCCAGGCCATCTTCTGGGAGCTGCATATCATTGCAGCACAGGTGTGGCACCCTGGGATGTCCTCATTTGATGTAACTACCCTATTAGCACCCTCATTTCCACTGAGTAGGAGACCAAGGCACAGAGACACCCGGGGGCGCCCAGGGCTCAGTTCCAGATATCTGACACCAGCCCCTGTGGCTGCCCTGCAGGCCAAGAGGGCAACTTGCAACACCCACCGAGCCCCTTCCTGTCCTCTGGCTTCCCTGGTGGCTCAGCGGGTAAAGCCCCTGCCTGCAGTGCGGGAGACCTGGGTTTGACCCCTGGATTGGGAAGATTCCCTGGAGAAGGAAATGGCAATCCACTCCAGTATTCTTGCCTGGAGAATCCCATAGATGGAGGAGCCTGGTGGGCGATAGTCCACGGGGTGGCAAAGAGTCGGACACGACTGAGCTTCACCTCACTTCACTTCTCTTTAAAATTCCACCGCTAATGGGTGGCTACACCCAGCAAAGCGTGCTTCCTCTTCAGGTTGGTGGGACTGGAAGGCTGCTGTCTCGTCTCTGTTAATCACCTCCTCCCTAACTTCCTCAGCAAAGTTGTCGATAGAGTGGGAAAGACAGTACTCTAATGCCTCAGCATGGTTTTTAGTAAGTCATCACAAGCAGTGAGTCACTTCCACTGGTCTTTTAGAGCCACCAAAGGAAGCTTAAGTCAGCCTGAGCTTGGGGACCCCAGGAGGTGGGTTTAATCAACAGTAAGTGTACAGTAATTTAACCAACAGTAATTATAATGATGCTGAAGCTCCAGTATTTTGGTCATCTGATGAGAAGAGCTGACTCATTGTAAGAGACCCTGATTCTGGGAAAGACTGAAGGTAGGAGAAGGGGACGACAGAGGATGAGATGGCTGGATGGAACCACCAACTTAATGGACAGGAGTTTGAGTAAACTCCAGGAGATGGTGAAGGACAGGGAAGCCTGGCGTGCTGCACTCCATGGGGTCACAAAGAGTCTGACACGACTGAGTGACTGCGTAACAGCAGCAGTTATACATGGGAAGGCCCTGCTGGTCTCACGCCACAGAGATGTGCAGTGAGCGCAGTTCAAACATCCTCCTAAACGCATGGCCTCAGGCTTCAGCCAGAGAAACAGAACCAGCAGAGACACACACGCGTAACTTAACATGAGGAACCGGGGCCAGAGAGGCCTGCAGGCCTCAGGCCGGAGCTCTCGGCCCGAGCTGAGGCTGCCTCTGGAGAAAGAGCCAACTTCACGTTACAGCCGGGAAAAGATAACCAGTAATGCATATTATGAAGCTTTTAGTAGTGTCTGAGAGTCAATAACTGTTAAAAATTCATAAATATGGATTGGAACTCTGAGCATCACTGAGTAAGTGTGAGGCTCTATTATAATAATAATAAAAAAAGATGGATGCCTGGAGAGTGAGGATAGACAGACTCGGGTGAAGTATCTGGAATGTACCAAACATTCTAAGACTCAGCAACATAAAACAAACCACCCAAGAAGAGAAGTAACTGAGCAGGCTGGCCCAGAAGAGAAAGCCCAGGGGGGCTAGGAAAATGGAAAGGGATGTTTAACCCACCAGTTCTCAGAAGTAGAAATCACATCAATGGGATAATTTTTCATACCCATCTGTAAAGATCTTACCATCTATGCCAAGTATTGAGGAAGATAAGGAGAACTGAGAACTCCCATGGTGGTGAGTATAAATAAAAGCAGACGCTTTAGACAAGAGCCCAGAAAAGCTGAAGACAGACGTTCCTGTGACCCGGTGCTTTCAGTACTAACTGCACCCTCTAGGGAGAACCTGGGCTCAGCCACAGCGCACACACAAAGGTTACTCCCAGAAGCAATTTTTAAAAATATATATTTATTTGCTTTTATTTATTTGGCTGTGCTGAGTCTTACTTTCGGCTGGTGGGATTTTTAGCTGTGGCAGGGGGTTCTAGTTCCCTGATCAGGGATTGAGCCTGGGCCTCCTGCGCTGAGCATGCAGAGTCTCAGCCACTGGACTGCCAGCAAAGTCACCTGGAAGCACTTTTAAAAGCTTGTATTTTGACGATCGTTGTAGATTCACATGCAACTGTGAAAAATAATAGAGCTCCACATGTGCTTCATAACATCTTGCAAAACTATAGAAGCTATCGTACCCAGGAAATTAACATTGGTACGACCTATCAGAGGGGTTGAGATGTCAGATTTCACCAGGTGACATGCTCCTATGCGTCTGTGTGTGGGTCTGTGTAATTTTATCGCACGTAGATCGTCGCGTGACCACCCACGCAGGTGGGACCACTCCATCACGAGGCCTGCAGGCTGCCCGTTGTGGCCACAACCAACTTCCCCTTCCTGCACCCTATGCCCTCGCAGCCACTGCTTTGTTCCCCATTTTCTGTAATTCGTCACTTTGACAATGCTGCTTAGGCGGAGTCATACAATGTGCCCTTTCTTTTTCGCTGACTTTTTTCACTAAGTGCAGTTCTCTCGAGACGTTCTCCAAGTCGTTCAGTGTCCAGCCAGTTCGTTCTTTTTTTTGTTTATCACTGAGTAGCATTCTGTGGAATAGATGCCCCCCACCCACTGCTCGTCTAGTTTTTTGGTTTTTACCATCCACCCTTCGAAGGTTTCCAGCTTGTGGCTGTTTGAGGGCACCTACTATGACGTACACGTTTTTGTGAGAACACGGTTTTTTGGTTTTCACTTCTCTGGGATAAATGCCATTGCTGAGTCATCCAGCAAACGCGTGTTCCAGTTCACAAGACTTTGCGGTCTTTTTTCCCAGAAAGTCTTCAGCGTTTACATCCCACCGGCCAGGTGTGCGTGGTCCTGGGTCTCCGTGACAGCATTTGGCACTGTCTTTGCTTGGTATCTGAGCTGTTCTGAGCTATCAGGTATGCACTGACACTTCAGCGTGACTGTGGTCTGCGTCTCCATCACAGACAGCGCTGCCCGTCTTTCCACGAGCGTGTCTGCCATCTGCACATCCTCCCAGGGAGCAGCCTGGTCTTGCCTTTGCCCGCTGTCTGATTGGCTTGTTTGGGCTCTCTAGTTCCTTGTCGATACGCTCTGGAGACGGGGCTGGTGATTTGCAGTTTCTCAGTCAGTGTAGCTGGTCTTCAGCCTAACCACAGGTGCTTTTGCAGGGAGAAACTTTTTCATTTTGAAGAAATCCATTTGTTGATTTTTTTCTGTGTGTCTTGTGCAGAATCTCAGGCTACTGAGACCCACTGAATTGAAATCTGCATTGCTTATTTATTTAGTTTGGGCTGTGATGGTTCTTTGTTGCTGCGAGATCTTCCTCTAGCCGTAGTGAACGGGGTCTACTCTCTGAAATGCAGGGTGCAGGCTTCTCACTTTGGGGGTTTCTCTTGCTGTGCAGCATGAACTCCAGAGCACAGACTCAGTAGCTGTGTTACACAGCTTAGTGTAAGCCTAAGTTACACAGCTCAGGCTTAGTCGCTCCGCATGTGGAATCTTCTTGGACCAGGGATCAAACCCATGGCCCTGCTTTGGCAGGCAGATTCTTAACCACTGGACCACCAAGGAAGTCCTAATTTTTTTTCTTTTATGGATTGTGATTTGGGTGAACCCGTTGCCTAGTCTGGAAGATTTTCTCCTGGCTTCTTTTTTTCCTACAAGTTTTTTTACTTACAGTCTACACTGAAGTCAGTTGTCCATTTCCAGTTTTTGTATGATGAGTGAGGTTTAGGTGGAGGATTTCGATTTTGGTTGCTTTTTGTCCCTACATAGGAATGCCACCTTCCCCAGTACTGTTTGTTGAAAAGATGATCCTTCCTCCATAGACTTGGTTTTCCATCTTCGTCATAAATCGTGTCCACATTTTTGTGTGGGTCGATTTCTGGGCTCCCTGCTCTGTTTCCGTGATCGAGATGTCTGTCCGGCCACCCAGATCACACTGTCCTGCTTACCAGGGCTGAAGGGTGAGCCTGACCATCAGGTAGTGTGAGCCCTCTCACTTCTTTCTTCTTCATCAGAATCCTGTTAGCTAGGCTGGCTCCTGTACCGTTCTGCACATTTTAGAGTAAGCTTTATCGTGACTACAAAACCCCTGCTAGAATATTTATAGTGTGTGTGTGTGTGTGTGTGTGTGCGCGCGCGTGTGCACCTAGTCGTATCAAACTCTTTGTGACCCCATGGACTGTAGCCCGCCAGACTCCTCTGTCCATGGGATTTCCCAGGCAAGGATACTGGAGTGGGTTGCCGTTTCCTTCTCCAGGGAATCTTCCCAACCCAGGGATCGAACCCACGTCTTCTGCATTGACAAGTGGATTCTTTACCATCTGAGCCACCAGGGAAGCCCCTGCTGTTTCATACGTGTGTGTGTGTGTGTGTGTGTGTGTGTGTGTGTGTGTGTATACTCTCATGACATATCTAAAAACCACTGTTAATTGCTCAGTCGTGTCCTACTCTTTGCGACCCCATGAACTGTAATTCTCCAGTCGCCTCTGTCCATGAGATTCTCCAGGCAAGAATACTGCAGTGGGTTGCCATGCCCTTCTCCAGGGGATCTTCCCGACCCAAAGGTTGGACCTGGGTCTCCTGCATGGCAGACAGATTCCATCTGAGCCCCCAGGGAAGCCCCCGAATCACTAAGAATCCTAACTAATCTGCCCTGCCACCCGGATAGACTTTCTTTCTTTTTTTATAGGTTTTGTTTTTATTTGTTTTAATTGAAGTATAGTTGATTTACAGTGTTATGTTCATTTCTGGTGTACTGCAAAGCAATTTACTCACACTTATATTCTGTTCCATATTCTTTTCCATTATAGTTTATCACAGGATATTAAATGTCATTCCTGGCGCTATACAGTAGGACCTTGTTTATCTGTTTTATATACAGCAGTTTGTATCTGCTAATCCCAGGCTCCTAATTTGTTTCCCCACTCCCTTCCCCCTTGGGAACCATGAGTTTGTTTTCTGTGTCTGTGAGTCTGTTTCTAGACAGACTTATTTTCTGAAAGGACACAGGAAAATGAAGCGATGGTGTCCAGACAAGATCTGTCAGCATCCTGGGGTCAGACCATCTCCCAGGGGGGTGGGAGCCCTCCTGCCCCCTCCACCCCCCGATGGGGAGCCAGGTGTAGTCTGTGGCTCATCACTGTCCCTCAGCAACACTCTGAATGAGTGGAGTCTTCCTCTCATCACAGGTGAGGAGATGTGAATTCTCCGGGGTCAGCAGACCCAGGAGGTCCTGTGACTCTCAAGGCCTCGTCTGCTCTGTCCAGTGACTGTGTGATGGCTAGCAACGCCGCGCTATGCTCCTGAGGGCTCGGGAGCACATTCCAAACCCCAGGCATCCCTACACCCACGTCTGACCACGTGGACCCGAGTCATTGTCCCCAGGGAGGGAGGGACGATGGGCCACCTCCTGGCCCCCATCAGCCCCAGGCCCCGTCCCCACGCTGCTCACAAGTGCTGGGGACCAACCAGAAACCAGGGGATGCTGTTTTAAAAGGGGCCCACTTTTGAAGTAAAGAGTCGGTATGAAAACATGCAAGAGCAGTGTCTCTCTCAGCGGGGACGTGACGCCCACATCAGAACTGCTACCGGTTTTGAAAAGGGGTCAGTGACTAAGAGCTGGTGACAAGGGGATGCCACCCTCCAGGGTGTGAGGCAGTGTATCTGAGGCCCAAAGCCACAGCCTTTTACAGGAAACGAGCTTCTGCTCAGAGCCCCGGCCGTTGTTCTTGGGGAGTGATGCTTCTCCAGGGTGCTGTGAATTTCAAAACCCAGGACACAGGAGCCGTTGGACATGTTTTAGTGAACACACTAGATTTTAGTGTCGTGCTAATGCTAATTATGTGGTAACTAGACTTGGATTTGGTTTATACCTCTGAGGTGTTAAGAATCTAGAAAGCTGTGAGTGGTGGTGATGCTTCTTCTGAAAGCTGAGTTGACTTGGTGGCTTATTGTGTCAGGTTTTGCTTTGATCGGTGGCTGACGTTCATTGCGGACCATCCCGCAGGCAGCTCTGAGGGACACTCCAGGATGCCAGGTCCCGCCCCGGGCCCTGCAGATGAAGGGCTGCCGGAAGAGCCAGCGGCCCCTCAGCTGGAATGAGACTTCCTGTGTGTGGCGATTGAAAAGGCAGGCAAAGCCACTAGGTGACATGCCCTGCTGTCATGGGGTTTTCCGAAATGTTTATTTCAGAGCATGACTCCTGCAGTCAATTTCCCCTTGTTTCACGGGACCAGGGGGTTGGGAGGTGGAAGCTGGCAAGGGTTTGACTTGTCAGAGTGTGAGGAGCCTGGTGGCCCCATCATCAAGGTTTTCAGTCAAGAATGGGCTCCCACTGGCCCCCTCACCACTAATAACTGCGCCCACGAGTGTGGGCCCTGCCTTTGGGGTGTGTCAGCGGCAGAGGGTCTTCCCCAGACACATCTGGCATCCTCTGCTGCAGTTTGCGGCCCCGCTGGGCAGGAGCAAAGAGCCAGGGGCAGAGACGGCTCCTCCAGCAAAGATGCCAGAACCCCAGCCTCCCCCACAGTGGCCGCCAGCCTCCCCAGAGACGGAGGACCTCCCCCCAGAGTCTGATCAGAAACCTGCCGGAGCCCATGGAGACGGCGGGCAGGGACCGAGACTGGCTGGGAACAGGATGGGAGCACCCCAGCAGAGCACCTGCAGCGGCTGGAGCCGGACCCCGAGTCTCCTCGGGGGCTGTGGACGAGGATGACACCCAACGACCACCCCCGACCTGGCAGCCACCTGCCTGCATGTCGGCCAGAGTGCTCATTAAATGCAGAGTCCTAGGCCCTGGTGCCTGGACACCACCTCGAGTCTTGGGGTCTCGGCCCAGGAACGTGTGTTTCTAGTGGTCCCGAGGCCCACTGCTCAGTGAGAGGCAGAAATGGGTGAGGAGGGCCCCAGGTGCGTCTCAGCAACACAGGTTCACCTGAGCACACCTGCATGAGGTCCCGCTCATCCACTTCAGCACCATCGAGAAATTCCATTTCCTGGTAAATGACTTTCTGTTCAAAGAATGATTCATGTAAAATCACATCCTATACTGGCGGTGTGTCCTTGTGCGTATCGTTTATTTTTGATACTCTCTCCATTTAGGGGGTGACATTCTCTTTCGTGCCTCTGAGCGCTGGCGTATCTGACAAGGAATATTTATGGATATTCATCCTCTCCATCCGGTTTCTTGGAGAGTTGGAACCTAACATTTTTGCTAAACTTGCTCTGAGACAAAAGCTAAATTGTAGGCGCCCAGAGGAGACAGCTGCACAGTTTAAATTCCCTGATTCTCCGGGACACTCAGAGGCCACACCGCGCCCTTCCAGAGGCCCTGCATGAAAGAGACGTGGCTCTGGCCCTGAAGACTGAATCGTAGTGTGTCATCAGGGAGCCTGAGGTCCTAAGATAGGTTCCCCAAGGCACTGCATTTCTGGAGCACCTCGCAAGGTAAACAAAACCTGTCCAGGATTCCTGACAGGGGGCTGTGCCAGCAGAGGGCGGGGACTCAACGGCGCTTCTGATCCTCCTATCAGCCCTGCGCCCCGCTGCCTGCAGCCTGGCTGTGGGGTGAGTTAGGGTGAGGGCTGGGGTGAGGATCTGCAGCTTCTTCAAGGCTCTTTCCAGGATGCCCACCTGCCCTGGACAGCTGTTCACAGCAGCAGCTCCGTCCCCTGGTTGTGATCACGTTTAGTTTATAAGGGGCTCAGCACTCCACCCCACATTTACTTTCTGGGAAATTTAGAAGAAGTTTTTCTCATCTCCCATCGTCCGTGTGGAGTTTTGGTGGTGTCTGCTGCATCTCCGATGGCTGGCTCCACTAACCCTGATCATCACCATCCAGCTGACACCCAGGAGAGTCTGAATTCTGCACAAGTCACCTCCAGTCCTTTGGCAACCTGATGCAAAGAGCTGGAAAAGACCCTGATGCTGGGAAAGATTGAGGGCAGGAGGAGAAGGGGGTGAGAGAGGATGAGATGGTTGGATGGCATCACCGACTTGATGGAGTTGAGCTTGAGCAAACTCCCGGAAACAGTGAAGGGCAGGAAGCCTGGCGTGCTGCAGTCCATGGGGTCGCAGGGAGTTGGACACAATTTAATGACTGAACAACAGCAACAACCTCCACCGTCCAAGTCCTCTTTACCAGCCAGGACGTGGGACATCCTGTGGGACATCAGCCCACTGTGTGGCCTTAAAAGACCACGTCAAGCAGGAACTTAGACACAAATGATTCTCGTATTTTAGGGGCTAGGTTTCTCAGAGTGTGGTAGGGAGTCAGAGTGTGCTTCGGTTGTTTTTATTCTGGTCCTTTTGGATGTCTGAAAACAAAATAACCCTGGACTGACAGGCTAAGACCAGGGGTTTACGAGGTGGGGTCCCATCCGGCGCCGTCTTCCTGGAAACAGAGGATAAATTATATTTCAGACTCGAGCCCAAAGCATCACTGGTTTTGAAGGATCATTTATACTGCTGTGTGGAAGATGCTGTCTGTTTTAAAAGGCAGATGATGATTACTTTATTCTGTCATTATCTCTGTATGTCAAGACTCATTTTTGAAGAGAGAAGGATTTGAACCAGGTATTAAAAGCTAGCGTTGTTGATTTTAGACAGTGTTTGGAAATTGTTATGTGAAGAGAAAAAGGACATAGCAGTACTGACTTGGCAGATGGCCTTTCTGAAAGGGCAGTGAAGTGTCTTGTTTAAAGCCACATTAAGTAACAGTCCTAACAGTAAAATATGTGTATTTATATGGAAATTTTTCCATAGGATTAGCAATACCAAAATAAAGTGTGTGATGGGAACTTAAAGCAGATTTTAATGTGAAGGTAGATGAAAACCTGTACAAATATTTATACTCTTTTTTAATAAAACCTCATTCATTCATGAAGACAGGAAAAGCCCCAGGTTTCATTTTTGTGGGCTTATGTGGCAGAATCACCTCAGAGCCTGGAATCTCTGAGACTTAACTTCATTGCTTTCGCAACATGTGGGCTTCCCAGGTGATTCAGTGGTAGAGCATCCGCCTGCCAATGCAGGAGACGCAGGAGATGCAGGTTCGATCCTCGGGTCAGGAAGATCCTCTGGAGAAGAGAATGGTAACCCACTCCAGTATTCTTGCCTGGAGAATCCCATGGACAGTGGAGGCTGGAGGGCTACAGTCTATTGGGTCGCAAAGAGTTGGACACAGGTTAGTTGGACACCAGGTCTCCCCTGGTGGCTCAGCTGGTGAAGAATCTGCCTGCAATGCTGGAGACCTGGGTTTGATCCCTGGGTTGGGAAGATCCCCTGGAGAAGGGAAAGGCTGCCTACTCCAGTATTCTGGCCTGGAGAATTTCATGGACTGCATAGTTCATGGGGTTGCAAAGAGTCGGACACAACTGAGTGACTTTCACTTCACTAGCATACGTATACACACACACACAACATGTGTTGAAGAAGAATTTGACAAATATACCCTGGACTCAATGCCGTGTTTGTCCTGGCTTTTTCTGCCTGGAGCCACCCTCGGTGACTGTGAGGTCTGTGATCTGTCGGAGCTCTGCAGGGTGGCGGTCCCAAAACCCACTGTTTCCCCATCCATTTTTCAGGTTAGCCTGCCCATTATGGAGTTTTCGGCAGGCAGCTCATGTGGGTTTCATGACTAATTACAGATGTTCCGGGGTGCGTGATGCAGAGCCTGGGAGGCAGGCTCTGTGTGAAAACGCAGAGAGGAAGGATACGAGGGGTGTCATTCACCCCTCACAGCAGGTGAACCCGGACCCAAATGGGTGCCGTGGGCTCCGTGAGAGAGAGACCGCTAGGCGGGAGTCTGCCCTGCATAGTCCTGGCTGCCTGTTGAGACCCCGGGTGGGGTCTGCACAGCTAACCAGGCTGGTAAGCAGTGACCGAAAGGCCGGGCCCTGCACCAGATGCAGTGTGGACTGCCCTGGGCCCAGCAGTTTCTATTCCACCCTTCCGTCGCCACTCCCATTAGAGTGTGGATCACAGCCCTTTGGAAAGGTGACTGGCAGCCAGGAGACACTCGGGTGACAGGGCTTGTCCTGCCTCATTTGGACCCGGCCCCTAGCTTCGGGAACCCAGCCGTCTGCGTGTCCGACATGGTGCAACAGCTTCGCTCAAACCTTGTCTGGAAAGGCTCAGTTTTCAAAGCTCCCGGGGTTACTGGGCAGACGTGCGGTGCCATCCCTGCGGAAGTCAGTGCAGCCCCCGCCCCCCAGCCCGCCCCCTCGCTTCCCCAGGACAGCAGAG
>SJYF01002196.1:2015447-2029786 GCA_006410515.1 Procapra przewalskii
GCTCAGTCGTGTCCGACTCTTAGCGACCCCATGGACTGCAGCCTACCAGGCTCCTCCATCCATGGGATTTTCCAGGCAAGAGTACTGGAGTGGGGTGCCATTGCCTTCTCCAGCATTCAAGGCTAGAACCTGCCTACTGGAAATGATGCATAAATGCTCTTTCTGTTCATCTTAGACCGAGGAAGAAGTTTGTACACGCTTACAACTCTGACCTGCAATGTTTGTGTTCTATCTATTCTGTGCCCAGTAGTCTTGAGTTTTAAAAGTACTGATTAATATATTTCGCAAACAGTCCCCCGAAGGACAACCTAAAGTTATGCTCCGAAGGGTGATGAAACTCTGGACAGAACATGCAGCCTGGAGGAAGCCTCCAGTCTGCAGGGGGCAGTGCGGGGGTCTCGTGCCTGGATCAGCTGTGCTTCAGAGCGTTTGGTCCAAAGACAGCGCCCCTGTGTCCACAAGCAACACTCCCCCCACCCCACCCCCCATACTGACACGTCACACCATATCCTGTTAGGTTAAATCCTGAGGTTTGTGTTCTGGAAGCAGGGGACGGGGAGTCAGGATTTGCCTAATACCTGCAGGGGAGGTAACTGAGGAGGCGAGGGAAAGACGGAGGCCGGAGGAGGTGCTGCCAGGGGAGAACGTGGATGCCAGCTGGCAGTTCTCTGCGCCAGGGCAGGGAACCCCAAAGTCCAGGCTGCCAACTGGAGAAGATGTTAACTATTTTGCCTGTGATTAATTTCAAATACAACAAGTGTTCTTTTTTTATTTTGGAAATAACTATTTATATGTAATTGAAAAAGTTTTTATAATTTTATCACTTTTATATTTGTATAAATTGAATAATTGCAAATATATAACTATATATAATTAGATATAATTGAAGTATAGTTGTTTACAATGTTTCAGTTTCAGGTATACAGCACAATGATTCAGATATATAGATATAGACAGATTCCTTTTCAGATTCTTTTTCCTTGTAGGTTATTACAGAATTTTGAGGGTACTCTCTGGCAGCATCTGCGCTTTCACTACTGAGGGCCCAGGTGCCACACCAGGTCAGGGAACAAAGATCCCACAAGCTGCATGATGTAGCCAAGAAAGATATATTGAATAAAGTTATCCGTGCTATGCAGCAGGCCCTTGCCCTCTGTCTACTTTGTATGTAGCAGTGAATATCTGTTAATGCCAGCCTCCTAATTTATCCTTCTCCCATCAAATACACCAGTTGCTATTTGTTAAACAGAGAAATGGATGCACAGATGTTCGTTGCATTGTATTTTGTGTATTACATACACCACACTGGTTATCAATACTCACGGCCCTGCATGGGAGCACAGACAACTGGAAGTTCAGAATGACCCCGGCTCCACTGCTGGTGTTCAGACCGTCATCCTGCACAGAGAACACACAGTTCTGCGCTTCAACAGCAGGTCAGGCCCCAAGGGGACAAAGGCGAGTCCCCTCCTCCCTGTTTGTGCCCGTCTCATCAAGCAGACCACTGTGTGTGCCTCAGACCTCCATTTCCCCAGTAAGACCACCCCCATAGAGGCTTTTTGGGGGGTGATCCGTGTAAGTGAATTGGGAAGGTGGATGATAGAATACTGAAATTATCTGCAAAGGTCAACTTGCATTTTTAAAAGCATCCATTTTATTTATTTTTTAAAAGCATCATTTTTTAAATTTTAAAATACTTCATTGCTAAAAAATGCCAACCATCATCTGACAATGCAGAGTTTCCACAAACCTTCAATTTGTAAAAAATGCAGCAGCGACAAAGAGCAATAAAGCAAAGCACAATGAAACGAGGTCCGCCTGTCTACATTACAACGCTCTTAAGTGTAGCCGCCATGTAAACACACACATTGAAAGCACAGGGTTTTCCACGCGCGTGTCTTTATGTGTGACGCATTCGTGTGGTTCCTCTAAGCCAGCCGTGTTGTTATCGCCACTAGGGCCCTGGCTTTGATTTACCAGAGCACGCTGTCTCCACTTAGATCTATGTCATTTGAAGTTCAGCACTTAATCTGAAATTCAGATCTTGAAAGATCTGCCCTGGGCTCCACCTAAAAAATATGAAGACAGGAAGAGTTTCCCACTCTGCAGGGACTTGGCTGTCTGTGGTCTCCCCCGGCAACAACCCACTGCTCCCCACACACAGGAAGTGACGCTGTCAGATGCTATTGCCCCCTTTCTCACCAGTCGACTTGGGGAAGAGTATCCAACATCCTTCACCGTCACCGAGGAGACACCCAGAAACACGGGAGGCTTTGGGGAAGTTCAGATATTGATACTGACACACTTCTCTAAAGAGTGTCTTTGCAGGAACGAAACTTGCCTTCATTTGGGTGTATGAAATATTTTAGAAACCCTCCCCATGTTTAGAGGACAGTTCATTTTGTTGCTTTTCAAGGAGCGCTGTTCCTTATTCAGCTGGAAGCTGGACCTCACATGTTCTTTGAACCATCACACAGTGAGGGTGACAGAGGGTGACATGGCTGGATGGCATCACTGACACGAGGGACATGAGTCTGAGCAAACTCCGGGAGATGGTGAAGGACAGGGAAGCCTGGTGGGCTGTAGTCCACGGGGTCCCAAAGAGTCAGACACGACTTAGCGACCAAACAAAGCAACGTGATGACTGAACTTTGCAACGGTCCTTCAAGACTGGTCGCCTGAGCCAGGTGACAGGTCTAAGGTGATGGTGCAAATGGTCCCTGTGGTTCCTGCAGGTCCAGGGATGCAAGCAGGATGAGGGACCTGTATGGAATGAGTTTGGCTGAATTCTTCAGTTGCGTACCTTTCTGGGGGAGAAAAACAGTACATTTGCTGCAAAAGTTTGGGCTAGAAAATACAAATGAGGCACATGTGCTTTCTTTTTAAAAATACAACTTTATCTTCCAAGTTTCAAGGCAAGTGTTTGCTTTTGCAGCACAGGGATTGGTGGGTGAGGTCTGTGTGCCTTCTTTTCATGTTCCAAAGCTGTGATCTTCGTTTCATGTTGTTTTTGGTTGATGTTGATTTGATGAATCGTGTCACTTCTAAATGTGGACTGTTGGGTTTCAAGGCTGAAACTCAATGTCTTTGAGATCCTAGATGATTCAACCAAGCCTCCATCAATCAGATTTCTAAATGAAGAAGTCATTATTTGTAGAAAACCTAAGATTCTCTCTCCTTTCTGTACTTTGATGTATTTTAACCTCCACATTTTCTAAAGAAAAATTCAAGAACCAGGCAAAGAAATATCATTGCAGTTTGATACCAAGAACTGCCTGAGCGAGCATCGACGCTCATTCAGGTATCTAATCTGAGTCCTAATTGTACCATTGGCCAGCTAGGGGGATATAGGAAAGCTACACTCTCCAGGGTTTTTTGTATACTTATTTCATTTTGGTTTTTGGTTGACTCAGGACCTTAGAAGGAAAACCAACCATAGCAGCTAATAACCTTTCACATCTGTTGCTGCTTATAAAGCATTCTCAGGAACAATAAGCAGAAACTCACCAGACTTGGGGAAGATAAGATTTATTTTATCTGAAATTTTTACAATATATGTGTTAGGTACTTTTGGTTTGGAATCTGTGGTTCCTTCATTTTAAGGGGTCTCTAGTGGTGAAGAGAACTACATGGGGGGGGCGGGCAGACAGCTGTGGGGTTCCTAAACAAAGGGGACTTTGGATCAGGGCCCCTTTGGATCAGGGGCTAGTGGAGATGCCCCTTTCTGGATACCAAACAAGCACAGGAAATCAAGGAAAGGATGGCCCAGGTTTTGCTACTAGGCTTCATGACTGTCTCCATCGGCTTTCCTTGCTTCCCTGCGTGTCCTGGTGGCCGTCTCACAGAGCCCCTGTACACAGGTTTGCAGAGATCCCTGGCAGATAGGGTAGAACCAAGACTTTCTGGGCCAGGTATCCTTTCAGAGAAAACTCAGCTGCCTGCCAGCTCTTCCTGTGTGGTGTTTCTGTGCTGCTTTATTTGAGGTTGCAAGTCCCTGGAAAAGAGAAGCAGATGTTTTTCAAGAATGTTTATGAAGCTTCTGTTTTGAAGGTGCACATTAACGGGACCCAAACTCTCTTGCATTTGCAGCTCACTTCTTGAAATTATGTACATGTCCTCTAGAATTTGCTTGGGCAAATCTTTATCCATGGGCATTGGAAACCCCTTGGTTTCTGCACTGAAGCCGTTCCAGTTTTGTCAGTGGCACCCCACTCCAGTACTCTTGCCTGGAAAATCCCATGGACAGAGGAGCCTGGTGGGCTGCAGTCCATGGGGTCGCTAAGAGTTGGACATGACTGAGCGACTTCACTTTCACTTTTCACTTTTATGCACTGGAGAAGGAAATGGCAACCCACTCCAGTGTTCTTGCCTGGAGAATCCCAGGGACGAGGGAGCCTGGTGGGCTGCTGTCTGTGGGGTCACACAGAGTCGAACACGACTGAAGTGACTTAACAGCAGCAGCAGCAGTATCTTCCTACAAATTCTGCAGATCCTTGGCATGCCTGTCTGATAAGCGGCCCTTGGTTGGGTCTGCTGTTTCTGTGCTCGCGGGATTCTCAAAGCCGCAAGCGACCTGTGTGTGTCTGTGCAGCATCCGCAGTTCCTCCCCATGTCTGTCCATCTCCTTATGTCACCAGGCGTGAAGTATGACTCTGTCCGTTGGTCGGGACTTGCACACGGTCTGTGAGCGCGCTAGAGATGGGCTGATCTTCCTGGACGAGGAAACTCGCTGAACCGTGCGTGTCCCTGGACAGAATCTGGGTCTGGATTTTTGCCAGGGATTAGAAGACAGCGACGCTCCCTCAGAGACTTTAGGTGCCCCTTGAGTTTGGGGGTTTTCATTTTCTCTCTTCGGAAACAGATGTTGCATTCAGAACAGGATCGTTCTTCTGATTGAAAAACCATGTTGGAAACTCTGAAAGTACCAGTTCCAAGGCTAACGGCCCCCCCTTTTCTTTCAGCATCTGAAGACTCGGGGCTCAGGATGGGGAACCATGCAGGGAAGCGGGACTTCGGTGCCGAGAAGGGCAATAAGGTAAGGAGTGAGCCGCCCCCAATCCTTCAGGTACTCATATGCCCTGTGGCCGCCAGGGTTTTTCCCTAAAGCCACTGGCTTGTTACCCTCCTTCCCTGGAAACTTCTAGGGCTGAGAATGCTAGTCCTGCACATAGACCAAGACCCGAATTCCTCAGCCAGGACGCCAGCTCACTGCAGTCTCACTGTGGCTAGTTGTCTGGTGGCACCTGCCCCCACATCCCTTTCCGCACTGTTGTTTAGGGCGTTTGGAAGATGCAGGAGAACAAATGGGGAAAAAATGCAAGTAAAAACCATCAGAATCCCTCCAGTGACTCAGAATGAGTCCTCTGTGGATTTTTAGGCTCGGATTTCCCATTCTCCACCTCATTCCACAGGCACTGGCTTCCCTGTGTGGTGAGGAGCCTCTAGGGATGACCTATGGGTCCCCAGAGTGCCTGAACCCCTCAGACTGATGACCCATCACCAGGGCACCTCTGTCCACCGAGGAGTCATTTCAGATCATGAGGAAATAGCCCTGATGTGTGCGTGTTTCCCCCGTCCTGTGTAGGAGGGAAAGGTTAATTCTCCCTTGTCTTTGGTCCTTTAACTCAAGACTAGGCCCATTTCACAGAATGTCATGATGCTGAGGACGGACCCGCATGCGCACAGAAGCATTTCGTAAACGTCCACTGGATTGAGTTATGTCATGCTGCAACCCCCAGCCCTCTTTGCCAAGAATCTGTAGTCAGGTTTCATTTAAGAATAATGAACTTTCTGCCATGGGTGCTTCTCTGATCTATGTTTGGACTCAAACATTTCTGTATCAGCCAAGTGGGTAATTTTCCATAATTTGCTTCCATGCCATTCCTGTAAATACGTGATTGCATAACTGTTTTTGTTCATATTTTATAAAGTGTTTGAAACACTTGAGAGAAAACATTGCTTTATCTAAAACAATGTCATGGCATTTCTTTCCTAATGATTTCAGGCCCAAGGCAACTAGAAGGGGTTTAGTTTCTACAGCGCTATTGGTTTGGAATTCTCCCCTCCCTGTTGAAAGGAGGACCCGTGTTCTCAGTATGTAAACGGTCCGAGTGGATACCGACTGGGGACTCCTGGTATTTCATGTAACTCGCGCGAGAACTGCCTTACTGATGCTCTCCCTGTGAAGATAGCGGTGACTCTGAAAGTTCAGTTACTGTGAAGACGGGTCTGGGCGGTGTCTGCCCCAGGAGCACAGGGGCCCTGCTGAGAGTGAAAGTAGAAAAGCAGCTCTTCTCAAAAGAGCCCCATCCTGTTAACATCTGGTATTTTAAGGCTCAGAGCAACTGATTTGCAAGTCTGCTTCTAAAAACCTCAGTGGCTTGCAGTTTCTTTCCTGTTGTTGGATATTGTAAAACACCAAGGCATCCTTCTCATTGATTTATAATTTTTACCAAAGTCAGATTCCTGACCAACAAGAGAGCCCGTACTTAGGCTTTTGTTATCTGAAAGCTAAATTATAACATTCTGATCATTTTATTTTTAATGGTCATTTTAGACCCATGGCTCCTATGGGACGTTGTCACATGTAACAGCCCTCTTCTTTGCTGTTGTTCGGTGGCCAAATCGGGTTGGACTCTTTGTGACCCCATAGACTGCAGCGCACCAGGCTTCCCTGCCCTTCACCCAGAGCTTGCTCAAACTCATACCCATTGAGTCGGTGATGCCATCCAGCCATCTCATCCTCTGCCGTCCCCTTCTCCTGCCTTCAATCCCTCCCAGCATCAGCGTCTTTTCAAATGAGTCAGCTCTTCGCATCAGGTGGCCAAAGTATTGGAGTTTCAGCTTCAACATCAGTCCTTCCAATGAACACCCAGGGCTGATCTCCTTTAGGATGGACTGGTTGGATCTCCTTGCAGTCCAAGGGACTCTAAGAGTCTTCTCCAACACCTCAGTTCAAAAGCATCAATTCTTTGATGCTCAGCTTTCTTTATGGTCCGACTCTCACATCTGTACATGACTCTTCTTTTAATTTTTCGTAACTTGATGGAAAATGCCTGAGGCCTTTTAGGGGGAGTGTTCTGTGGTGTTACTTAGCGTTTCAGCTTAGAACAGAAAGATCACGCGTGCTCAAGCCCTGCTGTTTACCGTCCTGCGTGTCTCTGCAGTCATTCTAGGAGGCCTTCTTTTCACTTAGGAGAGAGTGGGCGGGTGAGAGCTTGTCCTGCAAGCAGGTGTTGACCTGTCAACAGGCAGGGGCTGCAGGGAGAGGCAGCCCATGCATCCTCCCAGCTCTGGCTTCTTTGCCGCCCCCTCTCCAGCCCGGGAGCCCCTCTCCCCGCTGGCGCTGCCGCCACCATCAGCTCTGCGTCCACAGGCCCCCGTGGGCTGCCTTCACGGCCCGCAGGCCTGTGCTGGGCGTGGGAGGCAGGGGCTCCATGTGCACCCACTGCCACCCCCAGGGGCTCCCTGCCAGGAGCACGCGACCTCTGCCCCCAGGCTCATCCCCGTGACACCCCATTCTTGGCTCACTGGCTTCCCTCTCCTGACGAAGCTGCACCAGGATGCAGGGAGGAGTTTGTGAGGGAAGGGGCTCCGGCCTTTCTCTCCCTGTTCCAGCCTCCCGTGTCTGCGTGTGGCAGGGTTCCCTCTGGCAGTGAGGCGGCTGTGAGCGCCCTCCTGGCCCATCAGGAGCAGAGTGAAGCTGGCGGGGGAGACCTGTCCTCCAGGGGGACCAGAGGTCTTCAGGCAGGAAGGCCGCCTGCTTGCCTTGGGGTCCTTGTTTTCCTGCGTGTCCTGGGGAACTTGGTTTCCAGAAAGCTCCCCTCACTAACTCACCGGCTCTTTCTTGGGCGGAGCGTATTTACAAGGTCATTTGGCAGAACTGGGGAAGCACTCAGCCGGGTGACCTGTCCCCGGGGACACACAGTTCTCAGCGGCCCTGCCCGCAGAGACTCCAGGAGGAAAAACCGGTTCCTCAAGCTAAAAATAGCACCACCTACCCCTTGGGAAGGGTGTCCCGGGCAGCCCAGTGCCCGAGCGCAGGTGGACGCAACTCCAGGCCCCTCTGGGCCCTGGGGAAGGGGCACAGTCAGAGCCAGCCTGCTTGACCCTCGGCAGAGCCCACCAGTGCTCAGGTCCAGGCCGGTCCCTGAGGCTGCTCTGCGGCTCCTCTAGGGTCGCTCTGACCAGCAGGCAGTCTCTCCCCAGTGGGTCTTAAGATCTGTTTAACTTCCTCTTTTGAACATTAGCCCCAGTCCACATGGGGATCAACTTGAAGAAGGAGCTCTAAAATCTCATGATGTCTTTTTTCTCATATGAGACCAGTGAGGCTGTTCGCTAGTTTACAAGCATTGCTGTTCCACAGTCACTAAGTCGTATCCAACTCTTGTGACCCCATGGAATGCAGGCTCCTCTCTCCATGGGATTTCCCAGCAGGAATACTGCAGTGGGTTGCCATTTCCTCCTCCAGGGGATCTTCCCAACCCAGAGATCAAACCTGAGTCTCCTGAATTGGCAGGTGGATTCTTTACCCCTGAACCACCAGGGAGGCCCAGTTAGAAGCATTACAACCAGGAACTGTGAGAAATAAAGAGCACTGTATCTTGGCATTCCCACATATTTTCCAAAATGATGAAAACAAGTGTTGATCCATTCCAACTCTGGAAAATCTTACGCTAATAATTTTGAAAGCCAGCTCTTCACCTGTGGAATCTCCTTACTATTCCTGGCAGTGGTATCTGGCCCACAAAAGTTCTCCAAAGGTGCCCGGCCATGTTTCTGGATTTTTACATTTAATCAACATAAGAAAAAAGATACCATGCTGAGAAACAAGGTCGAGAGCAATTGCAGAATTCAGATGCCTGTCGGAATTTTACAGCAGGGAGTAACTGGTTAGTCTGTTTCGTGTTTCCAATTAAACTGATTAGCTCTTTGAGCTATTCCTCCAAGCCCAGAGCATGTTGGCCACCCCTCCAGGGATAATCATAGCCTGGGGAAGCCGTTCGGTATTTAATCATCAAACCCCGCTGTCTGAGGAGCCCTTGGGATGCTGTGCCAGCAACACTCTGAGAAGTGAGCGGTGGAGTTTGCAAATACATACCGAAGCAACAAGCAGCTCAGCCTCCCCCACCAGGGCAGAGACGAAAATGTGACTTTGCCAGGAAAATAACTTTCCTGCAAACCTGCGACATCCCCGCTGTGGGAGGGGCTTCTTCCCCCAGGGGTTTGTGCCTCAGTGTATTCCTCTACAGAACCGTGATCCAGCATCTTCTTGCCCCGAGGGTGGGGTGCCATCAGTTGTCTCTCTGATGCAGGAGGCCCCATACTGGCCACCCCAGCCTCCAGAGGAAGAAGCTTTCTACTTGAAGCCGTCACTTGCTGCTGGGTCCCGGCCGCCCTTTCTCCACCCACACGGACACTAAGAGCCCTGAGGCTCCGCTCGCAGATGTATGTGTCCTTGCCTCTCCAGGTGCTGCTCTTGGGGAGATCCAGTGCGCCCCCTGCCCACACTGCCAGTTCCAGGCCAGCACTGTTCACCTGAGGGTCCCAGCCCCGGGGCAGGATATTGTCCCCGCCGCCTGCCCTAAGGACAGCACAGTGGGGCCTTTAAACCCCAAAGCCAGGGTGTTCCTCCCCACGTCAGGCTTCCTCCTGTAGTTCCTCCTGAACCAACCACTGTCGTCATGACAACCGCACAGCACGGGAAGCGGGCTTGCTAAGAGACTCTCCCGTTGGGTCAGGTCGCCCAGACCCACATGACCGGGCTGCCGTGCCTTCGAGCAGGGAGTTATTGCACTGTGTTGGCAACTGTCAGACCCATATTCGGGTAATTCCATTGTCTTAGGTGAGAAATGAATAATTATTTTTGGAAATCTCAAGTAGTTACTAAGCTAAATAAGAGATGTTTTAAAATTTAAAGGGCAGAAAAATAGAAAGTATTTCCCTGGAGACACTTACCAATCTAGTCTGATACTCAGATATGCGGAAACACGTAGTCAGCGTCTAGTAAAGCCCTAGATTGTGAGATGCGGGCACAGTTGCACTCGGATCTGTCTGCACCGGTCCCAGGGTCCTCCGTCTGCCTGTCTCCCTCCATCTCCGCTGGTGTGCCCGTCTGTGTCACACACACACATGCGCCTATCAGGAATCCCCCTTCACTGCAACGGTGGGACATTAAACCACCTTCCAGGCTCTCCTGGGGGCTCACATGGCTAAGAATCTGCTGGCAATGCGGGAGATCCACGTTCAATCTCTGGATTGGAAGGATCCCCTGGAGAAGAGAATGGCTACCCACTCCAATATTCCTGCCTGGAGAATCCCATGGACAGAGGAGCCTAGCGGGCTACAGTCCATGGGGTTGCAAAGAGTCGGACACAACTGGGAGAACAACACTTCACAAACCACCTCCCGGTGGGCAGACGGCACGCCGTCCAGTAGCTGCTTTGCGTCGGTTCCTTGCCATGCAGACTTGCAGGAGCTGCTGCCCTGCGCCCCAGCCACCCGGTGGGCACTCACATGACACGCATGGCTGAGAAGCACGTGGTACAACCCAAGAACCAAATCTTTAATGTTACTGATTTTGAAAGGACTTAGATTTTAAGATCCGCATGTCTCAAGGGGCAGTGTGGTCCCACCGTGCTTGACACGCCTACCCGTGGTTCCAGCGTCCCCAGAACCTGGCAGACTCGCATCAGCTCCTTCTTGTTAGTGACAAACACCGGGGCCTCTCTCAAAGTCATACGATTTTGTACAGCAGTGAATATGGAGTTCAGAAGGTAAAGTCCTCTGAAAACACACCCTCATAAGCACCAGCCGCTGCAGAGGTCAGCGCCGTGTGCTCCAGCCTCGGACCTCGGCTGTGAGAGTCCCCCGTTCCCTCCCAAGGGGGGCCACCTGCTGCAGGACTGGGAGACGCACATGGCAAACAGCATCCATGCGTCTAACTGCTGCGTTTCCTACACTTCCTGTAGAAGCCTGCCCGCCTGACTTGCTTGGTGCTAGAACTTCAGTGAGCTCTTGAAAAGAGAAATAAAATCGTGTAGAAAATGCGCCCTTTCAAGGAGGCCTTCCAAAATCTGTGAGTGATCAATAGTCTCTGATTCGAGTCATGGAGAAATCAGCATGGGATCTGTATCTGACTTGAGGAGGAACCACAGGAATATAAAATGAAAGACCTAGTCCAGGACGAACTTGTGAAATCGGCACTGAAGGACCCAGGGCCGCCTCTGAAGGGGGTGCAGTCTCCTAGCCGTCCTCTGGGCCCCGAGGGACGGCAGTGTCCCCGGGGAGGGTGAGGAACGTCACGGTTGACAAGCAGCACTTCTCAGCAGCAGGAGAGCGCAGCCTTGCTGAGTCTTCTGAGCTCTCACTTCACAGCTGGGTCCGGACCTGCGGGGTCAGCACCCACCTGGGCCCTAAGGGGACAGAAGACAGTCTGTCATCGCCGTCTTGGGTGCCGAGCACGAGCCTAGGCTTGATTCTAGCTTGTAAGGACTGTGAGGGGGCATTTTGTTGCCTCTGAAAAGCTCAGAACACGTACACCTTTGTCAGTCGGGTGCCCATGGGCCTCACAAACAGACCTGAGTGAGGCGTGAGACACGGGTGTTCTGAGTGAGCAAACCGCCCCCTCAGCAGCCCTCATAAAAATAATGAGGCAGTGATGAAGTGGTGCCCCGGGGAACGTAAACCCGCAGAAGGCAGCTCAGCAGCCCTGATTCATGACCCCACCTGGCTGCGCTCCACCCGCGCTCGGCCCCAGGCCAGCCCCGCCCCTCCCAGGATGGCCTCGTGGACCCCTGCCCAGGGGCCCTCCCTTCAGCTCGGTTCAGTCAGTTCAGTCGCTCAGTCATGTCCAACTCTTTGCTACCCCATGAATTGCAGCACGCCAGGCCTCCCTGTCCATCACCAACTCCCAGAGTTTACTCAAACTCATGTCCATCGAGTCAGTGATGTCATCCAGCCATCTCATCCTCTGTCGTCCCCTTCTCTTCCTGCCCCCAATCCCTCCCAGCATCAGAGTCTTTTCCAATGAGTCAACTCTTCACATGAGGTGGCCAAAGTATTGGAGTTTCAGCTTCAACATCAGTCCTTCCAATGAACCTCCAGGACTCATCTCCTTCAGAATGGACTGGTTGGATCTCCTTGCAGTCCAAGGGACTCTCAAGAGTCTTCTCCAACACCGCAGTTCAAAAGCGTCAATTCTTTGGCACTCAGCTTTCTTTATAGTCCAACTTTCACATCCATACTTGACCACTAGAAAAACCATAGCCTTGACTAATCGGACTTTTGCTGACAAAGTAATGTCTCTGCTCACCTGCTAAGCACAGGCCCTGAGGGGACCTGAGGCCCCGAGCTGAGGGTTTAGGGCTTGAAACCCCAGGGGCGTGGAGTCTCCTGCAGTGAACATCTTTTGTGTCCTGTCACCCTACCATAGGGCTTATTAAGGTTGAGCAAACTTAGTTTTTATCAGAAACCACGAACAAATTTGCAAAGAGCTGACTTTGGGCCACAAGAGTCGTTCAGTAGGAGTGACATACTATCAGACATTTCTGAGATGGATCATAGATTCTGTATTGCACCTCCTCCACCCTGCCCTGCCCTCAACACACACACACACACACACACACACACCCCTAAATGGAAACAAACTGGGAAACTATTTTAAAGAAAAGTGACACACTGAACACCAGTCATTAACTATAAACAACATGACAATAAACTTGCCCTCTGGATGAAACTACAGCAGAGCAGCCCACCCCTGAATGGCTCTTGGATGTTCAGCCCCGCCCCGCCCACCCCGCCACGAGCCTACTCTCCTCTCAGTCATGTTCTTGGGCCCCCAGCAGCTGATCACACAGGGTCAGGAGCCCGGTGACCTACGACGCACCTGTTTATCTTGCTTTCAGCTGGTCTCACAGGCGTTCCTTCCGCATTCCTTCCCTCTCTGTCCCAGCCCCTGACTCCTGTGTTCCTGCATCTGTGATGCTGAATCATTTCTGAGAGCTGACAGGACAGGGCGAGGAGGCCAGAGACGTTGGCCCGTCATCAGACACGCAGCGCAGAACAAGCTGAGGCAATGCTGACTTCAGTGAATAGTTTGTTTTCTTTTAAGTTGGGGAAGTAGTTGAGCTCAAGATGGATACACTTGACCTGAAAATCGTGTTCAGGTTCAGTTTGGGGTTTGCATTGGACTGAGAATATAGTTGCAAGCATGGCACTGCAGATGAGATTTCATGAATTGTTAGTGACTTGAATTTAAGCATGAAGAGGGTGGAAGAGTTAGATTTCCCAGGAATGGACAGGGTACTGAGCGCCCTCCTTTAGGGTGTCCGGGTGGACCAGATGGCGAGAGGGCGTGGGTGGTACATGTTTTTAATCCCCAGTCTCTTTCGGGCTCACCACTTGGGGTGCCCACGGGCAGCTCCCGAGCTGCTGTTTCTGACCCTCTGCCAGGTAATTTCAGAAAGGCCACCGTGTTATTTTATCTTTGAGGACAAGTTTATTTCCAACTCTGACAGTGAAAAGTGTGTCCTTTCGTATGAAAAACTCTGCACTTGCTTTGTTATTAAGGAAAAGCTTTTTAAAAAATTAACCAAACACTCTTACAATGTTTTAAATGAAATAAAACCTAAAAATCTAGATTTCAAAGTGATGCTTCCTGTCCTTTTCACTCATGACTAAAGCAGTGTGGCTTTAAAGTTTAAATTTGAGAGATTTTAGAGACCAGAATACATTAACGAAAATTTATCTTTCTGTGTGTGTGTATGAGGGTGGGGGACATTTTCTCATCCACCAGCCTCCAAACTGCAAAATACCCATTAGCAGCTGTGTGGACATCTCAAGTTCAGCCCGAGCTCTGCGCTTGGACGAATCTAACACACGATGGTCCTAATTGAGATTTGATATGCACATTAATTTAATTGTCATATGGTTAAACAGAAGTGTAGATAAGCTTCATTATTGTTTCCATGACTTTTGATACTTGAAAAACAAAGTTTCTTATTTACTACGTCCTAAATTATGCTGTTGCACATGTCATATGTAACCAAATGTAAATCGTGAGTGAATAAATAAGGCAAGTTGTTAATTACTCTAAATCCGCTTGGAGAGTGAGGGTGGCTGCAGCCTGGGCTGTTCACAGACTTGTGTGTGTTCACACTTGACCTTCTCCAAGCTGCACTAAATCACAAAAAAACAGCGTCTCAGAATTTTAAAATAAACTGTTTTGAGTGTGTTGGGGGGACAATGCCTCTTTCAGACTCGGTGTGCAGTGTCCTTGCCGGCACACCAGGGGTCTGGCCCCCACCCCCCCGTCTCCCCACCTGCACCCGCCGCTCCCC
>SJYF01002196.1:2033044-2051845 GCA_006410515.1 Procapra przewalskii
GTAGCACATGTTGAAATGTTGTTGTTGAATCAGGCAAAGACGCCAGGATTCTTGGCCCCCGGAGGAGAAGAATTCAATCCCGGGCCAGAGACAAGGCTTGATCACTCCACGCTTTTGTGCGATAAAGTTTTATTAAAGTATCAAGGGGATAGAGAAAGCTTCTGACGTAGGCATCAGAAGGGGCAGAAAGAGTGCCCCCCTACTAGTCTTCAGCTGGGTGCTATATAGTCACCAGCAGTCTGTTAATGAAAGAAGAATGTCTCAAAACTCAGAATTGCCCCAGGCCCCTCACCCATAAGATGCATTTTGGGATATCTTGGCACCAAATGGTTCATCCTGGGCCATAAAATGATTAACTTGAATCTTGAAGAAGGGCAGATCAGCATACAAATATTTTCATTTACATAGAATAGAGGAAGATATCTGAATATAACATACTGGTTTGTCAAGTAGGTTCTGAGCCAAAAGGCTGAGCCAACTTGAAGACAGAGTTTGGGGTAAATGCCTAGTACATTAGCATAGCTTAAGATAAACATTTCCATAAGAAAAAGGCATTGGTTATCTCTAGGTTTGAGAATAGTTAACTTCAGGTGAAGCCTGGTGTCATTACGGCAACACAGTATTTTAAGAGAAACCTCCTTTTAAATTTGTAAAGAGAAGGAAAAAATATTGCTAGTTTGTTTCCTCCTGTCACTTAGAGAGATAAAAATGTCTGACACTTGCAGGCTATTTCCTCTGTTTGGAGACCCCTGGCCTTCCTGCCTGTTACCCTCTCAATGTCAGTACGTCATCCCTTTTTATTACTGAATAATGTTCCACTGTAGGAAAATGCCATGTTTTCCTTATCCATTCATTGGTTGGTGAACATTTGGGTTGTTCCCACCTGTTGGGATTGTGAATCGTGATGCTGTGAACGTGTGTGTGTGTTTGTATGGACATATGTTTTCATTTCTCCTGGGTGTATACAGAGGATGCACGCGCTGAATCAAATAAGTAACTCTGCTTTTGAGGGGCCAGCCGACTCTCCCACAGCGGCCGTGCCATTTTATTACCAGAGTAAGCAGTTTCCATTTTTCTTCTTAGTCTTTACTTTGATCCCATAAGCTTTCAGTGTTTCGCTGGTATCTTCTGTTACTTGTCCAAATCCAGCCAAGAGCAAGAATAAGACTATAATGCTTGTTTATTTTAAGAAATAAACCAAAAATGCTGAGTAATAAGTGCAGAGTAATCAGAAGTATTTTATATACTTCTTAATAGTCTACAAACAACATACAGTTACACATCCATACTCACAGGCACACACACACACACACACACACACACACACGTACAAACACACACATGATTTTTTCTGGTGCTTGTACGTTAGTAGTTTGATGGTTTCAAACAAAGTTATCACCAGACTTAAGTAACAGGAACGTGTGGTGGTGGTTATTCGCCCAGTCATGTCTGACTCTTTGCACCCCATGAACTCCTCTGTCCATGGGATTCCCCAGGCAAGAATGCTGGAGTGGGTGGCCATTTCGTTCTCCAAGGGATCTTCCCAACCCAGGGATCAAACCCAAGTCTCCTGCACTGTAGGTGGATTTTTTACTGACTCAGCCTCCGGCCAGAAGGAACACACAGGACTTTTTCACCCACAGAAAACACCTGTAGAATCGATCCTCCCCGCCTCACTCTGGTCCCTGGAGCGCCCACACGCCCTGGCTGACTGGTCGTTGGCCGGATGGTTTCCTTGCTTCCCTTGCCCTCTCTGCTGGCAGCTGAGGTCTCTGAGAAGTGACTGAGAGCAGACGATGAGAACTGAAGCTAAACATGTTCACGGCCAGCTCTACGGGGCCTCAGTTGATTCTGAGTGTGAAAGGAATGATTTGCTTCTTGAATCAGAGAGAGAGAGAGTTTCCCTTAGAGAGAGTCCTCAATTTTCCTTGAAAACACAAAGTGTTTCTGGAGCCTGGGCCTGTGTGGTTCGCACGCTGGCTTCCGCCCCAGGTGCCCGCCCGACCCTCTCCGCAGGTTGCTGCTCCACGGGCTCCTCTCTCCACCAGTAGAGCACCTTCCTGGGAGGATCCTGGGTGGGGAGTGTCCCGGGTGACCCCAGTGGCCAAGGCTGCGCCTGCTCCTGGGGGTCACGGGCAGCTCAGGGGTGTCAGAGGGCAACCACCCTGGAGAGCGGTGACATTCCAGCTCCAGAGATGTGAGTCAGCCCCTTAGGATTCCCACCAGGGACATTCTGCCTTCTTTGACCCTGGATCTGCGCCCACCCTCTGCTTGAGGCCCCAGCTCGACATCCAGGGAGAAAATAGTGGCCCCAGCTCGACATCCAGGGAGAAAATAGTGGGAGAAGGCTCGTGTCAGAAAGCGCATGTGAAATCAGTGACCCCAGCAGAAGACTGTGCAAAGACACTCCCTTGTTGCCGTCACTCTTTCTGTCTCTGGGAATTATCGCCCCAATGTTATGGGAAGTCTTCTCTACCTTTCCTCTGATGAAACAAGAATATTTTAAAAGTCCTCAGTTCACAGGAACTTCCTAATCACACAGCTAGAAACCTCTGCTTCATGATGTTCCTTCCACACTCGACCAATGAAGCAGAGGGAACTTCAGTTGTTTCCCAAAGTTACCCGTGTTGGGGGTGAGGGGTTTGGATTCAGGTACAAGAAATGGTCCTCAGAGACCTGGTTCTTAGCTTTTGTGCAAATCATGATTTGGTACAAACAAGACCTGACTCATTGGAAAAGACCCTGATGCTGGGAAAGACAAGGCAATAGGAGGGGGGGCAGTGGAGGGCAAGATGGTTGGATGGCATCACTGACTCAGTGGACATGAATTTGAGCAAGCTCTCGTAGATAGTGGAGGACAGCGGAGCCTGGCATGCTGCAGTCTATGAGGTCAGAAGGAGTCAGACACGACTTAGTGACCAAATAATAACAACACCCCCTCCACGATGACTAAGGTCAAAGATGCATGTGGCACCCTGAGATTTCTCTGATGAGGGTTATAATGCTGGATGGTGACTGGTACCCAGAGCTCTGTGGGTCCAACCAGGCTGTGTTCTGTCAGGCAAGCCTGAAAGGCTGAAACGTGAATGCGGAGTGTGGCAAATGTGCCGCTGCTGAACCTGTAATGAAATCTCTGCTGGGTTTCTTCTTTCTGTTTAAGACGATGACATCAGTCAAGCCTAAGATATGGAGGGAGCATCATGGGAGAGGGAGGGGTGGGTGACCAGTGAAACTTACCTGGCTCAACATCCGAGGAACTGAGTGTGGGGGATCACGCCGTGCGTTTTTCGTAGAGTATCTCAGAAAAAGTAAGCGTGATGCTCACTCAACAAGTTGGCTCACCCAACCAGGGACCAGTTTAAATGGGGCTGATCTGATAGGGACTGGCTGGATGGTTCTCTGGTTTTCTTTTTGAATTTTGTCTACAACATGGGAGCTCCCCACAGAGGCCCACGCCTTCACACTCCTCACATCCTCGGCTCCTGCGACAAGGTCCTCATGGGAAGTGATGAGGATGGGAAGAGAATTCAGGAAATAAAACCAGAAAAGACTTCCCCTGCATCTAAACCCATGATGCCCACTCAAGTGTCATGGCAGTTCAGGAAATGTCTTTTTTTAAGGTACTGCACACTTCTCAAAACCATTTCTCACTTCTTCTTTTTTTTTTTAAGCAATCTATAGTGGACCATGTCTCCAAGTCTAACATTCACCTGGTTTTGCAATTTAGAATGTCACTTTTTAAATGTCTCAACACCTTTCCTGTCCTGATGTGTGTTTTCTAGTTTGAATCAGAACTTTTATAAACTTTTTAACTTCTAAAAAATGTGCCTGCACTGGGTTTTTCTACCCTTCCCTCAGAGCTTTCTTGTTATTCGTCAGAAGTTTCTATAATGATCAGCAACTTATCCTCTGGGTCATTCCTCCTAAAATTGCCACCCTGAGACTGTCAGTGTTATAAAAAGGCTGGCTGACAAAAGGCAGCTTTTCCTCCATAATTGTGTGTGTGTGTCAGTAGCTGTACCAAGTAGAAGAAAATCTCTAAAAATGACAGCTACACTTGAAAGGATGGGGTCTGTTGCCAGGAAATTGGACATGATGGTTATTAGCAAGCACAGCAAACAGCTTCAATTGCGATGAACATTATGCCAATGTTGTTGAATAATGAATCTCCTTGATGATGATGGGCGTTTTGCTTGTTGTATTTTCCCCTAAAATTCACAGGGGAAAGTAAGTGGATTCTTACACTGTTAGGCTGATGGAAGGGGAAACTGCCACAAATATTACAAAGAAGTCCCAACAGCTTGAAACGCACTCAGAGATTTACAGTCACGGACACAATTTAAGAATCAGGGTGCACTGGGACAAGGACACTTGGGGTCTCCATGTCCTGGGCCTGACCCTGTTATAGGTTGAGCCCTTTATCACATTTTATAACTTACAGGGAGCTCTTCTTTATCATGAAAATTTCATTCCATTTGAGACACATCACCTTTATTTTCTTTGTGTCACTTGTGGACGTTTTGCTTATTGAAAACGTGTTCTTTATAGGGATGCTTTTTGTACTCACAAAGAGCAGCAGTATCAGGTCTCGGAAATAAGTTCTTTTCTTTGGACAGAAATTAGTCAGTAAATTTCCCAGGGCAGCATGTACTTTCCACACACCCTCATGCTCCGTGGTGTGGGGGAGAGATGTTTACTCAAGTAGAGGGTTGGTATGGAGAAGGGAGAAGGTGGGGGCAGAGGGGGAGGTGCTTCCATGGTCCTGCCTGTATCATGGCTGGGGGCTGCACCTGTGGGCGCTCTGATGGAAGAGCACCCTGTTACAACAGCCCAGAGGCTGCGTGAGGCATGGTGTGAGACACGAACCATCTCTTCACCACGATGCCACTCCAGCCTCACCCATGGATGTGAGGAAGCTGTGTGACCATATCATAAACCTCCATTCACTGAAAGCACAATGATTTGCTTGAACTATCAAGCTTTTCCTCTGAACCATCATCCATGACCCTCAGCACTGTTTTACGAGTTTTACCAAGAAGGAAAACACTGTCCATTCTAGTTAGAAGACATCATTGATTTTGCAGGAGCATCCTGATTTTAAAACGTGGGAAAAAAAATATCCACAATGATTTACAGTAACAGCTAAATTGTATTTAATTAACTACTTCTCCAATAAAGCTTATTATTTTTGTAATTAGTGAAGGATATGATATTGATGGGTTTCCCAGGTGGCGCTAGTGGTAAAGAACCCACCAGCCAATGCAGGAGAGATTCGGGTTCCAACCCTGGGTGGGGAAGATACCCTGGAGGAGAAATGGCAACCCAGCCCAGTATACGTTTCTGGAGGATCCCATGGACAGAGGAGCTTGGCCGGCTACAGTCCATAGGGTTGCAAAGGAGCGGACGTGACTGAGATGACTTAGCGTAGCACAGGACCTGATATTCGTACCAGCATAGAAAGGAGATGTGAAACCAACACAGATAACAAGAATTTATAGCTGATGAAAGAATCTATCACAAAATTCTTTCTGTTCCAGGTTTTACTCTCACACAGAGTCAGACAAGACTGAAGCGACTTAGCAGCAGCAGCAAAAAATAAATAGGTAGATATGAAAAAATACATACTACGTTACCTTTGGCTCCCTCTGATAAAACAGAACTTAGCCATTTAAAACTAGTGTTCAGTTCAGTTCACTCAGTCATGTCCAACTCTTTGTGACCCCATGGACTGCTGCACACCAGGCTTCCCTGTCCATCACCAACTCCCAGAGCTTGCTCAAACTCATGTCTATCAAGTCAGTGATGTCATCCAACCATCTCATCCTCTGTCATTGTCCCCTTGTCCTCCTGCCCTCAAGCTATTCTTAAGCAGCATAAAATTGAAGTTTTCTCTCCAGCACTTCTGGGGGACCAGGCGCTGTGCCAGGTTTGGGGCTAGAAAGATTTATCAGGCAAGGTCCCACCCTCAAAAAGTTTACACTGTTGGTGGGGAGACAGGGATGGGGCATATTGGTCTACAGTAGAGACCAGCTAAGATCTACACGATGCGGGGAGGGGGGACACAAGAAGGGGACTGAAGGCAGGGAAGCCACTGACATTGAGGTGGGGCTTGGTGAGGGCCTGAACCCCCAGGTCAGGTGGAAGGGATGATCTGAAAGATAGCGATGTGAAGAGTACATCCTGGAGCCCAGAGAGTGAAGCAGCAGGGAGGGGAGCTCAGCAAGGCAGGCTGCCCACGGTCTGGCCAGAAGCCAAGTTAGGCACTGACTTTAAAAGATTATAGTTTGACTCATTCAGCCTCTAGAAATGTGTCTTGTGCAACGTTGAACAAGCAAGCAAGGATTAAGGCAGCATCAGTCATAACAGGTCACAGGGTCCTGGGCTGGAGCCTGGTCACCTGGGAAGAGTGACGCTGTGATGCGGGGCTGGGTCCCTGCTGACCAGGACAGTGTGTCCTCAGGGACACCCTCTCCAGGACTCCTGGTTCAAGAAGCAGAGCCATATCCAGAGTGTGGCAGCATTTACATAAACATACAAAGGAGGAGGAAGGGAGTGAACTTGGGCAATGGCTGAAATGAGCCCAGGCTGTTTTGAGGAAGACAGAGGCTAGAAGCTCACCCGCAGGCGGGGTGGCAGCTGGGAGGTACCCAGGGAGCCTCCTCGCCTCCCCGTGACCTTTTCAGTGCCTTTTGAATTTGATGTCAAGCTCAGGCATTCCATAGGAAAATAATTAAATACCATAAAGTTGATTTAAAATAGGAACTGAACCACATCTATTCTGTGCACTTAAATCTTAAAATTCAAAAAGCACCCTGGGAAAAAAAAATTGACATAAACAAGAGAAAAGACAAGGGGTCCCCCCACACCCAAAAAAAAAGCACCATGGTCTCTATAAAAGAGCGGAGGTGATGCGAGGCTGAGCATATTTATAAATATGCTGAGCATATTTAAGGTTCTTGATATTTCTCCCGGCAATCTTAATTCCAGCTTGTGACTCATCCAGCCTGGCCTTTCTCATGATGAACTCTACATATAAGTTAAATAAGCAGGGTGACAATAGGCAGCCTTGATATACTCCTTTCCCAGTTTTGAACTAGTCAGTAGTTCCATGTCCTGTTCTCTCTCAGGGCTACCACCCAGAGAAAGTTAGAACCCAAGGGAATCAGTTTTGGTATCAATTCCATCCCATGCTTTCAGCTCACAATCCAAAACAGGGAGCAAGTAGTCACATTTCTGAGATACATGGGATGATGTCTAGCTTGTTTCATTTAATCATTTCAGTTTCTTCTGTATGGAAATACATCCTCCGGATGCTTGCATGCTCAGGCAGAGAAAACAAAGCAGAATTCCACATTCTGTACAGAAATCCACACCCTGAACTGAAATTCCACCTCAGACCTTGAGAATGGATGTAAGAATTTGTTTATCAGCTCCAAAATGTGTCAGGAGGAAAACATATTAGAGTATTTTAAGAGTTTATGTTGTATTGTGGTTTTCTTTCCCCCCAGGACAGTGAAACTAACAGAGGAGAATATGAAAAGAAAAGAAACACTCGTGACCTTTCCCGGGAGATCTCGGAAGACAGTGATGTGTTTGGTACGTGACGTGAAAATGAGAAGATGTGACTTCCTATGGTGATCCTGGGCAAGCACATTCTCATTTGGAGAAGGTCTTACTTTTTTAATTACGTGAGTGAACTGTGACTCTGTTCTCCTTGTCAGAAGAGCAGGCTGTGCAGAAACCTGGAGGCTGTTCCCTCCACCCACCTCCTGAGAACACCCTCACGTGCTCCGCCGCCAGATGAGACTGCTCTGGCTGCCCTCAGTGCCCGTCTCCGTCTTTGTGCTCTTGGTTGGGTTTCTCGTGCTGTTCTGTGCCCACAGACCCCAGAGATTTCCCAGGTTTCCCCTTGCTATACGCTGTTTCTCCGATCACTTATTTGATCAGTTGGGTGTGGACATGGGAAGCGGTCACAGTGCGCATAGGAGCTATCTTATGAGGAAGGGCGGCAGTCCCAGGGCCTGGACACGCTGGAGTTCATGTTAACCGCCAACAGTGACTCAGGAGGTGTTGGGAAATATGTTTTCTGTCAAAGTTTACTTACTCGTCGCCCTAGAGATGGAGGTTGCCTCTCGGGTTCCCACCGATTTTTGTGTGCTCACTCTTGGGCCCCTCCGCCACGTGACGGCAGCCCTGGTGGCTCGCCCGGGGCCACAGGCCGAGCTGGGACTCCAGCAGATCAGCTCTACGTGGCGCTCCTCGCGCCGCGGGTTTGTATTCCTCGAGGCCGGCTCCTGGCGGCTCGCTTATCAAAACAGAGGGCTGTTCTCTGGCTGCTAAAACATACCTTAGTCACACAACGAGGCCTCCCCACAGGGTCTGGCTGGGTCTCTGCTTATTTCCAAAAAAGAGTCTCTTCACACTTCACTCGTCAGGCAGGAAAATCCACCCCAGTTTTTTGTTGTTGTTATCGATTTGTCTGCTGTTTTAAAAAAATCCTTTCCTTTTCTATACTCCCCTCATTGCTGAGTGGCACACAAGAAGGATGGAACTAGGCAGACTCCCACTGCCCACTTTCTCAGTACCTTAAGCTTCCATGAAAATCAACCCAAAGGCCCAGAGATGAAGCGCTGAGGACTGGTGTAGTGGAGTCAAGATAGGCAGGGGGGAGATGAGCCATTGCTGTGTGCTGATTTGTTTGGGGGTTTTCTCAGGGCCTGAACAGCCCAGCGCCTCTTGGTGGTGGGCTTTGCACTCCATGGGGGACAAGGAAGGGGCAGAGGGGGCAGCCTGCCTGGAGAGCAGCCTGCGTGCCTTGGGGTCCAGAGGGGGCACAGTCTGCGAGTCTGTACAGAGCCTCTGAGTGTCAGTGACTTTAACACTAAAGCTGCCTGTAATCCTCTAGATTAAAAGGTGTCTTTGGTCTTCTATTCCAACTGCACACGTGTATAAACACATAAAAGAAAGTGACAAAACAGAAGTGTCCAATTTTAGGTTCTACATACAAAGAAGAGCAAGTTTTTAGAGTTGTTTTGGCTAAGCTCACTTATTTTTAAAGTAAACATCATCTTTATCATTATTCTGCAGGTTAATTGCTTTTAGGGTTGTTCATAACATCAGCCTTTCTTTTGCTATCAGCATGCCCACACACAGCTTTATTTATACATACATGTATATAATGTCTGTATGACATGAAAAAAATATATTATAAGCCTTTGCCTTAAGTTATAAATGTGGTATAATTCCTGAAGTACTTTGAAAGGAAGCCCTCTTTAACCTTCTCAGATCCATCTGCAAATTGGAGAGTTTTTTATTATCTAGAGTTGAATGTGAAAACCAGTGGAAGTGCAAATACCCCAGTACAAAGCTAGATTTGCTTTTTACTGGGAAGAATCGTGCCATCAGCCGGCTCCTGCCTGTCTTGTCGACTGTGCGCTCTCGGTGCCTTGAACAGTAAGACCAGCTCAAATGTCTGCTGATCTGAGGTTCTGCTCACAGGCCAGGCTCTCAGCCCTTCAGGGTGACTGGGGAGCAGTTCCCTGCTTGTCAGCCTCAGGGCAAGAGCTGCCGTCACTGCTGAGTCACGGCAGGGGGGAAGTGTGGCCGTGGATGGGGTGGCCGGGGCGGGACCCCTCCCAGGCTCCCCGGCCTGGTGCTCTGCTCTCCTGAGTCCTGCAGTGTGGGCCCTGCGGGGCTGTCAGATGTCTGCTTTTGAACTTCATATAACCTCCCGATCCTAATGCCTTCCTGGGGGCCAAAGACACCCAGTCTAAAGTGACGAGGGGGGAAAGAGGCTGAAATAATCTTGGCTATCAGTCTTGACTATCTACTCTTGGGGGATGTATATATGAATTCCTGTCAAATTCTGAAGTGTATACAAATGTCACTCCAACGAAATCAGCAACTGGGTCTTTCCCTGACCAGACAGAAACTCCCTAAACACAAGAAGAAACTGTGTTCCCATGATGGTCCATGAGCCCCGAGTCACCAGCAGCCACTTAACCATGCTCCTCAGGCTCCTGGGCATCATTTTGTCCACGTGTCAGAGAACTCAGGGGTGGGTGAGGGGTGCGGGGAGGCCCTTAGCCTTTTCCTAACCCAAGTCTGAGGAATGCATGTCCTCAGGGTCCCAGTGGAGGTCAAGACAGCTCTGTGAGAGTCCTACTTAGAGGCCCGACGGAGAGTTTAGAGGCTGTGACTGGCACTGACCCCACACAGGTACTGAGTGCCAGGCTCACATGTTTGAAGCCATGAGTTGCACAATTCAAACCAGAGGGATTTCCTCTGTCTCTGGGGAGTGCCTGAAGACTTTATTGGGCTCAGGCATGTCGGACTCTGCAACCCCATGGACTGTAGCCCGCCAGGCTCCTCTCTCCATGGGATTCTCCAGGCAAAAATACTGGAGGGGGTTGCCATGCCCTCTCCAGGGGATCTTCCCGACCCAGGGATTGAGCCTGGGTCTCCTGCCTTTCCCACTGTGCCACCTGGGAAGCCCCAGACTTACTTAGCAGCTATATTTACTTTTTCATTTCCTGGGAAATTTTTACTGAATGATTTAGATCTAAGTTAATAACTCATTGGCGCGCTCTTGGAAATCTTTCTGTAATTTCTTTGGGCCGCAGGTGGATGGATACACTTGGGACTGTTTTGCCTAGTCACCCAAAGAGGAAGAAACAGTTTAGGACTCAGTCATGGCCCTATGAGAGCCATGAGCTGCCTGGGTTTTGGGGAACCAGGCTGTTCTGCGGTGGGACAGTTGAAGCTCACAGCCACACACTCGGCACAAACTAGCCTTATGGTTGGAAATCCAGGCAGGAAGGAAGGCAGACACTCACCCCAGCCCCTCCCCCAGAGCTCACTAGTCAGGGGCCTAAAGCAGGGCAGGTAGTTGAGCCAAGGCGGGCAGAAGATTCAGGCCTCCCTGACGATGCCCAGAGGACCGAAGTCTCCAAGAGAGGGCAGCCCTGCTCTTTCCAGAGCGACCGTGGTCCCTTCCAGACATGCCACTCATCTCCGAAGTCAGAACAGATGGAGTCCTGTCACCCTGGATGGACGCCAGTGCAGCTCACAGGCTCATGGGATCCTGAGAACGTGGCCGCACTGCGTCAGGTCACATGATGGACGTAGACTTGTCCAGGTTCAATGTCTAGGGGGAAAGCACTCATATTAGAAACATTTGAGTATAGGTATATAAGTGTAAGGACTTCCCTGGTAGCTCAGCTGGCAAAGAATCCACCTGCAATGCAGGAGACACAGGTTTGATCCCTGGGTCAGGAAGATCTCCTGGAGGAGGGCATGACACCCCACTCCAGCACTCTCGCTTGGAGAATCCCATGGACACCTGGCGGGCTACAGTCCATGGGGTCACAAAGAGTCGGTCATGACTAAGCGACTAAGCACAGCACAGCACATATAAGTATAAAGTTATAAAGCACATAAATTATGTATTACTAATATATATATATTTTAAGTGGCATGCATGCATACCTAGTTGCTTCAGTTGTGTCCAACTCTCTGTGACCCCATGGACTATAGCCCACCAGGCTCCTCTGTCCATGAGATTCTCCAGGCAAGAATACTGAAATGGGTTGTCCTCCTCCAGGGGATCTTCCTGGCCCAAGGATTGAACCCACATCTCTCATGTCTCCTGCACTGGCAGGCAGGTTCTTCATCACTATTTTAAGTGGGTAGAAAAATATATACATAAGTATGTATATATATATATATATATATGTGCATATATGTGTGTTTTTATTTTACAAGGCCAGAGTTAATTTACTCTGAGAAAACACACAAAGAAATGAAACATTAAAAAAATCAGGTGGAGGTGAAGTAAGGCCCCATGTACATGTGCTGACTAGACAGCAGTTGCTGCAGTTGAATTGGACACTTAACCTGGAGCTTCCAGCTGCCTGATGGAAGTGAGACCCCATCAGCTTCTGCTTGTACGCAGGAGGCGGCATCGACTCCCTGTCCCCACCTTCCAGCCGTGTGGTCTGAGGCAGTGTCTGTCCTCATCGGTCTGTGTGTCGGCCCCCTCGCCAGCACGTGGCGGTGACAACAGAACCACCGCGGGTGACAAACGAGCGGACACCTGGGGGCTTGCAGGCGCCCCGCCCCCGCCTGCCGCAGTGACAGCTGTTGTTTTCAGACAGACGTCTGCGTGTGCTCCTCGAAGGAGGCAGAGCTGTAGTCAGCACACTGCGCAGGTGTTTTCCTGTTTGAATTGTTATCACAGGCAATCACGTGGCAGTCAGTGACTTCAAGGTATTTTTATGGCATGTTGGTGATTCGTTTCATATGCAAATGGTGATCAACTGGATAATGAGTTTCCTTGAGGCTCGAGGTGCCCTTGGTGCCAGAGCCCATAGCAAACGGAAGCAGGCTTCCCACTGGATGGGGAGGACCTGTGAGCTCTGTGTGGCCTGAGATAACACCCGGCCAAGTTTGGAAGGTACTCTGCCACAGACAGATATTGTCCCGAGAATCTTCATGTAGCATTAAAAAAAAAAAAGTTGCTTTTTTTTTAATTTCCAGGAACCTTCCACAAGGAAATCTTTTTGAGATGCTACTTAAGTGATATTTAATATGCTATGATGATCAGATTGAGTTACAAAATCCATAAGCAGCAGTCATTACTGGTCTAAAATTCTCTCTCGGTTCAGTAACAGCCGCAGGTGAGGGAGCCACTCTGTCCTGTCTGGCAGATGCGGCTCAGTGAGTCCCAGATAGAATCCGACTCCTTCAGAAACCGTCACTGCACAGCCTCTTCCCCAGAATATTCGAGGGCAGCCTTAATGAGCTGCTGATTATGAGCCGGCTGCTGCCCGAGGCCTTTACTTCTTACCTCGACAAGCGATAGAATCAGGATCCTGTGAGGGCACCTCCTGGGTGGATAGGAACCATAGAATCAAAGCCACAAGCGGAGAACTTGAAGGAATGTTAGAAATCACCCTGTCCACTGGCTCACTGTGTCCACGAGAGTCTCACTGCCAGGACAGGGGAGACAGAGGAGGAGGGAGACACAGGATGGCAGCTCAGGGACACCCCCCTGCTCTGAGCCCCACCAGGAGAACAGGGGCTTGTCCGGGATGATCCTTAGGGAAGGAGGCAGCGCTCATTTGACAGATTTGTTAGAGCAGTGAAACATCCTAGGGTATCACTTCTCAGTGCATTTGACAATGGCACCCCACTCCAGTACTCTTGCCTGGAAAATCCCATGGACAGAGGAGCCTGGTAAGCTGCAGTCCATGGGGTCGCTAAGAGTCGGACACGACTGAGCGACTTTACTTTCACTTTCACTTTGTGTCTTTAAAGTACTCAGTGTATTCAACTCTTGCAACCCCAGGAACTGTCGCCTGCCAGGCTCCTCTGGCCATGGGATTCTCCAGGCAAGAATACTGGAGCAGGTTGCCAAGCCCTCCTTCAAGGAATCTTTCTTCCCAACCCAGGGATCAAACCAGGGCCTCCTGCATTGCCAAGCGGATTCTCTACCACTGAGCCACCTGTGAAGCCCCTGGTCTTCAAAGTACTACTTTCTCCTTGTAGTTCCCAGACAATCCTCTGGGGGCACTCTCCCCACTCAGTTGTATTTATTTCTGGCTGAAGCCCCTCATTGCAAAAGACCCTGATGCTGGGAAAGATTGAAGGCTGGAGAAGGGGACAACAGAGGATGAGATGGTTGGATGGTGTCACCAATGCGAGGGACATGAGTTTGAGTAAACTCCTGGAGTTGGTGATGGACAGGGAGGCCTGGCGTGCTGCGGTCCTTGGGGTCACAATGAGTCAGATGTGACTGAGAGACTGAACTGAACTGCACTGAGGCCCACAGCTCCCCAAAGGGCTCAAGTGACGCCCGCAAGGTGAGCGTAGGTTTGTTTTGTGCCTGTGGGGTGTCAGGTCTGCTCCGCCGCCTCCACCACGAGCTGCTGGACCAGTGTCCTGGCTTCTGGGATCATCTTCTTGAGTGAGGCTGTATCACCTAGCAGCTGGGAGTGTGGAGCAGACCTCTGGGCGGGGGGCTCAGCCTCTGTGGGCTCCAGTTCCTGTGTGGAAGGGGCTCCCAGCACCTCAGCTCCAGGCTGCCGTGGGGGGTCATCGGAGTTAAACAGTCCGTAAGAGGCCGGGCCAGTGCCCAGGGTAGGTGCTGAGCCGGGCAGGCGGTGGCCCTCAGCCCATCCATCCGGGCAGCCTGCCTGAAGCCCCCATGACCTTTAACTAGTCCACATAAAAATGTGGTATTCCATCACATGCACAGTATTTAAATTAAATGGGTGTGGCTATGAGTCGCTCCCTCTTCTGGGTTTTCTGCTCTGAGTCTTGTTTTCCTGAAGATGAAGTAATCATCAGAGGAAAACAGCAGAAGAGAAAGGGGCGTCCAGCGATAACTCACCGACGTCTCCAGGAGTCTGAGCACCGGCTCGCTCCTTTGTCCCTTTCCCGTGGGGACAGGGTTGGCCGTGTTGCTTGTGTGTTCTATGCTGGGAGCGCTGATCTCCAGCCTCCAGCATCCGCATAAGCTCGTCTTACGTACTCCCTGTGCTCGGTGCTAAGTCCCTCGATCGTGTCTGACTCTTTGCAACCCTATGGACTGTACCTCACCAGGCTCCTCCTCCATGGGATTCTCCAGGCAAGAATACTGGAGTGGGTTTCCATGCCCTCCTCCAAGGGATCTTCCCCACCCAGAGATCGAAGCCAAATGCCTCGTGTCTCCTGCACTGGCGGCAGGTTCTTTACCACTAGCGCCACCTGGGAAGCAGTTACTGGCTGGCCGCATCTGTCAGGGCACGTGGTCCAGGCCGCCAGTACAGCTCACCTGGATGCCTCCAGGAGCCCGGCCTCCATCCTCAGCATGCCCCTCTGCCCTCATCACCCCTGCCCGCAGGCCCCGCAGTCTCCCCATGCCCCTGGGGCCCTGCAGGCCGGCACTGCCTGCCCCGCCCCCACCTGCTCTTGGCTCCTGGCGCTCAGGGCCTTTGCCGGGGCAGCCCTTCCCCAGGCCTCCGCACCCAGGTGACCAGCCCCCTCAGAAGAGAGCGGCGCGGGGATGGAGGGCTGTGCCAGCCCTGAAACGAGCCCTCAGAGCTCAGTGTCACGACTTGAGCTGTGTAACACCCCACCGAGGGTAGGCTCCCTGTCCACAGGGACCCCAGGGCGGTGGACGGCTTCTACCCTAGGGCTGTGACGCAGGGCCATGTCCCTGAGGGGACAGCGCCCTTCACGTGCACTGAGGGTCCGTGGGCCCGCTCTGGCTGCAGCCCTCCAGTGGGGGTCGGCATATCGTGTGTCGTCTGCCTCCCACAGCCTGACCCGCAGCCCTCGGAAGAGCTCGGTCACCCAGTGGATGACAGACGGGTGGTGGGACCCAGGACCCCGCCCCCCGCCCCTTCTCTCTCTAAGACACCTTTGCAAACTGCGGCTTTTCACCGAGGATGCCACAGCCAGTGTGACCACCCTCCTGAGCCCTTTACTCCTGAGGCGTTCTGCCCCTGGGCGGCGGCTGAGTGAGCAGCTCTGGAGGAGGGCCCAGACTCGGACTGGGCCGCGGGGGGGCCTGGACGTGGGCGGGGCCGGGGTATTGGACGTGGGCGGGGCCAGGGGGCAGGTGACTGCCTGTTTGCTGGGATGTCTGAGCGTCCCCCCTGGGGACCCGCAGTGCCAAGACCCCCGTGAGGACTGTGGTCCAGGCAGGGGTGAGGCCCCCCATTCCGCGGGCAAGCTGGCGGGGCCTTGACTTGCACTGGTGGTCAGACGGGCAGACCACCCCCACCGGGCTTGCTGCCTGGGCGCTCCCCCGCTGGCCCTGGCTTGTGGAATAACATGTGCTGCTCAGAGTCACTTGAGGCCATCAGACTCACAAAAGGACAACGGGACCATTTCCAGAACAAAAAGGGACACAGGCCGCGCCGGCACAAATAGCAGCTGTGAGGGCCTGGCGGGCGGACGGCCCCGCGTCCAGCCGAGGTCCGGGGCCTCAGAAGCCCCATGGCCTGCTCGTGGCCCCTTCCCCTCATCCATGCCACTTTTGTGACTGGTGAGCCTGGTGGGTCTCGTGTCCCCACCTTGAAAGCACCCGCATTTGGTTTCCATCAGGAAAAGGGACCATGTCCAATCTCCACCTCAACCCAACCTGAACTCCTAACGTGGCCTCAGGAGCTGGCGTGCGGCTGGGGTGCTGTTGCCTGCAATTCCCGAGTTAGCTGGAGACCCTTCTCCTCGAGGCCAAGTTACCAGCGGGACAGGGCCAGTTCACCTCTCTGGGCCGCCTGTCCTCCTCCCGCCAGTTCGGGAGGTGGCCATGGCCTTGTCTGTTCTTACTCCTGTGGGGGAGGGGGACCATGTCCTCCAGGATCCTTGAGGGGTGGGTGCGCCTTCCCTCGTTCCCACGGAGGCTGTTATGTTCAGTTCAGTTGCTCAGTCCTGTTGGACTCTTTGTGACCCCATGGACTGTAGCCCTCAGGCTCCTCTGTCCATGGGATCCTCCATGCAAGAATACTGGTCAGGGGATCTTCCTGACCCAGGGATGGAACCTGCATCTCTTATGTCTCCTGCACTGGGAAGAAGGGTGGTGGGTGATCTCACGCACTCTCACAGGCTGTTTTGCTTGTGCTCAAGCGCGTTTCCATCTCTGCAAACGTTCAGGAGGAGTCATTACACCAGCCTCCCTAGCAGACAGCACCGAGGCTCCTAGACACCAAGGGACCCTGGATTTTTATTTCATATAAATAAAATGTGATATTTAGGAGATACACACACGTTATCATCTGTAGTTAACATGCAATCTGGCCCAGCAACTTGAATGTGCAGATCATTAAGTGTTTTGCACATTTTGTTAACAGTGTGTATCAGTGAAGTGCTGTATGTCCCTGACACAAATGTTAGATCCGTGCACACGCTCACCACCGACTCCTGCTTCAACTTTGCTGCTGGATTTTTCAAGCGGTACCTTCCTGCCCCATGTACTTTTAGTAATGTGTTCTGTTGCTCCCTCAGAACAAATGTGTGATTGTTTTCAGTCCTTGCAGTTGTTGGGGAACGTGGGTCTCCTGTTTCCACCCACTTGCCATCACTCAAGCAGTTTCACTCTTTGTGCTTTTTCTAATAGAAGAAGAGATTAAATTCATGAGAGTAATTTTTTAAACTGAAGATGGCCTTGCTATAGAAGAAGGAACGTATTGAAAAGTGTGGGATTTTGTGATTGTTTATCCCAGTGATCCTAGTCCTTATGGGAACACTCTAACCTGCAGAGGTTGGCAGAAGTGACCCCAGAGGTCAGAGGTCAGTGGTCGTGGTGCAGGCGCTCTCTTTTAGGAAACCTGCCATTTAAATGTCTGCATGGGGCGACTGTCCTCAAGCCATGCTGCTAGCTTGCTGTAGTCAAATGCTGCCAAAGCTATCAGTTAACGCCATGCTCAGTGTGCCTTGTGGTCTCTGCTGCTTGTGTGGAGGTTGGGGAGGCCAGGCCAGGGCCCTCTGTCTGCCGGCTACTCTCAGGGGCTGCTTTGTCCCCAGCTGCCACCTGTTTCCTCCAGCCATCACCATGTTCCTTCTCTAATGAGAAAGAAGAAGCAGATTAGCTCCCGGCACGTGAGCTGATTACTTAGAAAGCAAGCCACGGTTGTAATTATCAGGAGCATATTCATCCAGTGATCAATATATCCAGAGGTATCTTGTTATAAAGGGCATCCTTTAACCTTGGGAGTGTGTGTGAGCACCTACACACCTACATACACACACACACACACATACACACAGATGACAGCAACAACAACAAAAATACAACCATCATAACCACTGTTGCTAAGGAAACAGATATTTCCATTTCTTCAAAGCATATTTACTTAAAAAGAAAAAAATTACAACTCTCTTTAATGAATGTTTTTCTTCTCTTCTTTTAGTTTAACTTGATTTTAGCTTTTCAGATCTGATCTTGTCTATTGGCACAGCACATAATCCCTGGGTTTCCTAAGGTGTGAATGAGCAAGAACCCCCTCAGTGAGGGTGCTGCAGGCTAGGTGGGGAGGTGAGCACAGCACAGTGGAATGGAGGCCGCTCCCCAGTCCAGGGAGGGTCCCAGGTAGAGGGCTGGCCTCCATGGGGGGCTCCATGAGTCCTGGGGTCTCCCTGAGCCATCCCTGCAGGGTCAGACCAGTGTGGCCATTACGGGGTGTCCCCTCCGAGCAGCCTGGGGCCAGTAGGCCGTGGACGGCAGGGGCTGGGGACTGGATGCTGTAAGCAGAGCTGTCGTGGGGAGGGGGGCTGACACTTGGAGCGCAGCGGAAAGGCGAGTCTGCGTGCAGTTTTCGTTTGGCCTTCGGCTCATCGGCAGTGGGTGGGCGCCGAGGTCCTCTGTCCTTGAGGATCAGAGAGGGTGGTCCTGCAGGATGCTGTAGATCCGAGGCGAGGCTGCGGAGCTGCCAGCCGCAGGCACGAGCAGCCACGAGGGCAGGGCCGGCCCTGGCTCCTCGCACTTGCATTTCCAGACGTTTTCTGGGTCACGGCCCCTCGCTCTGGGCCACACAGAACCACAGTCCCAGGATCTCGCCTCCCTGTCTGCATCCTCCAGTTGCCCTCTCTGTTGGTTCCCTGGGCATTGCCCCGGGTCAGCGAGGTGCTGGCCCCGCAGCATCCACGGGGCCAAGGGGCAGGCAACTTGTCCTGAGGGGTCAGGGAAGCTCATCGAGGTTAAGAGCCTGAAATGCCTCCGTCACCTCGACTTAAAACTGGGCAGCATAGCAGGTGCAGTAGCATCTGCTGGTGTCCAGGGAGGGGACTCACCCTGGCGAGGTGGGCTTGCACAGG
>SJYF01002196.1:2064665-2090822 GCA_006410515.1 Procapra przewalskii
GGCTCCCAGTCTCCCTCAGGCCTCACACCTGCCCCCTGGGGCCCCAAGCCTCCCTGCTCCCGAGTGAACACGCCAAGCTCCTTCCCGAGGACTGTCTCCTGGGCACCCTTCTCTGCAGAAGCGCGTTGCCCCCCCATCCCTGAGCAGCCCACACTTTCACACTGTCCCCTCAATTGGTCATCCTGACGCCCGTGTCCTGCTTCCTTTCATGTCGTCACTCGACGTGATATCACACACTGTGTCTGTGTCCTACGGCAGCCACAGCAAATGACTGCAAACAGGACTTGAAACGGCAGAGAGCTCTCCTGTCCCAGCGCTGGAGGCCAGAGACCTGTACCGGGTGTGGGCGGGGCGGCACTTTCCCTGGCGTCTCAGGAGGGGCTGCCCTGGGCCTCCACCGCCCTGTCGCCTGGAGACCTGAGTTGTGGACACACCAGGCCACATTCTGCTTCCACACCACGTGGCCTCCCCTCCGTGTGTCTGCATCCAGATGCCCTCTGCTCACAGGGACACTGGTCACTGGGTCACAGCCCACCCTACACAAGTGTGACCCCATCTTGACCTGATAATATCTACAAAGGCCAGAGGTCCAGAGAGTTCACATCCATGGGCGCTGGAGGTTAGGATGTGGACACACCATCTAGAGGATGCTATTCAACTCATATTGCTCATTCTCATCTCTGTTCACAAGACAAGGACCACATTTCTGTTTAACTAGTGCAAGACATTACGTTTGCTAGGTACTCGGTAAGGCTGGGTGGGTGGATGGATGGATGTGTAGATAACTGGATGGATGAGTGGATGGATGGATGTGTAGATAAGTGGATGGATGTGTAGATAAGTGGATGGACGGATGGATAAGTGGATGAGTGGGTGGGTGGATGCTGCTGGTAAATGTCAGTGAATAGATTGCTGGGCAATTAGATGGATGGATGCTGTTACAGGAAAGTGTGAGTATACCCACAATTTTTGTCGATGAGTAATAAACTTTGGAGAGGAATGTTCAATTATACCCACCTTTGTAACTGAGGGCGAGATGAGGTCCTGCCATTCTTAAGAGATACGCTGTTTATTTTTGTGAAAAGCTAAGGGAGAGTGGTGTGCAACATGAGACACCCCATTCCCACTCAAGTTTTCTGATTGTCACTGTTTGCAGAGGAGAAGCGCAACCAAAATGTCCTGAATAAGCAGTTCTGTCCTGCAAGAGGCCTCTTGTGGACTCTGGGAAGTAAAGAATTCTAAACACCCCATTTCTTTAAGGCATGAATTGCAAAAGACGGTGGGAGGTTCCATTTTTACTGAGAACAGTAGAAATACCTTTTGCCAAATACGTGCTTCCAACACGCTTGGCTTGGGCACCAGCGGCCTTTTAGGTGATAAATGTGCCGTCAGGGTGCCCAGAACCCTGGAGCCTCCCAGGGCAGGAGTGGCAGCACCCAGGGGCGATGATGTGCACGGCTGTGTTTGCTCGGGGAGGCCTGGTGCCCAGTCCGGAGCCCCTGAGACAAGCCCCAGGGCCCCTGAGATGCACAGCCGCCACCGAGAGAGCGGCTCGGGCCGGGCGGGTCCTTCCCAGGGAGGTCAGGGGCCACAGAGAGCTGCATGGCGCCCACACCCTCCGTGGATCCTGCAGGAGCCGGCCAGTTCACCAGCCGGGAAGAAAGCGGCATTGTCCGCGGCCCCGCTCTGCACAGCCACGTTCACATCTCGCTGTTGTTTGCAGGAGCGGCAGATGTGGTCCCGAACAATGGGGCCCCCTCGCAGGGCGCGGCGGTGACAGACTCCAAGCGCACAGCGGACCCGAAGAATGCCTGGCCCGAGGCCAGCCCAGCTGACCCGGGGGGCCGCCCCCACCTGGTCCGCCTCTTTTCCCGAGATGCCCCGGGCCGGGAGGACAACACCTTCAAAGACCGGCCCTCGGAATCAGACGAGCTCCAGACCATCCAGGAAGACAGCGCGGCCGCTCCCGGGGCGGTGGACGCGATGGCGGCCCAGAAGAGACCCTCCCAGAGATCCAAGTACCTGGCCTCGGCGAGCACCATGGACCACGCCAGGCACGCCTTCCTCCCCAGACACAGAGACACGGGCATCCTCGACTCCCTCGGCCGCTTCTTTGGCTCGGACAGGGGCGCGCCCAAGCGGGGCTCAGGCAAGGTGAGCTCCGAGTAGAGCCGCGACACGGGCGTCCCCGGGGCAGTGAGTGGGGCGGGCAGGGGCCCCGCGGGTGGACTCAGCCGCGAGAGGAGGCGCAGCGTCTTGCTGGGGATGCTTACAAGCCCCTGGGTCTCAGCTTCTGAAGTCCCCACCCTCCTCCCCCCCCAGCTCACCAGGGATGCAGTCGGAACGTGGTTCGGGGTGGAGAACATTCTGAGTTTGCCTCTCTGGGCTGGCGTGGGTGTGCGCGCCGCAGAAAGGGAGCCCTGTGCTGGGGCCTCCTGTGTCTCGCGCTTGGGGGGGTTTAAGTGCTGGTTCCGCTGCTGCTCCCGCGCTCCGGGGTCAACACTGGGCTAAGCGGATTTGTTCTTGGACTCAGTGCCGCTAGCATCGTGTTGCTTTGTAACAATACTGCAATTGAGGACTTTGGGACAAATTTAAATTCGCCTTGAGCACACGTTGTCTTTTGTCTGAGTCGCAGAGGGGAATAAATGAAGTGTGTCTGTGAATCAAAACTATGATTTTGTTACTCCATTTGAATATAGAGTTTGTGCTTTCATTATTTAAATGTTCTGTAGATAAAAATGTATCACAAGAGGAAATTGCGCCTATTGTGGTCCAGGTTGCAGCAGTGGCTACTGGACTTGATGGTGAATAGATCTTTTATAGTTGATGTTTCATTGAAGAGCTAATCCCCAAGTGACAATCAGATAGCAAATACACGGCGTGCGTGGCACCTGATTTTAGCGCGTTGGATAGCTGGGGCATTTTGGAAAGAGTGAGGCTTTCCATAAAAGCCCCTGGTTTATTGGGGGTGCTCACAAAACTCCTAAGATGCCCTTTGCCTCTGGCTGTGTCCTGTGCTTATTCTGAAAGGCCCAGAGAGGCACGAGGCTTCTGAGCCAAGTGTGGGCAGAGGCCCTTGATGTCCTGGTCTCATCCTCAACGCTGGGGCCCTGGGAGCACGGGAATTTCTCAGATTTGCTTTAGTCTCTAGCTACAGTTCTTAAAATGACCGACGATCCTGATGTTGTTGAAGATAAAACAGATGTCAGCTGCTCCTGTGTGGTGTCAAGCTGCGCTGCGGTTTTCGGGCACCAGCTTGGAGCTGAGCTCTGTCATGTGGTCTCCTAGGGAATAACTCCGTGTACCTTCTGGGCTTCTAGAGTTTGTTTCCTGATGGTTTCCTTCTGCGTCGTGTACTTGGGGCAGTCTTACCTTCTCCTGAAACGTGGGTCAGCTGACCCATTTCTAATGCTAGTTTCAATCTGAGATGCTATCCAACCACACCAGATTCTGGCTGCCTAACCCAGTCTTGCTGTTATGCAAAGCAGCCCACATGCATGCGGTGTCACCAGTTTCTAAACCTTAAACTACGCTGCTTAACCCAAAGGAAAAATACAGGTGTGCAGACCAAACAGCTGGAGAGCATCTATTGTAAAACGAGCTTCGTTTCAGGGTGACAGGTTAAGCTAAACTCAGACTGGGAAAGCATTTATTTCAATTGTTGTGACCTTATCTCAAAAATGACTGTATTACACATACATCTTTTTCTTCCTTTGTGTAAAAGTTCGACATTGATTGCATAAGGTCTCATATTCCTCAACGTTTTCAAAGAAAAGATGCCTCAGAAGTAGACATCCATGTCACAAACTAGCCTTGCCAGATTATCAAGGATCTAGATTAAAACATTTTCACAGGATTTAAAAAATAAAAACAATGTTGAAATAATTGATTTAGTACTTTTAAAGTATCAATTCTGTTCACGCCTGGGTCTTGAATAAAGAAGATTTTTTAATGAATAGCTTTGCCCTTTGATGCCCATGAAATCCATTAGAATTTGAATGTAAAATCATATCTGTGATTGCTTATTATAGACACTGGTTAGGATACATTCCTGTCAAGTATCTTTGCTGCAGATATGCAGTGGGGCTTCCTAGAAATACTTTTCAGCTCATCTGTTTTCCTGTGGATGTTCTGTTCACTTTTAAACTCTGGAGGTGTGAGCATAATACACTCTATGCCCAATGACACACTTGCAATGCCTAGAACCCTACAGTTTTTATGGGTGTGGGTTTGTTTCTTGGTTTTGATTTTATTTTTGCTTTGCTCTGTTGATAAACCAGGAAAACCCTCATCTTATTAGATGCTAGAAAGGTCTTTTGGACTGAGGCATGTGAAGCTGAATGGAGCCCTTGCCTCCTGGAAAAGGGGCTGTTTGTCACCTGCCCCCCTCCTCCGAGGACACGTTGGGAGCCCCAGGGTGAGCAGCGCCCCCACTCCTGGGAATGCACCAACACACCCACCCTTTGTGCGGCTGGGAGTTGGCATTCAGGGAAAGCACACACAAATTCCTTGAGGAGGCATATTCTTTTGAGAGCCTTAAATGAAAAGTGCATTCATGGAGACCACTCGCCTTTGTTGAGGGAGGAAAGAAAGACGGAGTTGTTGCCTTTAAGGAGCAGGTTTCCAAGTCCCTGGACAGTGGGGCCCTGTGAGGGCCAGCACTGTATCCTCAAGCGTCCCCCCCGAATCCTGACCCCTTAGCTTGGACAGTCACCAAGGTGGCCACAGTGACCTGGGCAGCCCCGTAGAGGGACTCGAGGGGGCCTGTGTCGCCTTCCTCCACGCGAGCCCGCCCTCCTGCAGGCGTAAAGCAGGCTTAGGTCCTGGTCGTTATGCCTGTTTCCCGCTGCTGACTTTGTGGTCAGAGCCGCGTGGACCGCAGGTCTCAGCGCCCATGGCCATCCGCGTCCGGCCTCCCCTCCCTGCCTCTGGTCTTGACTGTAGGGGATGAGAACCTTTGCTGCCATTTAGTGCCCTGGGGACAAGCAGCCTTGGAAATTAGTCACAGCGTTCTGTTCCCTGCCTCTTCCCCACTGTATTTTAACTTCACTCACGTTTTAGTTGTACAGTGACTGCTAACTCTTCGTTGTTAACAGGGGACCCTAATGCTGGAGATGTGTTCTGTAATCCCCGGAGAGGGTGGCGTTGGAGGGTAATGTGAAGGACACGGCAGGAAGGGTCTGGGTAAGATGCCCCACTCCTTGTGAGTCTGGCTCCGGGCTTGGGGCCAGCAGAGCTGCACTCACTCACCTCTGCTGGGAGTGAGTCCACTCACAACACACAGACCATGAATCTCAGTGTCACCCACCCAGCCGCGCAGCACGTGGGTTTGCCCAGAGATTTGGCCAGACCTTTTCTAGAGAAAAATCTCTTTCTGCTGGGTGTACTTGTTTCCACACCCAAAGAAACACTTGCTGAGATTTACTACAGGAATTCGTTCTGAAGTATTAATGTCATTCTTCTGATCGATTACGGATCAGTTATTGATTGGCTCCCCGTACTTCGCCGTGTCCTCCTGTGGCCTCCACACCCTCAGCGCTCCGGGAGAGAGGTCGGTCAGAACGTGACGCCCCTGCGTGGGCGGCGATGTGCTGGTCCCCTGAGCGAAACGTTTGTAAATTGTGTTGATGTATTTAATGCTGATCGCCTTCTGCTACCTGTATTCCGATTTGATTTTGTGATGACCTTTTACCTTTTATATATCTCTCCCTTTTATGCATTTATTAAACATTTTAACAGACTAATTCATTGCACGTGAGTTTTTTAAGTTGTCTTTTTTGACGTCCCTCCCTTACTAAGCACATGTGTGACTGGCTTCCTGACAGCAGCTGAGCAACAGGCGAGTCCGGGCCTGCGCACCCTCTCTGCGCTCAGCTCTCAAGCATCAGCTTCCTGTTCTCTGGTCCTTCTGTGAAGACGGTTCTCACTCTGCCTGGTGGTGTTAAGTGTTTCTCGAAAACACCGTCCTGCACACGTGGCGGGGGGATGGGGGAGTGTCTCTACCCTCCTGTGTGTCTGGGACACGGAACCCTCAACAGCATTTACTGAGTGATTGAGCACAGAAAGACGGCCCCCAGCTGGACTCCCCGGAGGGTGCAGATCAAGCAGTCAGATCAACACTGGAGAATCTGAGGTCAGAATGTGAGGCAGACAGTGGCTATGCCAGGTGGAGTGCAAGCTGGGAGTCTTGTAAGCCAGAAATAAACACATGTGCTGTGCTAGGGTGCTTCCATCGTGTCCGACTCATTTTGCACCCCTGCGGCTCCGCTGTCTGTGGAATTCTCCAGGCACGAATACTGAAGTGGGTTGCCATTTCCTCCTCCAGGGGATCTTCCTGACCCAGGGATCGAACCTGAGTCTCCTGCACTGCAGGCAGATTCTTTACTGAATGCGCCACAGGGAAGCCCTAGAAATAAGCATAAAGGCATGGAATTAATTTTTATTTGTCTTCCATTCATCTGTACCCATACCCTGCCACCAGACCCTCTTCTTAACTCATCTCCTTTTAAACTCACTTCCACTTTCTGGTGTTGATTTCCATCTTCACTGACTTTCCTTTTGGCAAAAGGAATGGCTGATTCTTACTGGTTGACAGAGAGCTCCGCTTGATATCTGAGAGACTATCTCATCATGAGGGAAAAAAACACACCCTCAGTCTCTTGTGCGAATCACTGAGGTGCGGAGTCAGCATCCCAGAACTGGAGAAGCCTCTTGTCACACTCTGGTTAATAGGTTATCTTCGAGTTTTTCCATCACAGACGTCACCACACTCTTAAGTGCCCAGAAGTCATCCTGCTTCATTGGAAGCAGTACAAGGCGGGGAGGGGCGACACGTGACACCTTCCTTCCTCTTCTCCTCCCACCTGGGCTGGCGCCCCAACTTCTGCTGGAGATAACTTCCCCTTGACCCAGAGCGTATCTGGACAGGAGGAGGAGAACCCACCTCAGCCATGTCGTCCCTCCTGCTGCCGCAGGAGCGGCTGGTCGCTGGGGGGTTGTCCAGGGGTCCACTCCATCTCAGAGCCTCGGGCCAGCATCCCAAGCTCTGTGGCCAACACTCAGGAGGCCAGGGATGGTAGTGGGGGCCGCTTACCGCCAGCCCCCAGACCCACCTGAAAGTGCTGCAGAGACAGCATCGTCATGGAGAGGGACACGGTCTGAAATAGAGGACCAGAAAGTTTTCTTTGTCTGTGGACCAAGTGCCAGAGTGGACTGGCCCACAGGCCAGTTTGGGAGGGTTTTCACCCTCGGTGGGAGCAGCCATGCCTCTTAGAGGCAGAGAATCCTCAAGCTTGTCCACCGAGACGTAATGCTAAATAAATACTTGGTGTCTTAACTCGTTTAAGTACCCAATGCCCAGTGCTTCTTGCTAGCACAGAGCATGCCTCTCACATGTGCAGAAAACTGAACACGAGGTACCCAGCCAAGCACAGGCTCACCATGGACTTGCCTCTGGGAATTCTGTTCACTTTGCAATAATATTTCTAGAACACCATAATGCTTCCGCATGTCACGACTACTGCTTATTCCCATGCATAACCAGCTAGTCACGTCATTTTTAAAAATCCATTTCATCTGTCAGCAGTATAAGACATCTCTTGACATCTATCACACTGCCTTCATCTCTTGACCTCTGTAAGGCGTCTGCTGTCTCTTTTTCTCTCTCTCTCTCTCCCACCATTTTGCCATCGCCATCAGAGGCCCTTCCTGCAGGCCCCTGTCCTTAGTCCTGTAATATTCCCTACCACACCCCTCAAAGTTGCTCAATTCAGCAACTAACTCACCAGTAATAGAATAGGAAAAATGCACTCAGAGCAAATACCATTGAGGAAGATTTATAATAAAGTTTACGTTCATTCATAACTTACGAAGGACTATTAAGTCCCTTTTAAAATTAGGCTCCCAAATGTCACCAACAGCAAAGAAGAATATGCAAGCGGTCTGCCGGAGGGACACTCTGTTGCCCTTACAATGACCTCCATTTACTCCGGAGCAAACCGAGAGGGTCCAGCGTGGCAGATGTCACAGTGACCCCCACAGAGCGGGAAAGACGTGTCAGTCCTGTGCAGAAGCTAACACACTCACTCTGAAAGGAAAAGAATAATAAAATGCCTCGGCGTGTCAAATCCAATTCCTCTGCGGACTTGGAAAGGCCCTTTCAGCTCTTCACATGGAGCTGTCTTGGACCCACGTGTCTGGTGCCGGAGGCATGTTTAGCAGAAGGTGGCCTCCAAGCTAGCTGTGGCCCCGGAGTAGGCGCTAGGGCGGGACGCTCCCGAGCCTCCTTCTCGTCCTATCTCTCTGTGGTCCTCTCGGGGGCTGCTCCCTGCTGTTTTCTCGCTCCGTGTGTCCCCTGACACCCAGCCCCCGGCTGGTCCACCGCCCACCCTCTCGCCAGGCCACGTCTTCCCATCCTCACCCTTGCCAGCCCTCCTCCCCGCCCGGGCTCCGCCAGAGGACGTGGGGCCCGGCCCGGGTGCCCACGCGGACTCAGGCGCCACTCTGTCCCTCTGGCAGGTCCCGTGGCTCAAGCAGAGCAAGAGCCCCCTGGGCCCCCATGCCCGCAGCCCACCCGGGCTGTGCAACATGTACCAGGTAAGACCGCTCCTCCTCGCGGCCGCAGCCACATGGCGTCAGGGCCGTCTCGCTCCCGCCCCAGGAGCCTCGGAGAGGCAGCTTGTCTCCCCGGCAGGGCGGCTCCTGGGGAGGCGCGGCAAAGGAAAATGCAGAGACCAAGAGGAAGGGCCTCGCGAGGGAAGCGGGGCCTCAATTCTGGGTGGGGGCGCCCTGCAGGGCCGCGGGCAGGGTAAGGGCTCGGAGACGCCCGCGGCAGGCCTGGCCCACCCCGAGGCGGCCTGTGAGTGTGGCCCATCTGCTTTAAGAACCAGTGCCTAACAGACTCTGCGTGCCCACCAAATGCCAGGTGGATGAGCCCTTCCAGGTGCAAGCCCAGTGAGCATCCTTGGGTGGAGGAGGAGCCTGTGGTCGGTCCTCCAGAGTCTCAGCTGACCCTCAGAGCGCAGGACGGAGGGCACAGGGACCTTGGGGTGACCCCAGGGAGGTGCGGGGTGCTGTCCAGCTGAGACTCCGCTCTCCGGCCTGTGGGTCCCAGCAGGCACCGTGTCCCAGAGCCGGGCTCTCCACCCTGGAATGACACGCGGGGAGGACAGCCGGTGCTGGAACAGGGCGTGGGAGGGCCCCGGGTGGGGGCTCAGGGACCCTCACCATGGATCTCCCTCCACAAACGCACGGGCCAGAGGCAGGAGTGGGAAGGAGGCGGGTGGGAGGGGCGCCCACATCTGCTGAGACCCCAGAGCCAGGAAGACAGGTTGTCACCCTGTGTGATGGTGGGGCACAGACCCCAGACCTGGCAAGCCCCAGAGGAGGAGCAGGCATGCCTGACAGACAGCTCTGGAAAGCCAGTCTAGGAAGGTGGGCAGGGCGCCGCAGAGGCCGGGGACAGGAGGCTCAGAGGCACTGGGCCCCTGGGCAGACACTGGGCTGCAGGCTTAGTGGGAGGCGCTGTCGTCGCCCCCAGGGGCGAATGGAACCTCCACTCCAGGCTGCAGGGGGTCGGAGGTGTGCCACCCCCAGAGAGAGGGGAACCATGTTTCAGGCGTGTTCGCCATGCTCACTGCGCAGACAGCCCCCTAAGTGGCTCCTCAAAGCCAGGAGGTGCTCCTTCCCTGCCCCCAGGAAGGCAGTGTGGGCCCGACCCCCTTGAGGCACATGTTCTCTGCAGCCCTTGGGCCTCAGCTGGTTCAGACTTGGCCAGAAGGAAGCTGGAGCTGGCCCTAAACGCATTCCTGGGGTGAGGGTGTGGGGGCTGAGGTACACAGTCACCCTGCGGCAGGGATGTAGGGGTCACACAAGAACCCTTGCACCCTGAGCCCTGAAGCCATCTGGAGCCCCGCCCTTGCCTCCACGTGTCTCGTCACCATCAGCAAGCAGACACACTCCGCCAGCAGGCAGAGACTTTGCCAGAAATCCCAGACCAAGCACAGAGCGTGGGGGCAAGAGGCCAGGGCTTTGGTGTTCGGGGATAAATAGAAACCTTCAACAGAGTGTTTGGTTTTTCTCTTTTGTTGGAACAAAGGCATCAGGCCCGCCCTCCACATCTTCATGCTAAATGCGCTCTGCCCATGTGTACAAGCAGGATGGACATGCATGCTTTCACACCTGCCGGGGCACCGTCCCCAATCTCTGCGGGACAGAAATGCATGCTCTCACACCTGCAGGGGTGCCATCCCCAGGCTCTGCAGACACAGTCCTGGGGCCGGGCATCAGGGCCTACAGTGACAGGCCTCAGCCTTTGCCATCTCTTCACTATGTCTCCCCCTGGCACGTCAAATTCTTTATTATTTCAGGAAAGAGATTAGATCAAATTTTTTAAAATCCAAAGGTTTATTGACTTTTCTTTATTCCCTTAAAAAACATTAATATAGCAACTACTTTCTGGACTAAAAAAAAAAAAAAAAAAAGAGGTTATATTTTTGGAGAGGAAACAGCACCAGATACGGGAAAGAGCTGAAGCGCTTGGTGGCACTAAATGGTTTTCAGATATAAGAAAGGGCCGTGAAAGAAGCTTGGAGGAGACAGAGCCACCCGCTGGGGCCATGCTGGGAACCGTAATGCCAGGCCCAGCAGCTCAGCACCGAAACCTCCCCCATCCTCCCCTCGAGGCTCGGAAACTCAGCTGGTGAGCAATGTCAGGCTGACATCCTACACCCAGACCTTCCGGAACATTCCACCTTCTGTCTCTCTGCACAGACTCCACAGGAAAAGTAAGAAAGCCCCACTGGCTGCTTGTCAAGAAGCAAGCAGGCTCAGCGCCTTGGAGGCCCTTCCAGAATGGGGCTCCCACGAGGAGCCCTTTGATTCCAGAAGACGCATCACTTCCTAGTTCCACCCCAGCCTGACTTGAGGGCTGACCGCAAGGTGGCGGGGAGCCCACATCCACGCAGGAGATGACGTTAGAGGACCCAAGATGAGTCGGAAAAGCACGGGCTCCAAGGGAGAAACACGGAGCAGATGCATGCACAGCGGGGAAGACGGCTCCATGGGGGACACAGGGCCTCCTCCGCCCAGCTCCCCATCAAGTCTCCCAACCCTGCACGGCCGGGCCTCCAAAGGCCGCATCATCCAGAAGTCACGCGGACTAAGGAGGCGGAAAGGTGCCCGGAGCGGGCAGCAGGGAGCCGTGCCTGGCCGGGCCCTGTCCCACCTGCACCTGCATCTCTGGGCCTGGAGATGCAGGCAGAGCCAGGGGCGCCCCGCTCCCACACCCGGCAGTTGCTCTTACCGGCTTCCTTAAGCCCCTGCCTGCCATTCACAGCCCCTGGGGGCCTGGTCCTTATGAGCCTGCAGAGGTCACTGTGGGGCCACTCGCCTGAGGGGTGGAGGGGCACCCAGAGGTCTGTCTAGAGCCGACCTCCCCACTCTGAACCTGCACCAACCGTCCCAGGGGCTGGGGCTCGCCAAGTTGGGCTCCTGGCGCCTGGAGAAGCACGGAGCGTGCACGGAAGCATGTGCTGAGGGTCTGCTCTTCCACCTGCGGCGTCTGCTCTGAGCCTCCCTCCCCAGCCACTGGCAACGACGGAAGAAACAACCGTCTGTCTTGCCGACGCCCCAGGCCCCGGGCTGATGGAGGGAAACAGGAGCTCCGCCCTGGTGCCGGTAAACCGAGCATCACGGGTGCAGCAGACACCCCCCTCCCGGGGGTCTCACAGCCCAGCTCTGGCTGCAGCCCCTGCGCTCCTCAGCATCTCAGCCAGAGAGTCAGAGGTGGGGACTGCGAGTGTCTCTGTGGGGACGGATCCATGGCCATTTCCTCCTGTCTCAGGGCCCTTTTGCAACCATGTGAACAGCACAGCACCCTCCAGCCCCGAGGCAGGGGCTTAGGGACGACTCTGCGTGCCTGAGGCGTGTTTGACCTTGTTCTGCTTAGTGGACAGACCTCTGTCAGCCCCTAGCCCCAGGCATTGTGCTCACACGGAAAGCCTTCCAGACACTTCCCTCATACTCCATCTCCAGGTTTTCTGAATCGATTTCTTCCTCATTTCCAAGGAAATGGCTCGGACCAGAGTTGGGTGGTCTTGACAGGCCCTGACGATCTGGCCGTGGGGACCCAGAGCAGATCAGTCTCCCTGGGGGCCACGCTGATGTGGGGCAGGCCGACTGGGTCTCCAGGGGCTGGCCCTCTCAAGGGGTCAGGCCAGGGTCATGCCTGGGGTCTATTCCACACTCTCTACCCTGAGGGGCTGCTTCACAGCGCAGCTACCCAAGGCCCGTGGCCTTCAGTTGCAGGAAAGCCCATTGCAACTTGGCTTTTCCTCCCAAAATAAGCCTTCCAGACTCTGCATCCCTCACACTGCCCACTGCCATTCTGCATAAGGAGACGACTGAGTTCTAAGCCAAGGAAAGGTGCCCTGGGAGACTGGTTTACGCAGCTACCAAGGCGTTAGCAGGATGTTTATGCTGGGAAGTCATGTGCATACTATAGACACACTGAGGTCTTCCAAAATGGGAGCAAAGAAAAAAGTCGGAGCAGTTAACACCGACTTCCAGCCCTGCCTCCTGCAGACAGTAGACAGGAAGCTTGCGTGCCCATGTTCAGGAGCATCACTCTCAGCACCAGCCCACCGCCCTGTTTGAGAAGCAGCGCTGAGCCCCTCCTCTGGAGACTGTGAGCCCGGGCGTCTGGCCATGAGCTCCCCAGAGCTGCCCGAGACGGGAATGAGGTCTGGCTCCCGGGACAGTGAGGGTGGCCCAGGCATGGCAGAGGGACCCTCCTGGAGGCTCCATATCAGGTGGTACGAGACAGTGGAGCTGCGGGTAGAAAACACAACCGTGGGCAGCATCCTCGTGGACCTGCCGGCAGCTCCCAGCTCCAGCCGGGACCCCCTGCACAGCCACCTCCTCCCCCTGCCGGTCCACTCCCCGGGGTGAGAGCTGAGGCCAGCCTTGAAGGCCTCCACCTGAGGCTAAGCCCCCATCAGAAGCCAGGCAGCCACTGCGTGTTCACAGAACCAGCGGACACATCGGCTCTGACATGTGACACCGACTTCCCTCCAGGGTGCCCTCACACCCACAGCCTGGAGATTTTGTTCCATCCTTGCCTGGAGGCCTCTAATCCAGTCTTTGCATGGCCGACGATGGAGCCAAAGAATTGGTCCAGAAGAGGCTGGGGGCTTTGATTCCCTCTCAGAGGCTGGGGGCTTTGATTCCCTCTCAGGTGAAACATCGCAGAGGGAAACAGGCCGATGTGCCCTCCCTCCCCCCACCCCCTACTGCCTTCAGCTTCACAACTTGCTGAAAGCAGAAACTCTCCAGCTTGGAAGGCAGGCCCTCCTGTCTCAGCCCAAGCGACAGTCCCTCTGGGCAGAGTATGAGACAGCTCCCCACAAACACAGGCCACCTGCCAGCCAAGGTGAAACGTGCCATGAGAACAGGCAATAGGCCACCTAAAATCTCCACCTACAAAAAGCTCTGCCTGTGCTCCTCCTGTAAGTGAGAAAAGCCCACTGCTGACACAGCACGGCTTCCTCTAAAGAAAGGGGCCACTGCTTTAATTAAACTCCGCCAAGTCGATGATTCAGGAGCAAACATATTCTTAAACTTGCTGAGGGTGAAAACGCAAGGGCAGACTGCAAGGATCATTCAGACTAACAGGAATTCTCTCCCCAGATTGCACAATCGAAATGCAGCAACCTTGCCAGAAAGCATCTAACGCCCTCCCCCGAGGCGTACCGGGGGGGGCTGGTTGATCAGAAGTGGAGCAGTCGCTTCCTCTGAAAAACTCATATAAACGAAATTGGCCTCGTTGTCCAGTGGTTTCTGGGAACGGCTGGAGCACCGCGGGGTCAGGGTGTTGAAGCAAAAGCCCACCATGGTCACTGGGGCCAGCTCTGAAAGGGGGCGCATTGCAGCTCCGACAGTTTCCAGCAGATGTGTTATCTCTTCTGCAGGCCTGTGACCTTCAGTTCACATGCTCTAGGAGATAATATTTTACCGGCAGCTAACTCGGAGCCAGATGCCACAGGAGCACATAACTGCCACGACCCTGCCTTCCAAAGACGGACGGAGAGACGGGACTGCCGCAGATTAGAGTCTTTCGGCACAAATGTTCACGACTCAGCTTTTTCAGAAAATCCTTGGGGAGGACTTCCTTAAGTCCTTGACTCCCTGTGGTCAACAAAACGGGATTTCTGGGGGAGTTTCATAAACCATCCAAAGAAGTGTGAGGCAAGAGGAAAAGGGCAGGAAAAGAAAAGCTGTTCCATCATGACTACATTTCCTGGTTCTCAAATATAAAGACGACAATGTGGAAGAAGCATTTTTGGTTTTCTTTTACACTTTCCCAAGAAACAACTCTCTTACTGATCCCAAGTCTCACTCTGTTGTTCTGCCTTATCCTCGGCAGTTCAGGAAGACACCCACACCGTTGGAGCGTCTGGTTCCAAGCAGGTGAAAGAGACAAGCCGCTGGATCTGGGCTTCCAAAAAGCCAAAGGTTTTTATTTTGGAAAAATCAAAATGCAAACTGCAGTTTGAAAAAAGCAAAAGGCAAATTCCTTCACTGTCTAGACCACTGATAGAACCATCTACTGAAGGTGCGTATCCTTAACGCTGCTCTGTGGGTGCACGCGGGATTCTACCACGTTCAGCCTGTAAGCTGAAACACCAAGGTGTGTGTGTGTGGCACAGCTGCTTCGTTGGATGCTTTCAACGCCCTCACACAACCCCTTCGAGTAGCCATGTTCACATTTGTCAAATGAGGTGAAAACAACCACACGTCCACCCCATAAAACACGGAGGAACCGCTTTCCTTGCTCCTCTTCTGTATCAGCCCTGGGGACAGGGGGCTGCATGCATTGCCTGACTCCCAGGATCAACTTGACTAAGAAAGTGCCAGAAAGAAAACGGTCTTGCTTTTGGACTCTGGACGACCATCTGGACACGGCTGAGGCTGATCCACAGAGAGGTCACGCTGGGCTGCGTCCTTCTGACACGGCACCTCGACCTGTCCCTGAGTGCAGGGCATGGGCCTCGGTCACCTCAAGGTCCCCGTCACAGGGTTAGAGGCTTGTTGATGGGCCAGACCCAGGGCACCCCGGAGGTCCAACAGACCCGCAGATGGTGGGTGAGGCACCCTGGCATGAGGGTGCCTACACTGGTGACCTCCATGAAAATGCTCAATTTCAAGTTTTAAAAAGGGCAGCAGTTTCCAAACAGTAGCTCCACAAAGAGCTCATGTCCCTTCCTACAATGCAGAAAAGATGGAGCAGCTGTTACCAACGCTCGTCACCCAACACACGCTGTGACTGAAGGACCGAGTTCCCCACCGCAGTGCACGACACGGAGGGCAAGTGCAGGAGCCGGAGTGCCTCTCGCTACCGCCCGAACCCTGAGGGAGCTGGCGCTCTGTGAGGGCCTTGTAACACACCCCAGGCCAGAGCCTTGCGCTCCAAAGTACCAGGTGCAGCGTGGGTCCTCTAGAGGCGCATCTCTCCTATGTGACATCTCCAAGCCGGGAGTCTGCATCTGGGCGGTCCTCAGATGCCTGTCCGCCTGGCGTTTATCACTACTCTCCTGGCCCCTCCTCAGCACCCACCCAGTGTCATCCATCCGGAGAAGAGGCCAGCAAACTGAAGCCTGGGCAGAGAGAGGGGAGGGAGCCAGACTCTAGGGTCCAACTGTCCTCAGGATTGACTAGCTTGACTGCGTCTAGGGTGCAGAGCTCAGCAGGGTGGATGCAGTGGGGAGACGTGTCCCAGACCCAGGATTCACTCAAATTTCCACCACTGGCATTCTAATGGTGGATCCAGGTTGTTATTGCTGTTCAGTCACTCAGTCGTGTCCAGTTCTTTGTGACCCCATGGACTGCAGCACGCCAGGCTTCCCTATCCTTCAACGTCTCCTGGAATTTGTTCAAATTCATATACACTGAGTTGATGATGCCATCCAACCATCTCATCCTCTGTCACCCCCTTCTCCTCCTGCCCTCAATCTTTCCTCAAGTATCAGAGTCTTTTCTAATGAGTCAGCTCTTTGCATCAGGTGGCCAAAATATTGGAACTTCAGCTTCAGCATCAGTCCTTCTTATGAGTATTCAGGGTTGATTTCTTTTAGAATTGACTGGTTTGGTCTCCTTGATGTCCAAGGGACTCTCAAGAGTCTTCTTCAGCACCACAATTTGAAAGAATCAATTCTTCAGGAAAGATTTTAAATTCTTCTTGCAGACAAGAGCTAAATCAAGCTCTAGGAGTCTATTTTCCCCTGAGCACAAATCCCAGACACAGTGGGTGTTCATTTTTTCAAGCTGCAGCATATTCTTCTAAGGGAACAATTCTATCCCTTCGTCTCTAATCAAATCCAAATGCAAATGATGGTGCAGACAAATGCCTCGACCCTATTTTCATAAAATAGCCGTCAGAGTCGAGGGAATGAATCTTTACCCAATCTGATGACCATTGATCTTCACTGTGTTAGGCGAAAACTAATCTCCTCTTATTGCAAGTTTGAGCAAACTGGAAAATAGTTAAAAATCCTTCATGGTGTCTGGAGATGGGACTGGCAAGCCAAGTGCACGAGCTCCCCCTGCTGGTGAAGTTCACGTTATCACAAGTTGGGGGGAATTAATCATAATTTTTCAAATAGGCTAATGGAAAAAGCAATTTATGTGAAAAATTAATGACCAGTTGTCCTTTATCCCATGGCTTTCCTTCCATCGTATTTAGATTTTTAGCATAACGTTATTTTTTTTGCCACAAAGAAGTTCGTTGTTGTTTTGTTATTTCAACAAAGAGCAACATGTCAACGGCACGTAACCCTGCGTGTGCTGGGATCACGTGCCAAGGCCCTGCACACTCACATCTTCTCATGTACAGAAGGCCAGGTCTGCCCGTGGTTCATCAGCATGTGGACAAAGCACAGGCCTGAGGGGCAGGATTTCTTCTACAAACTTCTCTACTTTATTTGAAATTCCTGTGTAATAAGTGGTTTTTCTGAACAACTGAAGCTTTCGTTTTTAAAAAAAACTGGACTAATTTTCTAACTCAGCTTCCCAAATATTCAGCTCTGTGTACTCTGGAGAATTTGTGTTGACATCCTAACCTCACATGTAGACCAGTGTGGTGTGGGGTAGGGGTCCCCACCTCCGGCCCTTTTTCCTTTTCTGATCTCTCAGGGTCAGGAGTGACTGCCGCTTGCCCCTCCCCACCTCCTCTGCCCTGGCCCGGCTCTTATTTTACAGCAGGACCACCCTTCAAGTTCCTCCTTTGCCTTTCCATCACCTGCAAAGCGGGCGAGCTACTTGGATCAGGATCAGTTCAGGTCCGTTCAGTCACTCAGTCATGTCTGACTCTTTTCAAGCCCATGGACTGCAGCAGGCCAGGCCTCCCTGTCTATCATGAACTCCCAGAGTTTACTCAAACCCATGTCCATTGAGTCAGTGATGCCATCCAACCATCTCAGCCTCTGTCGTCCCCTTCTCCCACCTTCGATCTTTCCCAGCATCGGCATCTTTTCCAAGGAGTCAGCTCTTTGCATCAGGAAGCAGGATAGATGCAGACAAAGATATGCCAGTCCTGGCAAATAATTCAAAGTGTGAGCGGCTCTGGCTTTTCTGTGCTTTCTGAGCAGAGAGGAGGAGCCATTCACTCCGCGGGGAGTAACAAACCCGTCCTGAGTCAGGAGCCGAGTCCAGGGCTCTCCCTAGGGGGAAACATGTGCGTCACAAGCTCGGAGGCAGAGGCTGGGGTCCCCAGGGTGGGGGCAGAAGTGGGGTCAGGGGACTGACTGAGGCTGCGGGGGTCAGCAGCCAGGCCGCACCCCCGCGTCCATGAGGGGCTGTGAGGCTGCAGAGTCCCCTCCTCCCTGGCCTCCCCTCTCCTCCTCCCCGGCCTCCCATCTCCCCGCAGGACAGAACAGACCCCCTTGTTTATGGTGAGGCATGAGGAAAGCAGTATCTGCTCCCTGCAAATTGTGAAATGTAACAAGAAAAACCATGCTGCCTTTAAAGTACGCCTCCAGGACCTGACTGGGTGACGAGGGCTGGCGCTGCTCTGACTGCTCACTGACCGCGCCAATGGCGCAGACCGCCGGTTGCCTGGCCGGAGCCTCTCCGCCCGGCGCCCCCGTGCTGGACGTGAGCCCCTTCCCCAGCACGGGCGGGCCTTCAGTGCAGCCTCGGGGTCTCGGCAGCCAGGCTGCACTTCAGGCAGCGGGAGAAGCAGGCTGGGCCACACCCCCAGAGCCGCCAGGAGCGCCCCCACCCACGGCGGCCGGGGCCAAAACAGAACTCGGTTGACACAGGCCCCAGGCATGGTATTTAAGCAGGAAGTTCGGACGCAAGCCACGTCTGACTGAAAAGGAGCCAGTCCCCAAAGAACAAGCACTGCGTGACCCCACTGGTCAGGGTCCCTGGCGCCGTCAGTCACAGGGGGCGTAGGGTGGGGCTTTCCGGGAGGCCACGACCGGTGATGCGACCCGGTATCTGCTGGGTGCCGGTTGGTTTGGGAAGATGGGAAAGGTCTGGAGCTGGATGCTGTGATGGATACACAACATCGTAAATGTACTTAATGACACCAAAATGTGCGATTAAAAATGGCAAAATGGTAGCTTTCATGTTAGGTCAGTTCAGTTCAGTCACTCAGTCGTGTCCAACTCTGCGACCCCATGAGCTGCAGCATGTCAGGCCTCCCTGTCCATCACCAACTCCCAGAGTCCACCCAAACCCATGTCCATTGAGTCAGTGATGCCATCCAGCCATCTCATCCTCTCTCGTCCCCTTCTCCTCCTGCCCTCAATCTTTCCCAGCATCAGGGTCTTTTCAAATGAGTCAGCTCTTCGCATGAGGTGGCCAAAGTACTGGAGTTTCAGCTTCAATATCAGTCCTTCCAATGAACACCCAGGCCTGATCTCCTTTAGGATGGACTGGTTGGATCTCCTTGCAGTCCAAGGGACTCTCAAGAGTCTTCTCCAACATCACAGTTCAAAAGCATCAATTCTTCTCAGTTTTCTTTATAGTGCAACTCTCACATCCATACATGACTACTGGAAAAACCATAGCCTTGACTAGACTGACCATTGTTGACAAAGTAATGTCTCTGCTTTTTAATATGTGTCTAGGTTGGTCATAACTTTCCTTCCAAGGAGCAAGGGTCTTTTAATTTCATGGCTATGATCACCATCTGCAGTGATTTTGGAGCCCAGAAAAATAAAGTCTGACACTGTTTCCACTTTCTCCCCATCTATTTGCCATGAAGTGATGGGACTGGACGCCATGATCTTTGTTTTCTGAATGTTGAGCTTTAAACCAACTTTTTCACTCTCTTCTTTCACCTTCATCAAGAGGCTCTTTAGTTCTTCTTCACTTTCTGCCATAAGGGTGGTGTCATCTGCATATCTGAGGTTACTGATATTTCTCCTGGCAATCTTGATTCCAGCTTGTGCTTCCTCCTTCTCATGATGTTCTCTGCATAGAAGTTAAATAAGCAGGGTGACAATATACAGCCTTGACATACTTCTTTGCCTGTTTGGAACCAGTATGTTATTCCATGTCCGATTCTAACTGTTGCTTCCTGACCTGCATACAGATTTCTCAGGAGGCAAGTCAGGTGATCTGGTATTCCCATCTCTTTCAGAATTTTCTACAGTTTACTGTGATCCACACAGTCAAAGGCTTTGACATAGTCAATAAAGCAGAAATAGATGTTTTTCTGGAACTCTCTTGCTTTTTCCATGATCCAGCGGATGTTGGCAATTTGATCTCTGGTTCATGTTATGTATGTTTTACCAAAATTAAAAAAAAAATGTAAGGGTGACTCAGACACTGCGGACCCCTCCCCGCCCCCCCGCACGAGGGTGTCATTGCCAGCAACCAGGCAAGTTCTTAGTGCTTCTTCCTGTGCTCACCACAGAACCTTCTAGTGATGTGTAAACAGGGCCAGGACCAGCCCCAGGGTGTCTGCAAACAAATCCCGGATACAGAAACCCTTCTGAAGAACTGGCTTGCTTCCCTCAGCTGCACCAGGCCTCTCTGTTCATCACCAACTCCTGGAATCGACCCAAACCCATGTCCATTGAGTCAGTGATGCCATCCAACCATCTCATCCTCTGTCATCCCCTTCTCCTACCTTCGATCTTTCCCAGCATCAGGGTCTTTTCCAGTGAGTCAGTTCTTTGCATCAGGTGGCCAAAGTATTGGAGTTTCAGCTTTAGCATCAGGCTTTCCAATGAATATTCAGGACAGATTTCCTTTAGGATGGACTGGTTTGATGCCCTTGCAGTCCAAGGGGCTCTCAAGAGTCTTCTCCAACACCACAGTTCAAAAGCATCAATTCTTCAGTGCTCAGCTTTCTTTATAGTCCAACTCTCACATCCGTACATGACTAGTGGAGAAACCATAGGTTTGACTAAATGGACCTTTGTCGGCAAAGTAATGTCTTTGCTTTTTAATGAGATGTCTAGCTTGGTCATAACTTTTCTTCCAAGGAGCAAGCATCTTTTAATTTCATGGGTGCAGTCACCATCTGCAGTGAATTTGGAGCCCAAGAAAATAAAGTCTCTCACTGTTTCCACTGTTTCCCCATCGATTTTCCATGAAGTGGCGGGACCACACAGTGAGCTGGCTTGTGTATGGTGTGCAGGTGTGTGAATTCTCACACGCACATGGCTGCCACCACCATAGGGACGCATCGCCCCCAAACCCCCCTTCCAGTTCACACTGCTGCCTCCCTCCCCCAGCCTTGTCCCCGGCCAAGCCCTGCTCTCGTCACCCTCCCCGTGGTGCGGTCTTTGGAAGACTGTCACGTGTGTGTGAGATCACACAGCATGAAGGCTTTTTGGAATGTCTTCTTTCACCGAGCCCAGTGCCTTGGAGAGGCCTCTGAGTTGTCAAGTGTATCAAAGTCGCTCCTTCTTACTGCTGCGCAGTATGGCTTTGCATGGACACACTATAGTCTTTTTATCACCTCACTCAGTGCGGGACATTTGCGTCCTTTACAGAGTTAGTGATTATGAATTGAGCTGCTATAAACATTCATGGCCAAGTTTTGTGTGATTGTAAGTTTTAAGATTTAAATTACTTGCATCAAAAGAGCAGAGATGAATACATTAATTATAAAAATCACTTCCAAAAACATATAATTTTTCTTTTCTCATTTAAAGCAGGAAGTGGGATTGCTGAGTCATATGGTAAGTGCATGGTCAACTTTATAAGAGACTCAAATTGTGTTACAGACTGAGGATTCCACTTTGCATTCCCACCAGCAATGCATGTGAGGTCCAGTTGCCAGCATCCCAGCCAACAACTAGTATTGTCAGTATTCTTTACTTCAGCCATTCTATTAAGGGGATAGTGGTGTCTCTGGGTGGCTTTATATCTCACTAATGGCCTGGAAAATCCCATGGATGGAGGAGCCTGGAAGGCTGCAGTCCACAGCGTTGCTGAGGGTCGGACACAACTGAGCGACTTCACTTTCACTTTTCGCTTTCATTCACTGGAGAAGGAAATGGCAACCCACTCCAGTGTTCTTGCCTGGAGAGTCCCAGGAACGGGGGAGCCTGGTGGGCTGCCGTCTGTGGGGTTGCACAGAGTCAGACACGACTGAAACGACTTAGCAGTGGCTAATGATCTTGGGCATCTCTCCATGTGCTTGCTTGCCTTCTGCTCATCCTTTGCAATGAAGTGTTTAGTCACTCATTTTGTCCAATTTTTAAACCTAGTTGTTTGGGTTTTTTTACCATTGATTTTTTTAGAGTTCTTTACATATTGTGGTTTCAAGTCCCACATCATATACGTGATTGCAAATATTTTCTCAGTCTGTAGCTTCTTTTCATTCTCTTAAAAGTGACCTTTGCAAAAGTTGTAAATATTGATCAGGTCCAGTTTATCAGTTTTGTTTCTTTTATGGATCATGCTTTCAGCGTCAGGTCTGTAAGCTTACTGACTACCCTCAAGTCATGGAAGTTTTCTTCTCCTACGTACTCATTATAAAAATCACCAAAACAGACACTCTGTTTCTTTTAGCATTAGAAGCTAAAAAGCATTAGAAGCTGGTGGTGTGTGGTTCAGGTGTGAAACATTGTTATTGTCCACACAACACTTCATTAACTACATCACAGCATAAACAAGTTTAATAATATCAGATCTGCATGATACTACTGAACATTTATTTAAAACTTTTTCATAAAGTTTAAGAAACTTTCTTAGTTTAATCACAGAATGGGCCGATCGAAGTACACAATGTTTCTGTGATGAAAATTCCAACACATCCTGCAGAAAAATGGTGTATAAACACCAAAGTAAACATGCATTCATTAGCTCAATCATACCCAACTCTCTGCAACAGCATAGACTAAGGCCCACCAGGCTCCTCTGTCCATGGAATTCTCCAGGCAAGAATACTGGAGTGGACTGCCATTTCTTACCCCAAAATAAGCATTAGTAGTGCAAAATTCTGAGCTGTTTTCATTATTTTGGGCCATTAAGGAATGATGCTAAAGGTGAAACTCCAGTACTTTGGCCACCTCATGCAAAGAGTTGACTCATTGGAAAAGACAGATGCTGGGAGGGATTGGGGGCAGGAGGAGAAGGGGATGACAGAGGATGAGATGGCTGGATGGCATCACGGACTCGATGGACATGAGTCTGAGTGAACTCCGGGAATTGGTGATGGACAGGGAGGCCTGGTGTGCAGGCCCATTTTGTTCATGGGGTCACAAAGAGTCAGACATGACTGAGCGACTGAACTGAACTGAACTGAACTGAACTGAAGGTGCTATTTAACAAATAACTTCACTTGCCAGATACATTGTATATTTAGACACAAAGATATTTTTGTATCTAAACACAGAAGATATTTTTATTGAAATGAGTAACTTAAGGAAGATGCTCTGGAGGAGGGCACAGCAACCCACTCCAGTATTCTTGCCTGGATAATCTCATGGACAGAGACGCCTGGCGGGCTACAGTCCATGGGGTCACAAAGATTCGGACATGACTGAAGTGACTCCGCACATATGCACAAGTAACTTAAACAGGTTCCTAGCTCATGTGTTTTCTTTTTTAATTCTTGGCTTCACATTTTCCTTCACTGGAGAAGAATGTGTAGGGTTGGCCAGCGGTGACAGAATCTGATTGGCCCTGGGGCAGACAACACGACACAGGGAGAAGCAGATCGTGTGCCTTCTGACGGCACCCACAGAGAGGATGCCTTAGCGTCAGGAGGGCGGGGCGTCTCCGCAGTTCTGAAACTCTGCAGCTCGCCCCTGCAGCTCGCCCCCGGGGCCAACGGCTTCAACTCAAAAGTCCACTGCATTGTCCTCCACCCACGCCGTCATACCCATGCACTTGAGTGCTGAGTTGCTCGGTCATGTCCAGCTCTTTGCGACCCCATGGACTGTAGCCTGTCAGGCTCCTCTGTCCATGGGATTCTCCTTGCAAGGATACTGGAGTAGGTTGCCATTTCCTTCTCCAGAGGATCTGCCCAACCCAGGGATCAAACCCGAGTCCCTTACATCTGCACTGGCAGGCATGTTCTTTACTACAAGCGCCACCTGGAATAACACAAATCCCTGGGTTTCCTGCACAGGGAACCCAAACAGCATGAAGTTCCCGGCCCCATGGGGGTAGGGAGGCTCAGCACGTGACCCCCAAGCCTGGCTCCATCCTCCAAGGGAGGCTGTGACTGAGCTGCACAGGAAACAGGTCACTTGCTGAGCCTGCCTGAGGGAAACTGAGAACTGCAGCCTGCGGAACGCATGGCCGGGGCATCGGGGAGGTGGGGTCTGGGCACAGTGGGGAGAGGCAGGGGGAGCAGGGAGCCTGGGCCCCTGCAGGACCTGCAGAAGGAGGGACTTCGAACCTGAGGGGCGAGCAGGGTGCAGAGTCACAGAAGTAGGACTGGAGGGCCCGTGGACACCTCGTTCAAAAGACAGAGAGGGACCGGACCACTCAAAGCCAAGACAGGTTCTCAGAAAATAGAGAAAGCCTGGATGTGCTGGGTGCTGTAAGCTCTCAGCTGCTCCTCCCGCTCCCCTGGCTGCAGAGAAAGGATCCAGTTTGTGAGCAGATGCAGAGGGTGAATGTGGGGGTGGGGGTGGACAGGAGGCGCAGGGCATCCTCTCTTTGCAATTGAATCTGGGCGGGAAAGGGCGGGGCCCCACAGGTCTGCTTTGCTGTCAATGTGGGGCTGAGACAAACGCAGGGACTATTTTAAAGAAAAACCTATAAGGGTTGTGAATGGACCCGAAGGGGGAAATAGAGCAGAGAGAGAGGCCAGGATGACTGCAGGGCTTCCGACCTGGTGGATGGGGTGGGAGGACGGTCTGCAGAGAGTCATAGACACTGACAGAGACGCGTGTGGGAAGATGCCCCTGTAACTAGTGCCAGCGGCCCCAGTGACAATCCAGACAGGAGTGCGAGTCCCAGCAGCAACACTGAGCCCACGAGACGTGCTGAGCTCCCGAGAAGCCTGCTCTGGACTTGGCGACAACAGCATTTTGTGAGCGAGAAGGGTCCTCCTGAACCGCGCCCCGCGCTGGGGACGGAGAGGCGTTCGCGAGGCTGTGGCTCACTGTCCCGGGGGCTTTCAGGAGGTCCCCGTGAAGATCTCCTCTGACCTTCCAGACGTCTCCCCCTGTCTCTCAGGATGGACACCACGCGGCCAGAACCACCCACTATGGCTCCCTGCCCCAGAAGGCGCAGCACGGCCGGCCCCAAGATGAAAACCCTGTAGTGCACTTCTTCAAGAACATCGTGAGTGTCGCCGTGGGGGCGGCGGCAGGCGGGTGAGGGGTGCCCGGCCACACCCATGCCCAGGAGAGCCTAAGCCTGTCCCCAGCTGACACAGCTCTCACCCAGGCGGGAGAGAGCTGAGTGTATCCCCGGGGGACTCTAAGCTCTGATCCACAAGGGGTCTGAGCACATCCCCAGGTGACAGCTCCAATCTATGGGAGAGGGGTCTGCGAATATCCCCATGGGACACAGCTATAACCCTGGGAGGGTGGTAGACTGGCTCACCAGTGGTAACGAGTGGACCACACAGAAGCCGGGGGGCCGTGCCGAGGACAGTAGGTCATGACAGTGCTCGGCAATTACTGTGCAATTTTTCCAGAAGCCTAGAACTGGCTCTAAAAAAAATAATAAAGTCTTAAAAACAAAAACAAAAGCACAGGCTCTATTTATAGACCTCCCTTTTCACGATGATGAGGGCTTTAGGGACCACACACCTGAGGGCTTTCCTTTCGAGGCTCCTAGTATCTGGGGCCCTTGACTACCGACCCCAGAGAGGGTCTCTGTGACGCTCGCCCTCTCCATCAGCGTGTGATAGGGACTGTCACTGGAGCGCCAGCCGCAAGGGCTCGCCTTGCTGAGTGCAGAGCCCTGGGCGTGTTTCACATCCTCCCAAACACCTTCCGAGTGTTCTGGACGATCCAGGTGCCACCGGGTGCTTTCAGATCCTCAAATCCTATGTTTCTCCCTCACCTGGGACAGAACAGGGTCGCTAGGCAGAGACCAAGGGTGGCTTCTTATACCAGTGCCAGACCCTCCCAGCAAGCAGCTCCCTCTAGCTGGGAACCGGAAACGAGCCAGGTGAACACAGGGGTGACAGGTGACCACAGGAGGCCCTCTCGAGGCGGTCAGGGCGGCGGTGAAGGGGGGACCACGCCCCAGCTCCCCGTTCTCCTGTGTCTTTGCAGGTGACACCTCGCACACCTCCTCCATCGCAAGGAAAGGTAAGCGCTCTGCAGGCACCGAGCCGCCATCGCTTCACCCGCCGGGAGCCCCTAAATGGGCCAGACCGCGGGCTGGACTCTGTGCTCCCTCATTTCCCCCGAAAATGTTTTGCCACGTGGAGCCCACGTAAAACTAGAATGGGCTGAGAAACACTCGTCCCAGGCAGATAGCTCTCCCGTCCCCTCCCTGCCTGGGCCGGAAGTCCTCCGGAGCGGCTCCGGGCGGCCGTGGCCACGCGCAGGGATGCGCCAAGTCTGCCAAAACCGGTTTCCTGCCTCAGCTCAGTGCTGTTTTGACCGTGTCTCCTGTTGTGTGAAAGAGCGCCGTGCCTGCTCGGATCCCTGTGTCACTTTCTCTTTCTCTTCCTCACGCAGGGGCGAGGACTGTCCCTCAGCAGATTTAGCTGGGTAGGTG
>SJYF01002196.1:2106087-2120501 GCA_006410515.1 Procapra przewalskii
ATTAATCAACATTTCTAAAATATTTTAATACAAAATTATAAAAGAAAAGTGCATTAAAAGCAGAACCTTTAAAACTCTGGCACAATTACAGTTATTCTGAATATACGGACTCCAGCCAGGTACACACACTGACATTCAAGAAAAACCTCAGGATACAGAAGTCCAGTATCACAAGTCAAATAAGGCTTTTTTTTTTCTTTAAAAAAATATACAATACACAAAGCAGTTTGGAAAAAAAAAGTAATATTATTTGTTTTCAGACTTAAATATTTTCACATAACAAAAGTTTTTATATCACCATCAATACTACTTATATACATATGCCAAAAATGTGAACAACAAAAAATCAAAAGATACCCCTTCAAAAAATAACAGTGAAATGTCTCTTTCTTCAGGAATCTGAAATGAGCTCCTCTCTTAATATACAAAGTCCATACAATATTTATAATAAAACTGCTCTCTTCTGAAACCAGTGAGGCAATGAGAAAAAATAAAGGCAATTATTCTTAGGAAAAACACAAAAAAAGCAACCCCAGCTTCATGTCACAATGACGAGGATGTCCGTTTCTTTATTAACAAAATGAATGAATACTGATCTGAAGTGCTCGTTGGAGGTAAAAATGCTGTCGCCCGCTCTGTAACAGGGATAGTGCTTATTTACAAAATATACTGTTCAGCCACACAGAGGCCCATATATCTGCATATGTACATACGTATTTATATATAGAACATATAAATAATTTCCAAGGAGAGAGTCACGTGGACTAAGAAGTTTCTGTCTTTGGAATGCCGTGGGATCGACGCGCGCTCTGCCCCAGCAAGGGCGGGGTTTGGTTGGTTTGGGGCATGTTCAACGTGGCACCATTGATGATACTAAAGGATTCCCTGAAATAAAAAGTACACCTGCTTATGGACGAAGAGAACACCGCGGGGCTTGGACAGGTTCCTATCCTCTGGGTCGCTGGGGCGCACGGGGCGGCAGCGTCTCCGTTCCCGGGAGCCGGCGCCGCGGTCTGCAGCCAGCGGTGCAGCTTGTGCTTTCTGCTGACCCGGCCATGGGCTGGCGGGGACTCGGGCGTGTGCGGCCGCCTCCAGCGGGGATGGCCAAGTGCTCACTCGTGGGTCAGGCTGACTGTCCTCACGTTCACGCCCCAGGTGCCGCCTTCTCCTGACTGACGGGTAGCTCTCTGTCGTGGAGAGAAGTGGTCCAGCCATCTCTCACGGTCCCAGTATACTAACATACGGTAGGCTAAAAAAAAGAAAGAGTCCATTTCTACTAATCTCGAAACACACACAGAAAACAATGGAAGAAACTTCCCTGTGTGTCGTAGCATTTCCTCTAAACCTCACGCACCTAGCTTATGTTGGTTTCGTGAGCTATGCCTTTTGTCATGGGGAGCATGAAGGAAGAGAGCCCTCTGCCTTCCCCCACAGTGACACCTGTCTCACTGGCCACACCACGATGCCAGTAAGATCTGGCGGATGTCTAGCTGGCTGCACTGGCCACGGGAAGGGCGAGACTGCTGACGCGGACCTGAGTCTAGTGGTCTGCAGAGACATGAGAACGCCGTGCCTTCCACCTTGCCCAGCTCCTTCCTGGAAGTCGCTGAAAGTCGGTGATCATTAGACCGTTTTATAGCTAAAAAAACTATTGTGGTGATATTTATAACACTTGAGGCTTCAAAACAGAAATCCCAAGTGCTCTGTTCTCCTCCACACTTGACTCCGGGACGTCCTCGGGGAAGCGCCTGTCAGAACACGTTGGCCAGGGCCTGCCACTCACTCGCAGGCTCTGGGACCACCTCGTCCAGGCGCAGCGCGTGGCTCAGCGCCTCCGCTCCATGGTCCTGCTGGCCCACGGGCTCCGGCACCGCCCCTGCCGTGGGGACAGAGAGAGAGCCTCAGACACGCAGTAACGTGAGATGATGTGCATACAAACAAGGACAACACAGGGAGATGAGACATTCCTAAACTGCTTTCTTCTCCATCCCAGTGAAGAAAGAATCATTTGAGCTGCAGGTTTCATGGTTCTGACAATTACTGTTACTTGAACATGAAAGCACACAGCCCTTGCTCGCTACACCCTCACACTCTATGTATCGTAAAGGTTATGCTGATATGACGCTGCTGAGTCATAGCTAACACCACTGACAAGACTTTTCTAACAGAAAGTAATGCAGGAAGCACCAGCGTGTGGACATCAGGATGGATTTTTTCTTCCTCCAAAGCTGCCCAGCACGAAAGGTCCTGCCCTGTGGCTCCTGGAGACTCTGGGGCACTCACCTCGGCACTCAGGCCTGACTGCACGCCTGGCCACTGCACCTGAACCTGAGACACAGGCTACAGGCCAGCCCCTCCCGGCACAGCCCCCACCCGGTGACTGGCCACCACACCCACCCCCCGGAGCTTCCAGGCACTCCGAGATGATGTGGGACGAGGCGGACGGCGGGGCACAGCAGGCCCCACTGGTCCCTCTCTGCCAGCACCGACATTGGCGAGTCACTGTGGGAACAAGGTTGCTTGTCTGGGGGACCACAGGACACAGACTTGGCTGACCTTGACCCCACAGTGGCTCCCCAGCCCTTGGGACACGGTGTCCAGGCCACTGCCGCGAGGAAGGGGCCTTCCGCTGCCTGTGGCGGCCGCGGGCCTCACCTGCGTGGCTGTGGGCCCGCTTCACGTGCAGCTTCATGTTGCTCTTCTGCGTGAAGCCCATGACGCAGTAGGCACACTTGTACGGCCGCTCCCCCGTGTGCTTCTTCATGTGCACCTGCAGCGCGCTCTTCTGGTTGAAGGCCTTCTCGCAGAGCGTGCAGTGGAACGGCCGCTCCCCTGCAGACAGACGATGCGGTCAGCACCCCGGGGGCCGGCTGCAAGGAGTGTACACATACACACACGAGCTTCCAGGGACACACACACACACACACGAGCTCCCAGCAACAGATGTTAAGTTCTACAGGATCCTAGTGACATCCCCCTGCTGCGTTACTCAGGCGGCTAACCCAGGATCTAGCAAGGCTGCTCTGCAAGGAGACACAGAAGACAAAGCTACGCAAAGTCCCGAAGTATCCAGAAATGAACAAACATGGTTCAAACAACATGCTTCCAAAAGAAAAGCTAAATGATGTCGAGGACATTGGAATACCAAATCCACTTGATTAAAGTATGGTTTATACAGTATCTTTTAAGTGTTAATTGCTTTCAAGTTGATACATAAACTGACAAATGGAAGAAAAAGCTGCCAAGAATGACCTATGCAGGGAGCCTACCCTGGGTGAGCATCTATCCCGGTGAGGATCTATCCAGGTGAGGATCTGCCCAGGAGAACAACCACCCTGGTGAGGACCTGCCCAGGAGAGCATCTGCCCAAGAGAGCACCACCCTGGTGAGCACCATCCAGGAGAGCACCATCCAGGTGAGCACTTGCCCAGAGGAGCACTGTCCAGGTGAGCACCTGCCCAGGGGAGCATCACCCTGGTGAGCACCTGCCCAGGAGAGCACCACCCTGGTGAGAACCATCCAGGTGAGCACCAGCCCAGGAGAGCACCATCCAGGTGAGCACCAGCCCAGGAGAGTACCATCCTGGTGAGCAACTGCCCAGGAGAGCACCACCCTGGTGAGCACCATCCAGGTGAGCACCAGCCCAGGAGAGCACCATCCAGGTGAGCACTTGCCCAGGGAAGCATCACCCTGGTGAGCACCGTCCAGGTGAGCACCAGCCCTGGTGAGCACCACACAGGAGAGCACCACCCTGTTGAGCATCGTCCAGGTAAGCACCACCCTGGGGAGCATCACCCAGGAGAGCACCACCCTGGAGAGCACCTACTGCACAGCCACTCTAGTCCTGGCTGCCCTGCCTCCCCTGCTGTCACTCACACACTTCCCAGCCCCAGGACTGAGTCCTCACTTGTCCAGGGTGTGCACAAGCCTTCCCTTGGCCTAGAAAGTTCTTTCCCACATGCCCTGCATGGCTGCCTCTCGTTCCCATGAGGGCCCCCAGGTCAGGTGCCAGCACCCCAAGGCTGCTCTGAGGCAGCGGGTCGCCATCCTCTAGGTGGCCTGCCTCAGCGATGACAAGGGAGGTCTTGGGAGTGCTCTCAATGGCAGGCAGAGTCCTAGAAATGGGCCCAGGGTCTCTGCCCTCATCCCCGGACTGGGACCGTGACATTACACCCAAGGAAAAGAACAGCCACGGGTGAACTGAGGGCCCCGTCAGATGAGCGGGGCGATGGAAAGGGAGACGACCCCGCAGGCAGCTCTCCTTGCAGCGCCAGCAGAAGCAGGGTACTCCCTGCAGACAGGTGGACTGAGGAGAGGACCTGGACTGAGGATAGCCACCCCCATGGGCAGGGAAGCGGCCCCAGCGACAGTCACGAGGCGCCTGTGAAGGTGTGCAAACCCTGCCCACGCGTGTGTGCTCTTATACAAGGCGGTCGTTCCCAGCCCTGAGTCACGATTCTAAAGAGATGCACTATGGAGCAACGGCGGTCCGTCACCCGAGCTGCTGCCTGGCACCCAGTGGGCTCCAGGATCTGTGCTGACAAGCAAGGGCATCTCCGAGGGCATGCAGCCCGTGGAGGCTGCCAGGCGCCTGCTGATGACACAGGAGGCCCGGGTGCCAGCCAGGGTGTCAGGGAGGAGCAGCTCCCTGAGGGTGAGGCAGAAGCGGCCGCTGACAGGGCCCCACGGCTGGGAGAGCCATGAGAAGGCTGGGCGCCAGACAGAGGTGGGCAGGAGGACCCGAGACCTGTGCACACAAATAGCAACAGCCTCTCTCTAGGGAAGTCAGCTGCACGGTAAACTGACGAAAAATCAGGAAAACACCTGAGTGAGTGGGTCGTGCTTCACAAACTGGGTGCTGTGTCACGAACGAACATTCACATGTTGCATGTGGCCCTTATGCCACGAGTGGTGGGCGGCAGGACGTCTCACCCGGGGCCCTGCCCAGGGCTACCTGTGTGGATGCGGCTATGGCGCTCCAGCTGGCTGGGCTTGGCAAAGGCCTTCTCACACGTGTCACACTTGAACACCCGCGGCTTCTGAGAGCTTAAGGAAGGACCAGCCTGATGCGTCTGCATGTGCTCCTGGGGAAGACACACACACACACATGAAGGACACTGACGACCGTGAGAGAGCCTTACAGACCTGAAACGGGACGGGAAAACCAGCGCGGAAAGGTCGGTCGGCAGGAGGACGACCCCAGGCTCGCCTCCAGTCAAGACCCCGCGGAGCAGAGTCGGGGGTGGGTGGGTGCTGGGCCATGGCCTGCCAGGGAGACCCAAGTCCCCCGAGCCCGGGGCCTCATCCTGGCCTCCCTCCCTGTCGGCCAACCGTGACAGGTTTAGAGGGCTGGCTGGGTACTTCACAGGATGTTCCACAACTGACATGTGTCTGACGTTTTCCTCACAGTTAGACCAGGGCTGTGGGCTGGGGGGTGTGGGGGGCATTGCCAATGCCATCCCATAACACCACCAGGCGTCCACGGCTGCACCGACTCTGATGGAGTGGTCAGCATCTGCCAGGCTTCTCAGGAAAAGGCGGTCTGTCTGTAACACACCACCCAGAATGGTCACGGGAGAGAGAGCTAAGCCTCAGAAACATCAATATGTATGACTCCATGTACCTTAAATTTTCTTTAACCGTTTTTATTCTTTTGATTCTTTAAAAGTATTTATATTCTCTATCAGACTATAATTTCTGGACTCTCTACTATGGGTGTAAAGCTAAGCACTTTCTATTGCTCTGACAGACACGAGCACTTTATTAGGAAAGCGGAGGTGCAGGTGTCCCATGGCCTGACCAAGAGTGCAGACATTCCGAGTGACAGAGTCAAATTCCAAGAGTCACGGGCAGCACCCCAGCCTCCCCAACCTCCTGGCCGTGGCCTCTGCAAGGAGAGCTGCTTTGATGGTCAGTGTTTCATTTTTAAAAACGGACGTGGAGCTCTCTTTTTCAAAACATATTAATTAATACTGGATTTCCCATCTCAGAAAACATGGTAGGAACAGAGGTGAGAAGTGTAGCCAGCTGCAGGCCTAGAGAACAGAACTGGTGTGCTGCCGGAGTGACCCCCCCAGCAGGCCCTGAGAAAGGAGGCCTGGGCCCTGAGTGCACCTCGGCCTCTGCAGGGCCTGATGCTCCGGTGACTGAGCACAGAGGAGGGGCCCCAGCCTGTATGTCGCGGAGGCTGGACACACGTGCCCTGGCCTGTGCCAGGTGACCTCGAAGCCACGTCCCCGTACCCGGCCCGCCTTGCAGGCTCTACTGTGTGAGCGTCCATAGCAGATCCGCCCTTCCCCGCAGGCGGGAGGGCACTGGCGGGACTCCGGTGGCCGGCAGGTGCACACACCCCGCCCCACCCTAAGTGCGGCATGGGCACCTCTGTGCTCTAGCGGCGGGGCTGTACCTTGAGGTGCGTGGCGCGCTTGAAGGCCTTCCTGCACATGGGGCAGACGTGGATGCGCTCACGCCCATGGGCTGCCTTGCTGTGCTGCAGCAGCAGGCCGGCCGAGGCGAAGCTGCAGCCGCACTCCAGGCACGCGTGCAGCCGGGCCTCCTTCTCGGGCGCAGCGCCCGGGGCCAGGCTGGCGGAGACGTCCGTCACCTGCAACGGGGCAGAATTCCAACCGAACCCTGAGACCCGACAGCCACCGCAGGCTTCCGCCAACTGCTCTCACTCATCTGGGCTTTTTTTTTTTTTTTTTAAAGGGATGAAAAAGCAATCGAATAGTTCAGACAATACAAGGACGTCACGCCGCGGGAAAGCGATCAGCCTGTGACCCCTGTGTCAGGTGGGCATGTGTCTACACAAGAGCGTCTGCATGAGCAAAGAAAAAAAACGACAGATACACCTGTGCTCAGCTCCCCCCACAAAATGCATCTCTTGTGAGTCTTTTTAAAAAGGTTGAAAACCACCAGGAATAATGACACTCAGGGCTATTCTGTCACTGCAGGAACAGCCCCACCGGGTTAAACAAACGGCATCTAAGGAAGGACACCCATTAAAGGCCCTGGAGGCCCAGTGGGCTCGCTCATCAGCACTTACGGTGACTGAAACGCACACAGGACATGTTTCTGACTCGCACGCTGCACTCATGGGGTGGGAGCACTCAGCATCTGCCGCCTGTACTGTACCCACAAGGACAACAGGCCAAGCCGAGCCCTGAGACCTGCGAGCGTGTCCCTGAACGCGAGCGTGCTCTTATGCTAACAGCTGCACAAACCAAAATCCAGCTACATGGGCTCTGGTTACTGAGGCCAGATAGGGAGAAATTCCTATTCCTAACTACATCTAATTTCTATTTTAAAGAAGTCCTAGTCTTACCGAAAGACCAAAAACTAATTTCCTTAAAATCCATTTGCTAAAACTGCTTAAGCATAAAATTTAATTTTTCACAAATAAAAATTTCAGAGATTTATTATCGGTATTTTACTTTTCTGAAAAGTTTTAGGGGTTTTTAGACTATACTTAGAGCTTTCATTTATTAAGTGTCTTGTCCACCCCTTCCAAAAAATGCATTTTAAAAAAAGAGACCAGTCAGATGACAAACAGGTCTCGCACACACATGTAAAAATGCCTATGAAAAAGTGCAACAAGATGTGAAAGAGACAGCAAAGGTGTCACAGGAAATCCAAGAAAAAGAACTAAATGCAAGGGAACAACCACATGCAGTCTGCTGCTGCTGCTGCTGAGTCGCTTCAGTCATGTCCGACTCTGTGCTACCCCACAGACGGCAGCCCACCAGGCAAGAACACTGGAGTGGATTGTCATTTCCTTTTCCAGTGCATGAATGTGAAAAGTCAAAGTGAAGTTGCTCAGTCTTGTCCAACTCTTAGTGACCCCATGGACTGCAGCCTACCAGGCTCCTCCATCCATGGGATTTTCCAGGCAAGAGTACTGGAGTAGGGTGCCATTGCCTTCTCCACATGTAATCTGATCAGTGGGCAAATCAAGCAGACACTGGTAAACTGAAAACCAGGTCTCACAGCTTTGCTTACATCTCCTTCTGACCCGGAATCATGGCGCGAAAGAGACCCCACATCCACCCTGGGTCCCTGCGCTTGGCGCCTGCTCATCCTCAGCAGACACGTGGCCCCAGGCGCACGGAGCCCTGGCCGGCGGCTCTCCCCATCCTCAGCAGAAATGCGGCCCCAGGCTCCCCGAGCCCCGGCCGGCAGCTCTCCCCATCCTCAGCAGACACGCGGCCCCAGGCGCCCCGAGCCCCGGCCGGCGGCTCTCCCCAGGACCCTCCAGGCCGCCCCTTTTGAAGCCTTGAGAGGCTGCAGACGACACGTGTGCTGTACCTGGTAGGTGATCTCCTCACAGGCGGACGACGGCTGTGCAGGGGGGCTCACCAGGATGACCTGGGGTGACCCCGCACCCCCCGCGCCCGAGAGAGAAGAGTCCGTGAGTAAGGCTGGGAACTGCTGACCCTGTGGGGAGGATTACTGCTTCAGTAGCTGAGACGTGACCCCACCCAGCTGTCACTAAACATGGAGATATCTGATGGATGCTGTGCACTGGCTTCATAAGATGCAGACACCGGGGGAAGTGGGTTAAGGGAGGGTCCATGGGATCTGTGCTATTTCTTTTAATTGACTGCAAATCCACAATTATCTCAAAAAAAAAAAAAAAAGGCTTAATAGAAACAAACAAACAAAACCCCAGGGCTTCCCTGGCGGTCGAGTGGTTAAGACTCTGCACTTCACCGCAGCGGGCTGGGGTTCAATCCCTGGTCAAGGAAATAAGGTCCAGCATGCTGCACAGCACAGTCAAAAAAGCAACAAGAACAACAATAAAAAATCCTGAATACAATGCCATTTACTAGCTTGTTACTGGTGTCTCAATGGCTAATTTAAGTAACCTTAATGCAAACGCCCTGATTCAAAAGTCAACTGCCTAATAAAATAAATGTTGACAATTAGTGATACTCACAAAAGAGGTGACCTGACTCCACTAAAAGGGCATCACCTAAAAGTCACTTACTTTTGGTTTGTATTCTTACTTGCAGACTATTTCTTTCTTCGCTGTATTCCAGTACACTGATGTGGAAATCACACTTGTTCTCACTCCTCAAGTGCACATGCATTCCGAAAGCGCCTGAACACTGGCTGAGGGGAGCAGGGTCTCCTCAGCTGCTCAGGGGGCCCAGGCGGCTGAGCACTCTAGGGGGCCAGGACGAAGCCCCTCATGGGCAGTGTGTCCTGAGTCCCCTCGAGAGGGCCAGACTTGCTGGCGGGGACCTCACAGAGCAAAGGGCGTGTGTCACGGCCAAGTTTGCCATGCAGACGGACCCAGGAGCAGGCCAAGGTGGCGTCGCCGGTCTGGACGAGGAGGAACCGAGTCCCTCCCGGGGTCAGACAGCCTGCGCGGCCACCCGGACCGCACCTCCCCAGTGCAGAGCCCGGAGGTGGAGGTGGGGCTCAGACAGGAGTGGGGAGACCCTCTGCCCTGCAGCCTGCCCGCGGCGGCCTCCACACAGCAGGCTGTCTGCATGTGGGGGCCAGAGGCGCGGCGCCTGTCTGAACTCCACACGGCTGCCTCACAACTACGCTTTGCCAGAGCCAATCCCCACTTCTCAGGATTTCCCCAGTGGGGCTCTGGAAGTTCTGTCAGCGTCTTAACCTTGGATCCAGCACACCGACTGCAGGGGTTCATCTAAGAACCTGAGTGGCAAGGAGCACTGGAGTTCCCACCCCACTGACAACAGCCAGGGAGCCTGGGAGCCCCCTCGGTGACCCCGTCTACAGGGCAAGGGTCCTGGAAGCCCCCTCAGTGCCCTCGTCTGCAGGGCGAGAAGCTGCACGCACACTGAAACATCTGCACAGCTAAAATCACTGATGCGAACACAGTCACAGTGAAATTAACAAGGGGGAAGAGTCCACGCTACACAATACACACAAGCTTGTTTCTGTAAAAGTCAGAAAACGTGCATCCGTATGTGTGTGTAGAAAGATCCAGAAGCATGTACACACTCACACGTTCACTGCAGTTCCATCGGGGCAGGGGGGTGGATTACTTATGCTTTTTTGCATCGTCTGGATTGTCTTATACTTCCCATTTGGCGTCAAAAAATTATTTATTAATTGCAAACGACCAGCTGTGTTTTGCATAGATTCCCTTGGAAAGAGGCGTCTGCTGGGAGGACCCCGCCAGCGTGGTGTGGCACCCACCTGAGAGGCGATGTTGAGCGTGACGGTGTCCAGCCCCCCAGACAGCAAGCCCTGGGTGTCTGCCAGGGTCAGCGTGACGCTGGCCTCGGCCCCCACCGCAGACGAGGACATGACCAGGCTCTGCGCAGAGACGGCAGACGGCGACAGCGGCGTCGTGGGAGGCAGGCTTCCAGCTGCGGCGTTAAGTTCTGCGAGAGAGGGGAAGCGAGCAGGTGAGTGGAGAAGCCAGTGAGTGAACGGGCGTCGGCGCGGGAAGACAGCTCTCGCGCAGCAAGGAGTCGGTCATGGTCAGCATCTACAGCCCTAGGCTCGCGAGCCTGCACCACCAAGACCGCCGCCGCTCAGATTCCGACGCTGCCGCAAGGCCTTCGTGAACACCCACGTGTCTCTGAGCGCAGACTCTGCCCCACCGCCGCTCAGATTCCGACGCTGCCGCAAGGCCTTCGTGACCACCCACGTGTCTCTGAGCGCAGACTCTGCCCCTCCGCCTCTCAGATTCCGACGCTGCCGCAAGGCCTTCGTGACCACCCACGTGTCTCTGAGCACAGACTCTGCCCCTCCAGCGTCACATACAAGCAGGGAAAAGAAGAGCTGAAGGTGACCCCCACGGTCCCACCCCTGCGGCCAACGCAGAAGGGAACTCAGACAAGAACTTCCAGGGTTCCATCCTCACCAGGACCCTGAGCGATGACCCGTTCCGGAGCAGACGTCCGGTGACTCCGCTCACATTCACAACCCCACCGTCCTGCACGTCTGCTAGCCTGAGACACGGGCGCTCCAAACGGCCCTTGCAATACCCCCTGAGCACTGACTCATCCTGCACGGCACTCCAGCTCCCTCTGCAGCCAGCGATACGAGAAAGGAGGACACTGGGACAGGCAAGGCAGAGACGGGCCCTCTCTCCACACAACAGAGACTCACGCACCTTCTGGCAAACGTGACGGCTCAGCGTGGGGTCAGCACCCAGATCCTGGGGGGCTCCAACCAAGATGCGCGTGAGCATGACACACATGCACATGCGCGTGTACACACACAGGCCATCCTTCCACTGGCCTGACAGTGACTCAGCACCCACTGGCTGCAGCCACGGTGCCAGGCCCCAGATGGGCCCTCCCACAGAGCACCACACGCTGCTGCCTGGGGATGTCTGAGCATGGACACCATGTGGCCGCGGGCCCTGGCTGACCCCGGGGCCTGCTCCGAGGCACGGCAGGGGCCAGGCTACTTACTTGTGGCCGGCGTCCTCCACAGATCCACACTCCCGGACTCGCACACTGTGCCGCGCAGACCTGGAACCTTCAAAAGCAGTACAACCATTAGGAGGCTGCGTGCGTCCGCTCTGAAGCACCACGCGGCTCCCAAAAACCTCGCCAGCCCCCCCATGCGCAGCCCCCGCCAGGACGGTCGCGAGTGTGGATCTGTGGAGGGGCGGCACCCTGCAGCCGCCATGCCCTCCACACGCCTGGATGCTCACACACGGCATGCAGAGGCGAGTCTAAAGGCGGGGGCGAGGTGGGCAGGGACCGCAGCCCCTGGCCAGGCCCAGCCAGTGGAGCGGGGGCTCCATCGGCATCACTCAGGAGAGACCCCCGGGTGAGAGAAGCGAGAGCTAACAAACCACTCATGGCAGGGCTCACCCCGGGGCAGACGGTGAGACACCAAGCACCACCCTGACTCCCGAGACAAAGCCAAAACGAGAAACACCCGTCCTTCTGCTGACTGTCAGGGCAGGCGAAGGACCCAGGACATACAGCCCAGGAGAGCAGAGACAGCGGAAGCAGGGTCACTAACCAGGGGGCACCCTGACCCTGGGCCCAGAGAGGACACCGAACAACTGCAAGGAGAGCTGGAGTCCACACTTCAACCAGACAGTGTGGCAAGAGAACCCTGAGTAATACTCGAGAGATTTCCCACAAGAGGCGCGATCCTGGCTCAGGCACAGCGAGCCTCCATATGGCTGAAGAGAGCCTGGCACAGGGGTCAAGAATCCACCTGCAACGCCAGAGACGCACGTTTGATCCCTGGGTGGGGAAGGTCGCCTGGAGGAGGAAATGGCGACCCACTCCAGTACGCTGGCTTGGAGAATTCCACAGACGAGCCTGGTAGGCTACGGTCCATGGGGTCAGAGAGTCAGATCCGACTGAGCACACACCTTACTGTACTTAAGTCCAGGAGAAACGGGCTGAAACTAAAATAACCTCACAGACAACTAGGAAACAAAAAACCCATCTCTTCTCTCACTGAAAGACGAACTCAATTTCTTCACCAAAATCATCTTAAAAATGGACTAATGGAAGAACAAAAAGGTAATACCCATTTAAGATAAATTCCTTAAAAACCTGTGCTAAATTCAGGCCTCTATGAGGAACGACTTTCTGCCTCTCAAAGGGTACTGAAAACATTCTGGCTGTTCTGTAGGAAAACCGTTCGCCAGGGGTGTAACCTGGAATTGCCTTGGAAACAGCCTCCAGCGCCTGGCACACAGCGGAACCAGCGCACGTGCTTCACTCTGGGCGTGAAGCTGGCTCGTGGCCGCACTTCAGATCACGCGTAGACCACTGAATGGCAGCAGCAGCTGTCTCCCCACTGAGACACAGAGAGCCAACACTGCTGCGGAAGCCGACCAGCCCCGACCGTGTCCCGTTCACACAGAGGGTGAGGACCAACGCCCACCGCATCACCTGCCTCCCGCGGTGACGACGGGCCTGCAGCCTGTCACAGGGCCACACTGAGGGTGCATGCTGGTGCTCATCCAGCAAGAGGCATGTTTAACCTCCAAGTCATTTCCATTTCGGCTCTTACTTATGTAGCCTGAAGCTCGGTCCCGGACTGAACGACTTGAAGGTAAACGTTGCCCATCAGTACACAGTCTCTTGACAATAAGGGACAAACAAAATCGGCTTACTTAACAAGCTCTAGTGCAATGTGCAAACCTCGCTAAAAACATCCGCTTGGCACCACGGATCAAGGGGGTCAACTTGTGAGGACTCTCTGCCTACAGTCAGGATTCTTCAAAGATGCCAAAGGTGTTTCAGTTAACAGTGCAATTGAGTGCTTATGTGTAATTAATCCTGTATTTATAATAACTGATACAAATGTCCTTTAATTATGAGCACATCTTTCATTTTACATCATTAGACTCCTGAAAAAAATTTTTTTTAAACAAGGTACCAAATTAAGCTCAAGGGGCATCGAAGAGGAGAGAGAAAAGCTCTTGGGTGGCTCTACAACAGTCAGTCTAAACAAAAGAAAAACTAAATTGGGAGAAAGGGGCGTGCTCGCCGTTTCTACAAAAACATCCCGAGCGTGCGTCCCAGGCCCACGCACCACAGGCCACTGTCCTGGCCCGTGGAGCTTCGCCCAGTCCCGCGCGGGCGGCGCTCGAGCCAGGATGCTGAGGGCTGACTGACTGCACAGAGGCCTCAAGAGGCACCAGCGCCAGGGCAGAGCCCTCAGCAGAGGCTTCCCCGAGCCCCTGCTCCACGCTGATCGGAACATCACCAGCTTGAAGGAACTGCTCTCTCAGCAAATGCCGGGGTCACCAAGCCAAGCAAGATGCCACTCCCTTTAAATGGAAGCACCCAAGACTCTCCTCGTCTTTCCGCTGACTGGCCCAAGAGTCACTAAAGACACCAAGCAGAGCCCCGAGGGGACGGACGGTCCCACCAGAGCCCCCGAGGGGACGGACGGTCCCACCAGAGCCCCGAAGAGAAGGACGGTCCCACCAGACCCCCCGAGGAGAAGGACGGTCCCACCAGAGCCCCCGAGGGGACGGACGGTCCTATCAGAGCCCCCGAGGAGGACAGTCCCTCCAGAGCCCCAAGAGGACAGACGGTCCCACCAGAGCCCCCAAGGAGAAGGACAGTCCCACCAGACCCCCCGAGGGGAAGGACGGTCCCACCAGAGCCCCCGAGGGGACGGACGGTCCCACCAGCTGCAGCAAGCTGCTCCTCAGGGAAGAAGGAGGTGGAGACGGCCCGACCCAGAATGTTCTGGGACAGAGACCACCACCAGAGCATGACAGCAGGCACTCGAGCCAACGAGAGACGCAGAGCCTCCTGTCACTTCATGTGGCGCTCCACGGGGCGGGAGATGTCAGAGCCCTGGAGGCGGTGAGAGCTGGTCCTTCAGAGTCAGACACAAATCACGCCCATCAGGGAGCATCTACAGAAACAAGCATGCTGTGTAACTTTAGCAGCACAAGACATACTGCAGATGCCTTACCCATCACAGACGAAATC
>SJYF01002196.1:2127270-2144015 GCA_006410515.1 Procapra przewalskii
TGCCTATCACCGTGGTCTTCTCAGCCTGAACCAGACCAGGAGATAATCTAACTAACACAGGTATTTAAGTCTGAGTGACAGCCGGTAACTCCACAATGGAGACCCAGATCCTGCCCTTCAGTGTTAGATCAGGAATCTCAAACCTTTTACATTCATTTCTTCATGATTCCTGACTTTTAAGCTTTCTATAATCTCGACAAGTCTGTGTTCAAAATGCACAGGAATAAGTGTAAGATGCTGTCGAGAGGCACGCAGTACCGTGCAGGCGTCTGCTCCTACCTGTGTGAGTTTTCACGTGGCAGTCGAGGGTGGACTTCACTGTGAAGCTCTTCCCACATTCCTCACATCTATATGGCTTTTCTCCAGTGTGGATTCGAACATGCCTAGCCAGGAAGCATTTGCAATTAGATGTTACAAATAACCTAATGCTTTTAAATTTATAGCTATCAACATGGCTTCCCTGGTGGCTCAGTGGTAAAGAATCTGCCGGCAGTGCAGGAGACGAGGGTTCAATCCCTGGGTTGGGAGGATCCCCTGGAGAAGGGAATGGCAATCCAGTCCAGTATTCTTGCCTCTTCCATGGACAGAGGAGCCTGATGGGCTACAGTCCAAAGAGTGGGTCGCAAACAGTGGGACACAACTAATCAACTAAACAACCACAATGTACTAAATAAATTCAGCAAAATAAAAATTTTCATTAAAAAAACAAAAATGTTCAGCTTTACTCTATACAAAAAATACCACCAACAAAAAGTAACTGCAAGACCAATGAAAACAGGGCTGATTTTCTTAAAAACCAAAGAGCTCTTACAGATCAGCAATAAGACAACAAATATCACAAGAGAAACGTAGGCAACGAACAGGCAGCTTAGAAAAGAAACCCATGCATCCAAAGGCCACATGAAAAGGTATTTGAATAGACTCCGAATCAAAGGGAGTCAGTTAATACGACAAGATGCTGCTGTCCCGCCTGCCTGATGACCCACTGTTGGCAGGTGGCCAGAGGGCAGGCGTTCGGGGACTGGGGGCCGGAAACAGCACTGGCCTGAGGCCTGTGGCGGCTGGCGTCAGCCCTGACCCCACACCCACACAGGTGCCCACAGAACACAGGGCAGTGGGGCTCAGCACCGAGAACCAGGCGTTCACCAGCAGGGCTCTGGCCGCTGCTGGTCATGCCCCTGACGAGTATTGCCAAACCAGCAGCGCCTCAGGGCCCCAGGCCTCCCACCCCGCACAAGGTCCTGTGTGAAGAGGACAGGACACCTGCTGGGCTCCTGGAGCAGCCAGCTCCATCGCTCCCACCCTCAACCTCACTCAACCCCCATGCTGAACCCCGACGGCGCGCCCTCCCGTCACCCTCCGCCCTCCATTAGCTCCACCTCCTTAAGCAGGGGCGAGTGTCTGCCATGCTGTCTGTGAGGCGCTTCCCAAGGTCGGGAGCACTGCACAGTGGCCTTCCTCCTGGGAGCCCCCACCCCAGCAATCTCCCACGAGCCGCCAGACTTCAGTCAGTCGCCGTCCCGCCCCGGGCCTCCCGCTGGGCTGTGGGCAGGAGGCACCTGGGGCCGCCAACTCAGGCTCAGTGGACTCTTAACTTTCTTCACTACCACCACAGTCACACAGGAAAAAGCACAGGGAAGAACCTACAGAGCAAGTGGATTTTGGACTAACGCACAGGAGAAGCTTGAGGGGCGCCTCTAACAGGCCCCAGCCCGGAATGCAGATGGAGAAAGCAGGGCGCCCCTCGGAGCACTGGGTTCAGATTGCGCAGTGTGGGGAGCAAGGGGGCCCGGCACACACACCCCCACCCCCCAGAGCCGCTGCCTGCCGCACCTGACCAGGTCACTGGGCTTCTTGAAGCTCTTGGGACAGTAGGAGCAGCAGTTGGCGTGCTTGGGCTCGGCCTCCAGCTCAGCCTGCCGGTCCTTCATCTCACTGATGCGGTCCTTCTCAGCGGCCGACTGCACCAGTACCTGCTCCGAGACCGTGGCACTCTCCTGTGGCGGGATCTTGGCCAGCTGCGCCGTCTCCTCCTCAGTGAAGGTGATGACCTCAGGACGTGCCTTCCGGGACGTGCTTCTTTCAGAGCCGTCCTCCTCCTCCTCCAGACCCATCTCTAAACGACACATGGGACAAAGGACCAGCTCCTAAGGGACACTGAGTCACGGCAGAGCCACCAAAAATGAACATGTGCCTTAAATGTCGAAGGTTAGAGTCTGCAGCTGAGTGAAGCTCTCTGGGATGGAAAACGGTTTCTTCTCACCACTGCCTATGGAGAAGGGGGCCGCAGTCCCTGGTAAAGGAGCTGCACGGGGAAGGTGGCACCCCAGCACAGGGGTCACTGATGGGGAGGACGCTGCGGCCACGGCCGCCACACCTGCAGCCAGGCCAGCAGTGAGCTCTGAGATGCTCAGCATCCACAGGAGTCCACATGTTCATACTCACAGACGTGCGTTCACCAGTACAGCACAAAGGGAGTTAGCCTGAGAAAACATGCAGCCCAAATGGAGACCAAACTGATAATCAGCAAACAGCTCTCAATTAAAAAGACTTACTGAAAGGAAAAACACACACACACACTTAAAAATATGTGTGTCTAAGTATTCTCTCAGTGAAATGTAAGGACATATTTACATTCATTAAAAATAGGAATAAGCTGCTGTTAAAATGTCACTGAGAAGGAAAAAAGCTTTGGCTGGGGGAGAGAAGGGACATCATTACTGCACAGATGGCTAAAAAATGTTTAAAAAAACAAGAGAAACACTAAATAGCAAAGTGGACAGTGGGCAGAGCCAGAGGAGTGAGCTACCAACCAGCTCACGGTCCTCCCCGCCCTGCCCCCCCCAGAGCACGTCCACTCCACAGACATCAGGCGCAGGAGGTGTAAACGCACAGCAAAGACCAGAGCCCAGGACCAGGACACCATGTGAAAAAGCACAACTCACACTGCGTGTGGGACAACATCAGTTACAAAAGTCTGAACGCTGTGTACCGGCGTCATGTGTCAACATGCCAAAATACATGCACGTTGCACATTGTGCAACGTATACATTCTTATCACTGTAATTTTACTCGTGGAACTTGCTCAAAAGAAATCATCTGGTAAGAAAAAAAGTGTAAGCACGAAATAACACCCTTAGGATTACTACACTCGGCAAGGGAATGGGGTAAATCCTCGTCTAACGCTGAGTGAGCTCCACACGGCATCTGGTGCCCCTCAGTTGACAGCACACATGTGGTGGGCACAGCGTCATGGGGGAGCGCTCTCCTGCCACACGGAAAGGAGCGACAGGGGGCGCTTTCCCTGGCACCTGCTGCACGTCCCTAACAGGCACTCACGTCATGAACCAAACAGAATCGGTGCAGTTGTGTGAACTGATGCAGACTTGTGCGCACCAATGACCAGTGTGTCTGCAGTGACCATTAGTGGAGGAAAGATGAAGTGGACTACAACACTGCATAGGATGTGATTCCCTCTGGGTCAAGGAACTGAGATCCATCTACACATGTGTGCGTGCACAGGTGGGAGACTGTGCCGTGTGGGATGCTGGCATTTTGGTGAGAGGTGACTAGTGAGATAAACAATTTTCTGTTCGCGCCTTCCTGAACCTTTCTTTCAAAGAGCATGTACTGCTTCCATAATCGGAAAGGGAAATGCTGATGTACCAGTCACCTTTGAAGTTAATGAGCCACTAAAGCATGCATCGGTTAATAAACCTGAATCAGCCCAGGGGCCGCACCTCCTCCCTCCGCGTCTCCTGGCGCTGACCCGCCCGAGGCGGCCGTCTGGTGCGTCTTCATGTGCTTCTTACAGTGCACTGTGGTCCGGAAGCCCTGCTCGCAGAAGGGACACCTGTAGGGCTTGGCGCTCACGTGCGTGGCCATGTGCCTGGTGAGGCTGCCGTTGGTGGTGAAGGCGGTGCCGCACACACCGCAGCTGAAGGCCTTGACTCCTGCGGCGACAAACGACGTGCAGACACACCTCACTACCTGAGGCCACACGCCAGAGCAAACGAGGAAGCGCTCCGTCAGCAAGAGACTAAAGACCTTTGCTTGCTGAGGCCTCCTATCTCTTAGGAACCGAGGGTGTCTTAAGAGGAGGTTACTTTAAGAAGATGGAAGCTGACGTCAGGTGTTCTAAGGATGGCCATGATGAAGCAGAGAGACTACAGGACGCGCTGACAAGGTGTGAAATCAGTGCTGTGGGATAAGGAAAATGGCACAGCCCCTCTGGAAAGTGGTTTTGCTCAAACCCAGGCTCTAAACAGTCCACTCCTAAATAGGGAAGTGAAAACTTGCGTCCACAAGTCTGATAGCCAAACAATGGCAACAGCTCAGCTGTCCAACAATGAGTGGATGAGCATGATGTGCTCTCCCCACACACCGGACTTGGACTCGAAGTCCAAGTGACGGGAGGGGGACACAAGCTACAAGGCACGAGCCCTGAACGCCTGCTGAGGGGGAAGCCAGTGACAAGAGGCAGCGGGGCACCCGGCTCCTCTGATGGGAAATGCCCAGAGGCGGCGAGTGCACAGGCAGGACACTGGCAGTGGCTGCTGGGGGCTGGGCGGGGAGGCAAGTGGGGGGTTCCTCTAGAGCGTGACGAGAACGATCTAGAATAGGGCTGTGGGATGGCAACACAACCTGTGAACACACGGAACCACACTGCACTCAGCGTTAGGCAGACTGACCGGTGTGCGTCTTCTCGTGCGACTTGAGGACCCCGGAAGAGACAAAGCCACGTCCGCAGAGCTTGCACTTGTAGGGCTTCTCCCCTGTGTGTGAGCGCACGTGCTGCTTCAGGTGGCTGGACTTCTTAAAGCCTTTGCTGCAGTAGTCACACCTGGACACAATGCAGACCATGTCAGTGCACAGCGGGATCACCAGTGAGACACCCCAGGCTGGAGGAAGAGCAAGCGCTCTCCACCAACAGTTATACACAGTCAGGCAGAGCTCTCAGAGAGGAGGCGTGCACACCAACAGTTATAATCAGGCAGAGCTGTCACAGAGAGGTGTAGCACCAACAGTAATATAGTCAGGCAGAGCTGTCACAGAGAGGAGCTGTGTGCACCAACAGTTACATACAGTCAAGGAGAGCCATCACAGAGAGGAGCTGTGCACACCAATAGTTATACACAGTCAGACAGAACTGTCACAGAGAGGAGATGTGTGCACCAACAATTATACACAGGCAGAGCTGTCACAGAAAGGAGGTGTGCACACCAACAGTTACACATAGGCAGAACTGTCACAGAGAGGAGGCATGTGCACCAACAGTTATACACTGTCAGGCAGAGCTCTCAGAGAGGAGGTGTGCACATCAATAGTTACAATCAGGCAGAACTGTAACAGAGAGGTGTAGCACCAACAGTAATATACAGTCAGGCAGAGCTGTCACAGAGAGGAGGTGTTCATACCAACAGGTATACACAGTCAGGCAGAACTGTCACAGAAAGGAGGTGTGCACACCAACAATTATATACAGTCGGGCAGAACTGTCACAATGAGGAGGTGTGTGAATGTACAGTTAAACAGTCAGAACTGTCACAGAGAGGAGGTGTAAGCACCAACAGTTATACAGAGTCAGGCAGAACTGTCACAGAGAGGAGGTGTGCACACCAGCAGTAACATACAGTCAGGCAGAGCTGTCACAGAGAAGAAGTGTGGCACACCAACAGTTACATACAGTCAGGGAGAGCTGTCACAGAGAGGAGGTGTGTGCACCAATAGTTATATACAGTCAGGCAGAACTGTCACAGAGAGGAGGTGTGCGCACCAACAGTTACATACAGTCAGGGAGAACTGTCACAGAGAGGAGGTGTTCACACCAACAGTAACATACAGTCAGGCAGAGCTGTCACAGAGAAGAAGTGTGGCACACCAATAGTTACATACAGTCAGGGAGAACTGTCAGAGAGAGGAGGTGTTCACACCAACAGTTATACACAGTTAGGCAGAGCTGTCACAGAGAGGAGATGTGTGCACCAACAGCAACATACAGTCAGGCAGAGCTGTCACAGAGAAGAGATGTTCACACCAACACTTATGCACAGCCAGGCAGAGCAGTCACAGAGAGGAGGTGTGCACACCAACAGCAACATACAGTCAGGCAGAGCTGTCACAGAGAGGAGGTGTGCACACCAACAGTTATGCACAGTCAGGCAGAGCTGTCACAGAGAGGAGGTGTGCACACCAAAAGTTACATACAGTCAGGCAGAGCTGTCACAGAGAGGAGGTGTGCACACCAACAGTTATACACAGGCAGAGCTGTCACAGAGAAGAGGTGTGCACACCAACAGTTATACACAGGCAGAGCTGTCACAGAGAAGAGGTGTGCACACCAACAGTTATACACAGTCAGGCAGAGCTGTCACAGAGAAGAGGTGTGCACACCAACAGTTATACACAGTCAGGCAGAGCTGTCACAGAGAGGAAGCGTGTGCACCGACAGTTATATAGTCAGGCAGAACTGTCAGAGAGAGGTGTTCACACCAACAGTTATACACAGACAGAGCTGTCACAGAGAGGAGGTGTGCACACCAAAAGTTACATACAGTCAGGCAGAGCTGTCACAGAGAAGAGGTGTGCACACCAACAGTTATACACAGGCAGAGCTGTCACAGAGAAGAGGTGTACACACCAACAGTTATACACAGTTAGGCAGAGCTGTCACAGAGAAGAGGTGTGCACACCAACAGTTATACACAGTCAGGCAGAGCTCTCACAGAGAGGAGGTGTATGTACCTACAGTTATACTGTCAGAACAGTCATAGAAAGGAGGTATGCACACCAACAGTTATACACAGTCAGGCAGAGCTGTCACAGGGAGGAGGTATGCACACCAACAATTATATAGTCAAGCAGAACTGTCACAGAAAGGAAGTGTGTGCACCAACGTTTAAACAAAACTGCAAGATGCTAGCAACAAAAATGTGTTAGATCAGATTCTGCTTATACCTGCAATCATTTTATTTCAGTTAGTAAAACCTATAGCAATCCTCCAGCAAAATAGTTGATTAATTAGAAACTATTCCTTTAAACATAACAGGAAACTTTTTATGTGCTGTTTTCTCTATGAAGTCATAAAACACTGCAAACCCTTCTGCTGCGTTAGGATCAGAATCACCTGAGTCTAGACACCTGGAAATGTCAATTAATACATGCTGGCTGTTAAAATATTTTCACAAAACAGAGCTATTCTGAATAATATATAAATATCCAGTGTTATTCTCCTCTTGGGTATTATCAAACTATTAAGGATGAAATAATTATAAATTTCAACATTCCCATTCATATATTATTAAAAACAAAATTTTAGAAAAATTCTTTTATTTCCCTATTTTTTCTATTTCCAGGCTTTCATCTGTGATAGGAAGGAACACGAAGCACACAGGTTGGCACACAGCAAATTTTTTGGAAAGCGCTGAATGTCAGGAAAGCCTAGGGAGATGTCACAGAGGAATCATGAGAAAACACTTCACTAGTCTCACCTAAAGATGTCAATGCAAAATCCCAAATTAAACATTAACAAATACTTGTTAATGGATAAATCAGAGTGTGAATAAAATGTCGGCGGTTCTATATAAAGTACACAAAGAGCCTGGGACAAAATGGCATGTTAGAAATTTAAGCCATTTCTGAAAACGAGGCAGCAGCTGCCTGCAGTGGGGACAGGAAGCCGCAGAAGACGCTTTACAGGACAGCCTGCTGCGTCCCGACTCCAGCCACATAGCTTATTAGCTGCACAAGCTTTGGCAAGCCAGTCTCTTCGCAGGGCTTTTGTGAGGCCGTAGGAATGGTGCTGTGGGCATGAGGCACAGTGGCATGGCTGCAAGCGCAGGAGCGGGAGCTGGGCACCACGAGAGGCTCGCGTACCTGTAGGAGCGCCGGCTCTGCTCTTCAGTCTCCTCCAGGAACGGGGGGCGCGGAGGCTGCAGGTCCATCTCCTCCTGGGTGGACTCCTGAATCAAACGAGTTGTCTAAAATGTAATGGAAGCACAGAGTGGAGTACCTGAATATCTACGAATGAACATAAACACCTAACAACCAAGGAGAAGCATAATCGTAAATGTGGATTTAATGATGGAGAAAGCCCAATTAGGCCACTGCAATCATTTGGGCCAAATAAAACAACAAAAATCATTTATACCAATTTTATTAAAGAAATATTTATCTTCCATTAACTTGTTTAATACAAAGTTTATCCAAGCATGAAACTGATCTTACCATATTTTCCATGTATATTAAGAGATCACACTCAAATTTGCTCTGCTCTTACTGAGAGTAAACAAAAAGCCCCACTTTCTTAAAGTATTCAGTCTCCTCGCTTGCTACAAAGTCATAGGGTTGGGCGAAGCACGTTCCCAGTCCAGGAGTAGCAGTTAGGAAAATAGGCCCTGAAAGTTTCACTGGAGGATCCAGGTCTTCCACTTGGCAAAAGCTTCCCACAGGGGCTTTTAAAGAGGGAAACAACTGACAGGCCCATCATCCCACCACTACTGGAAGATTTCCAAGAATGGCAAAATCACCACCAGAACAAAAACTTACGTGCCTCCAACTTGGTGAAAGTCACTCAGTCGTGTCCGACTCTTTGCAACCCCATGGACTATACAGTCCATGGAATTCTCCAAGCCAGAATACTGGAGTGGGTAGCCTTTCCCTTCTCAAGGGGATCTTCCCAACCCAGGGATCGAATCCAGGTCTCCCACATTGCAGGTGGATTATTTACCAGCTGAGCCACAAGGGAAGCCCAAGGATATTGGAGTGGGTAGCCTATCCCTTCTCCAGCAGATCTTCCTGGCTTAAGAATCAAACCAGGGTCTCCTGCATTACAGGTGGATTCTTTACCAACTGAGCTATCAGGGAAGCCCAACTCGACTAAGAAATAAAATCTCAAATGATGCATCTCCATATTTATATTCAGTCTGTTAGCATGCATTCCAACATGTTTCTTTCAAGACCCCACATATTAAAATGTTCAGGTTTGATTGCTCAAGCACCATGATATCCTTCAGATGTTACCAAAGTCCGTTCCACTATTCTGACTTCCCTGACTTTTAACCGAAAATGTCAAGCCACGTGATGGGAATGAAATCTTAAAGTTATACAAAAATGTTTTAAGGGAAAAGAAGCCCTATATGACAAACATTCCAGTTTTCACAGGTGATGCAACCATGTTAAAGTTTTAACGAGCATGCATACACTCTCAAGTAAGTGAATTTTAAAAAATTACAGTGAAGAACAAGCTAGAATTAGCTTATTCTTGTTTAACTACATTAATGGTGTTGGTGCCAGGCACCTAAAAATTTACAGTGAAGAATAAGCTAGAATCTGCTCATGAGGACACTTCTGTAACACTCACTACATTAATGGTGTCGGTGCCAGGCACGGGAAGGAGGTTCTGTTGGTGGAAACTCGTGGAGAGGGCCTGGGACTCCAATGTGCTAGAATCTTGTAACTGCTGGACAGCAGGGAACGGGGTCTGCTGACTGTACGTATCAGTCACTGTAAAACCTGAAACAAGTCAGAAAACTTGAGTTTCACCAAAAATACTAAAGCTACACACACACACAAGAAAAACAAAAAAGGCTGGTTTTACAAATAAAGCTAATTAAAGTGACGTGTGCTTTCTGAGCTAGAACCAGGGTCGTCAGTCTCATCAGCAGGCTCTGAAGTGACCTGTGCACAAGCTTGCATCCTCACAGGGCCGGGAGACAGACCAGCCACAAGGACGCACTTACCTCTAAGTCCCAATTGCTACTCAATTTCCTTTCCTTGGCTAGAAACCACATGTAGCATGGCTGTTAAAATCACTTTCTGGAAAACCTGAACAGACTACAAAATAATGTGTGCATACACATGTACACACACACACACAATATCCATGTAAGAAAGCATGCAATTTGAAATCATACATTCCAGAAGAGCATTAACACAGACACACACACAATATATCCATGCAAGAAAGCATGCGGTTTGAAATCATACATTCCAGAAGAGCACGGACACACACACACCCACCCACCCATACACACAATCCATGCAAGAAAGCATGTGGATTGAAATCATACATTCCAGAAGAGCATTAAAAGAAGCTCTCAAGGTTGCTGTAAAGTTAAGCCCAGCCAGGCACCACTCATTATTAAGCCCCAGGGGAGACCCCCCACTGACCCTGAGACAAGCCAGCCGGTTCGAAGGACTGCTGAGGGGGTGTCTGCTCGTGAAGCTGGTCCACGTGCCCCTGCAGGGCCTGCTGTGGGGCCACGAACCTGTCTGAAGACAGAAGTAAGAGGGGCTCACAGACCTGGAAGTTACCGCAGGCCTACCAGTCCGTCCAAAAGGATAGGTTTCTTTTTTCCCAAAACTCAGCTTCCTTACTTTGAAAAGACAGTAGGAAGACAATGCAAACATAGTGTATATAAATTTATATACATGGGGGTAAAAACTACGAAGTCCTGATCATAGACCAGATACATTTTGGGACCGTAACAAAACAGTCAGCTGGCCGGCCAATCGTCTGTAGGCCTGTAGGAGACCCTGGGCGGGACTCTGTCACTAAGCTTGGTGTCCCCAGGGAAGTGGACAGCTTTCTGAGTGAGACCTTCCTGCAAGAGGCAGAGCACTGGACGAGGAGCCGAGGCTCCAGGGACAGGAGGCTGGCAGCCTCACCCTATGGAGACTGGGAGTCGCTGGAACAGAGCACACACAATCACATAGATGAATACGCATCAAGACCAAAGGCTTCTAGGTGTCCTCGGGGTAACAGTGGGCTACAAAGAGTACACATTGGAAGGTCCTATGTCTACAGCTCCAAATGCCTCACAAATGCTCACATGTAACACACAGCACAGGTTGTGACCGCAACAGTCAGAGATGAGAGGACCAAGGACTGGGGGATGCAGGCTGCAAACTCTTCGGAGGTAAGCTCACCTTCCTCTGCCTCCAAAGGCTGCCCCACCATCTGCGGGCCCAGCCCCGCCTCTTCGGCGCTCACGCCGTGCGGCGGCCCCAGCTCCAGCATGGCCCCAGCGCTGGGGGCCACGGCCTCGGCGCTGGGCTGCAGTGCCTCGCTCTCGATCTCCACCTGCATCGGGGTAGACACGTGCATGCCCTGCTGGTCCACAGTGCTGTCGTCCATAGAGGAGGCCTGCTGATGCTGCTGGAGTTGCTGGGCAAGCTCGTATCTTCAAAAGGAACCAACAACAGTCCACAGTGTCAGGTGCAGCCAAAAACCAGGGGCAGGGGCTACCACTACTGCCCAAGCTACAATTTACTCGGCAAATTTACTTTATCTCATTTTGAAGTCATGATGGCAATCCAGGTGAAAGTTAAATACTATTAATAATTCTGACGGAAAAATCATGTCCCCTTATTCTTAAACACTTCCACAGATTATATGGACTTGAAGGCAACAAGAAATTTTTTAAAGCTTAAAAGATTTCAAGAGGCCACATGTTTCAAAGTAAAACCCTTCCAACCCAAATGGTGCAATGAGCCCAAGTGCTGGGAAGAAGACCCGCATGAAATGAGGTGGAGCCCTGTCAGACTGCTTTCAGCACTATACACATGTGTGGGAGACGTGGGAAGTCCTAGGAGCTGCCAGGCCGTGCTCGGCCCAGTGACCAGGTCCACGGCTACAGCATCTGGACGGCGAGGCGTGTGGCCAAGTTCATTTTCCGTAGGAGCCTTATTTCTGTCAATATCACTTTTCCATATACAAAATATACCCAGCATACTTTCATCAAGGCCAACAACTTGTCTTTCAAAGAGAAAAATGAACAATGAATTGAGTGAATCAAAAAACTGAAGAAAAAAAAAACCAAACCAAAACCCAGCTCAAACACAGATCTGATGTGGTCAGAAATGAATTTCTACAAGGGCTCCATCTAGAGGCAAGACAGCCCTCTGTTCAAGCAAGAATCTAAGTCAGCAGCAATGACAGATGGTGTGATAGCTCAAATATATGTTCCCTTTATCGACGACCTAGAATAATTACCATGCAGGTGACACTGATGATATGCCTAGGAGTCACGGAGTCAACCAAGACTTTCTTTTTTGCAATCTTCATTTCATAATTACCATAGACACGGTCTATCTATCATTTTATCTACTACTGAGGATCAGTTTAAGACAGTTTACAAAGCATTTAGTGCAACACAGACTACTTCAATATTATATTAAAAATAAAAATGTATGCTTTAGTCTATGGTTCTTAATAGATCCTTAAACACGGATATAGAAGCTTCCTTAGATCAAGCTAGAAGTAATAATACAGGAAAACAAAGACAACTATCCCCTAAAAACACTCTCACCAGTCGTGTAACTACACAGATGATTAGAAGGTGCCCAGCAGAGCCGCACCTACCTGTGGGTTTTCATGTGCTTCTTGCAGTTGAGCGAGGTCTTAAACGTCTTCTGACAGTAGGGGCACATGTAGGGGCGGAGGTCATTGTGGATGCCCATGTGTCGCCGGAGGCTCCCCCCGGTCGTGAAAGCGCCGTTACAGATCAGACACTTGAAAGACTTCAGGCCTGTGTGCGTTCGCACGTGCGCTTTGAGCACTCCTGCAGAAACAAAGCCTCTTCCACACTGAGAACACTTAAAGGGCTTTTCACCTGTATGGGACCTAAAAAGAATAAAAACAGTAATGAATGAGCACCTTATGCTTTCATAGTACCTTATACTTTAGAATGCATTCTCATAACTATCACACTTGACCACCCCCCACTTTCCTGATTCCAATGGGACCCGAGACTCTATGCCCAGGTGACCCATCTAAAGTCCTGGGGCTCGTACATGCCTGACACAAAACCAGACCCCATGTCCACATCCACGTTCCATCCTCTCCTCATAACCCCTCACTGTCTCTCTTGTGACCAGGTTTCTACTTCCTTTCCACTGTTGCTAGTGATAATAATTAATCTAAGCTCTGGTGAACACACCTGTGAAAGAACGTTAACCCTAAAGAAATAAACCAGTACTTCTCTGACAAGTCCTAGAAATTTCAAAAACTGAAAAATAATAGTGTAAATAAAAATCAGGGGCCATTTGTGGGTAAAATATTTTGGTCAAGACAGTTCAGTTCAGTCGCTCAGTCGTGTCCAACTCTGCGACCCCATGAACTGCAGCATGCCAGGCCTCCCTGTCCATCACCAATGACACTAAAGGATGGAAATGTGTGTGTGTGTCTTAGTTGCACAGTCACATCCAACTCTTTCCAACTCCATGGACTGTGGCCCACCAGGCTCCTCTGTCCATGCAATTACCCAGGCAAGAGTACTGGAGTGGGCAGAATACCAATGATCAATAAACATTTGGGAGTCAGAAGTGGCATTTTAAATAACAAGAGTTAACACTACTACTCTTAGTATTTATACAAGTCACCAGGTCACGAAATCACTTTCCATCTCTGAATCTGTCACCTTACCTGATGTGTTGTTTAAGATGGCAAGACTTTTTATAGGCACGATGACAGTAGAAACACTTGTATGGTCTATCTGCTTCATTTACAAAATTGTTATTAAAATAACTTTGAAATAACTGGTTCCTTGGAATGGGCTGGATAAGACCTACAAACCAAAGGAAAATCAGGAATAATTCACTGTCAATGTACCAAAAAAAGTTAAATGTCAAAAGGTGCCTGCTTTACCCAGAAGATAAGAATCTTGAGAAGCTAGATTCCAATGTAACAACTAAATGCTATTTTCATTGTGTTAGGAACTGGCTAATGAAAGAACACCTATCAGGAAACACAAAGTTAACGTAAGACAGATTTTTTTCCAACATAAAGAAATATTTATATTATCACAGTTACTTCTCTTTGTTCTAGAGCCAGTTTTTCACGGATTTCTACATTTACTTTCTATGTAAGCATCTGCTGGTGTCAAATTTCTACAACTACATCAACATGTAGGGCAGTCTGAGTTCTTGGACTCTGTTCGGTATGAAGACTGTACCCTAGGTACTACAACAAACTCAAGACAGAAATAATTCCAGTATCATTTTTGTGTTCTAAAAAAGTCAGGGTTTTCATAGGAATTCTATTAAAGGAGTATCTGCAAACAGCAAAATGACAATCTTAAATACTTCAGGTTTTACATACTTTCAAGGAATAAAGAATTCCCTTAGGCTGACCGTGTGATAAGTATGTCTTCATCAAGCAATAATTTATGCAATTCAGGACAAAAATACACTGAACCCTCTGAATTATTTAATATCTACCTGGAACAACAAGGGGAAGACATACGCAGTCAGCACTAGCTGGGCTGTGCCTCCTCCGTCCAAGAACAGGCCCCACCACACTCCCTGCCCCTCAGCTGCCTTGCACTTCCACGCGAGGGTCACCAGCAGGATCCTCGAGCACACTGCTCTCTGGACCGCCCCTGACGGTGCAGGTTACAGTGCAACCCTGTGCCCTAAATCCTACCCCTTCCTGCCGGCTCTCCTAGCGCATAGCCCATCCTCCTAGTCACACAGGGGCCAGGATCTGAGCATCTCTGAGCCGCTTGTTAGGTTTGCCCATTTGCCAGTCCTGGAGATCACATTGGTGAAGATTAGATACATACTATGTGAAACTGGTCTGTTGTGCTGTTTGGTTTTGTGAGCTGCCAAAACTGCGTAACAGCATCAAAGTATTCTAACCTACCACAGATCAGTGTCAGTACGCTAAACAACTAAACACCCCAGGAATGACAGTTCCTAGGAAGCTTGGTAGAAATCATACATAAAGTCATTGTAGACTGGTATCTGGGGGAGAATCCTCTTAAACTTGTCTTTCAGGGCTTTCCATTTCTTCTAGAGTCAATTCTGCTAAGCATACCACTCTAGAAAAAAAGACATTACATCTATATTTTCAAATGTATTAGCAAAAAGTTGCAGAGTACCTGCAAAGTGTTTATCTCATCTGTACCTGTGCTTATAGACTGAGTCTCACTCCTAATACTATAGACATGTTCTCAGTCTTCAGTTTACCAGAGACACGTCAAGTTATCTGTTTATTTTCTAAAAGTTGTAAAACTATGTTCACTAGAATTTCTTTAACTTTTATACTTATTAATTCCTTTTTGTTACTTGTTTTTCATTTTTCTACTTTTTTGAGTTATATATTTATTTTCATTCTTCTTTAATAAGAAACACTTCTTAAAACTCTTAATTTCTCTGATAACAGCTTTGGCCCATTCAACCTGCTTATAAAATGTTTGTAATTGCAGTTTTGAGTCTTTCTTTTCCATATAATGAAAATTTAGATAGCTATTTTCTATTATGTTTTCATTGAACTATAATAACAGTTTCTATTTTTGAAAACCTGAAATTTCTTTATACCCCAGAATGTGATCAACTTCTACTTCATGCATATTTAAAAGAGCATGTACTTTGGAGCAAACAGTTTTAAAGGTATTAAATCACCCTTTTTATATGTGTGCTTCAAATCCTCTTCAGTCTTGCTGTCTAAATTGATCTAATTGAAGACCTCTCACTACGGTGCAGAATTTGAAAATTTCTCCTTTCTTCTGTTTTTGGTTTATATATTTTGATGCTCTGCACCTAAATACATAAAAGCTCATGACTGTTGATCATCTTATCAGTGGACTACCACTGACATTAATCCACAATATCTCTCTTATATCATTTAAGCTTCATTTATACCAAATCACATTTTGTTTGATACTAATTTTGTTCACAGACTAGAATATCTTGCCTAAGACAATGAAATGCAGGAACTGCGTAAAAACGTAAATTCTTGCACAGAATTTAATGAATTTAACTTTGCTCTAAGACCTACATTTTTCCAAAAATTCTCATAAGCAGTGTTTTCTTTTTAGTTAACAAAATCATAATTTCCCTTCATTATAACATCAAGCCTAAAAAGAATTTAAAAGCTGGCAGTCTGTTGTTTTAATCAGAGGGTGAGAGCCGCCCAGAGGACGATCTGTGATGCAGATGACACAGCACTCCGGGCGCCCCACAAGACAGGCCCCCGAGGAACAGCCCTCCTGGGCGAGGACTCGGACGCCAACACCCTCACTCACACGCCACTTCCTCTAGCCAGGAACATAATCTGAGCAGCAGATTAAGGGACAGACAGAACTAGGATTTTAATTTCTCTGTGGGACACAGAGCAGAACACTTTACAATAACTCCCCCTGCTCCACACGTACAGCTATCTAACCGTGCACGCCACAACACTCCCCCACCTTGCAAGGTACCCAAGGAGGGGACTCTTACCTACGTCTGTTATGAGAATCGGTTCCTGCAAAGGAATGTCGGGGACTGGGACATTCGCCTTGCCCACGCGAACCTTGGCAGGTTTACGCTGGTGCCTCATCTTTCTCAACTCCGTGTGTTTAAAGTGAGAGGCGACATGAGTCTTCCTGTGGCCTGAGGTTCGGAACTTCTTGTCACAGTGAGGGCAAGCAAAAGGTCTGACTCCTAAACAATTGACAATGGAATTATTCCAGAGACACACATTTAAGGTCAGCATAAAAATCTAGTATTGCAATATTGATTTGAATACTCAATCTGTCGTTTCATGTTATATGTATGCATTATTTCATGGATATTATCAGTTATTTCCCTTGTCTGCATACAGTGCACTTTATAGATGTGAAGGCACGTAATAAGCGCATTTTATGTGAATGGAGCCATTTACTATTTTCAGGAGAAAGCCTAAAATGGTAAAGCGGGTGTTTCAGCAACCAGGCATCCCTGAGACACCAGGCTGCTTAAGGGCCTCCCCTCAGGCCGTC
>SJYF01002196.1:2150104-2173369 GCA_006410515.1 Procapra przewalskii
TCAAAAGGAGTGTCTTTACATAGAAACATGCCCCCAGTGATATTCTTATCACAGCATCAGAAATGATTAAAACAAAGAAAGCTTGTTCCAACCTAAGGATCACGTTTAACCTAAAATTTACTAGAACTACATAAATTTGCTCAGTACTCTAAATATTTATTCAAGTATTTCAAAAATTAAAATTTGCATAATCTTTATAAAAGACTCTATAAGTACACTGCATATTAAAACAATGTACAATAAGGGTTAACTGCAGTTCCATTCTGGAATCTCCATATCTTTATAAACTCTTATAAAGTACAACAGGGTTAACTGCAGCTCCATTCTGAAACCTCCATCTGATGCTCAGTGCAGAAGAGAAAGCCGTCTCTAACCCTAAAGACGGAGGACAACCCGGGATGAAGTTTCCCCTTCAGCACCTTCCGGAGGCCAGTCTGGCCTGCCCTCAGCCATGTCCGAGCACCTCCGTTATGTTCAGCATGGCAAATGCTATAACTTGTATGAACGTTTCACAGGGACTGTGAGTTTTCATCAGTTTATCAGGTGTACGAGAAGGAGATGTCCAAGAACACACGGCTAATGTGGGACCTCCAAGGCCACCACACAGCTGACAAAAACGTGTGGAAATGGCCCTTATTTCCTTCTTGCCTCTCCAGATCCCAGGAAAACCCAGACAATAAACTGCTTGGGTTCCATCATCCTGTTTTCACTTAGGGAAGAAGGGTCAGATCAAAAGAAGAGGGAGAAAGAAGAACGAGAGTAGGGCCAAGATGTTTTGTGGGCTGAGAATCAAAGACTTCACAACCACACGCTGGCAATGAGAAAATGCATTCTCAGAAAGAAGTGTTAACACAGATGACAGGGTTAGTCCACACCTCCCAAGGACAGTTAATGCATTAAGCAAACATTTTTACAGGAACACTTCTCCCAAAAGGCAGGGATCTATCTTATCCATGAAGGACACAGTAAGGCCTGCTCCTGCACGGTGACCCAAATCGAGCCCCGAGGGATTGCGGAAGCGCACAGAACACACTCCAGCTGCAAACGAGTGACCCAGGGGACCAGGGGTCCTGCCTGTCTTCGGGAATGAGGGAGGAAGACCCCGGCTCCTACGAGGCGGCGACGTGAGCTGGCCTCCAACAACCACCTGAGTCCCCCAGAGAACAAGAGAGGAGCGCGAGGAAGGAGCTATGTGTGACGCAGCCACGTCTATGGAAGCGCACACTGCTCAGCAGACACGAGGATGCTGAGGGGGCAGCAGGAAACCCAGCTTCACCACAGCATGCACTTGCATCCAGGCGCCCAGAGGGGAGGCAGAGGCGCAGGTGGGGCGGGCTTCCAAAGGCTGGGAGCCGGGGAGTAGACAGCACCGCTGGGAAAGGGCCGAGGGTGGGGCAGGGGGGCTTCAGGACCATCAGGTGGGGGCTCTGGGGGACGACGAAGCAGAGATTGGCATGAAGGGCTGGCAGGAAGGAGGGCTCAAGCACGGGACGTCAGCCGCCCGCAGAAAAGAGGCAAGTTCAACAAGGCGCACAACAAACAAACGCTACTGGGTAGAGACATCGGAGCCTTCAACAACATATCCCCTTCAGAAGGAAAAAGGAGGGCACGACTCTTAAATAGCAACTGACCACCCAAATGTCAGAACCTTAAAGCGTGCTAAAATTACCTGGTAGAAACGGTGATTTCTTCTTTATAATCTTTTTCTCCTTTTTATCCAGCTTCTCTGGGCTTTCCTGCTCTTTCTCTTGCTCTGTGTCTGTAGGGTCAGCTGGCTCACTTGAAACGCTCGTAGCGTCTGGGGTCTGGCCCTGAGCTGCTGCGGCCTTGGTGTGGCTGGGGTCGCTCGGATGCGCTGCAACTGGAATTGAAGACAGCCCACTGTTTTCTAAGGCTTGCTGAGACAGAACAGAACTAGGAGGTTAGGAGGGGTGACGCCCGCACCTGCCCACCAAAGTCAATCACAAAGACACAAGCAAGCCTGACCTGCGGAATTCTGACTCGACCCCACCAGGAGGAAAGCCTCCTTCACCAAGCAGTCCTCTATTAACGTAAGTGAAATGAAACGTCCAGATCTGGAAGCAGAAATGTCACTCTGGAAATCTGACATCTCAGCTCTACCCAAAATCTGGCATGGCAAACATTTGCGTTTCAAAATTAAAGGGAATTAAAATTAATCACAGTGCTTGGTAGAACTGTTTTATCAGACAACCCTGGTTGTCTATAGCACATCTGGGAATCGCGGTAAGAGATGAGAGGGGCTTCGCCCTCAGGACACCAGCTGTCACAGGGTCCTGACAACCTGATTCTTCACTCCCCAGCCAACTTGTCACCACAAAGGTGGAGCACACAGGTCAGCATTTACCATCAGCAAGTAAACAGAGGGAGGGGGGCGAGGGTGAAGGCCGTGGAGCGGGCCTGGGGGAGGAGAATGAGAGAGGCACCTGTGCACCCTCCTTCACCAGCCCCACGCGAGCAGAGATGCTCACACATGGTCAGGACACATGGTGCTGTCTCCAAGGGGCTAGAGCAAGAATCAAATAATCCTCACCCTCTGTCACCAGGGACAGATATAAGAAAGCCCTGAAAAGCCTGTTCTTTTCCAGAAAACTCACTTACAGACAAAAAAGTTAGGTTTTTAAAACTTTTTGCTTATAGATTAATAAATCATTTCAAAATTTGCATTGTCCATAAGTAATCAAATAAGCATCCTTCATTTCAATATAATCGTTTCAGTTAGGACACATTTCTCGTGCAGATGCCTTTACTCCGATAAGCCCTGAATACTGACTTCCCAGCGGCGACCCTGGCCCTGACGGACACGATGGCGGGGCAGCATGGCTCACCTGCAGGATGTCCTGGTTGATGCCCACGGTGATGCTCAGCTGCTGGGCAGCCTGGGGCGGCTGGCTGGCCTCCACAGGCCCTGGCTCCGACAGCTCCAGCAGCTGCTGGATGACGTCGGTCACCACCTGTGAGCTCTGCTGACCAGGAGCCGACGGGACCTGGGCGTCCGTCTGCTGGAGAGGTAAAGTCTGAAACAGCGTGGCCTGAAACACACCGACGTTCATTAAAAATGGTAAACAAGTATGCTAATTCGTATAGCAATTTTTTAAAAAAAGAAACCAGCATTATCTTTGTTATGAGCATGAAAATCTAACAATATCCCAAATATGCCTCACTGACTTTTTAAGTTAGACCAAAACTGGCTCTTAAAAAAACGTATTCAATGAATTTGTCTGTAACTCTTTTAAAGTCTTTTACATGGTAGTAGAGATTATTAATTCAAGATGAGGGATTAAGCACACAAACTCATCCCCACGTTGGTCACTAAAATGGAGGAGTAGAAAAGTTACCAAATAGACAAAATAAGAAAGAAATCACTGTGGTCTAAAAATTTTTTTGATTCCTGAAAACTAGGGACATTGGAGGAATAATAGCTCTGTAAAGCCACAGCCAAGACTATGTAAGGGGAGAGCTGATCTGATTCCTCAGAAACCCAGAAAGCTGAAAACACACACATAAGACAGTGGGGTAAGAGAACCTGCAAGACACTGTCATGGCAGATATCAGGACAAACCCCTGCACGGCATTCTCAGCGTTTTATTGAGAATGTAGATTTTTTAAATGACTTGGATTATCATTCCAGGTAATTCATTCCACCTACATGCTTGATTTGCATACTGCCAAAGGAAAAGGAAAAAAAAAAAACTAACATTTGCTTGACTTGTATATTGAAAATTTTATTTAAAACTACTCAGTCCAAAATAAAATTTAAGACCTAATTACAAGACTGATTACTCTCCAGTTTTAGAACACTCTCCCTGATCAAGAATAAGCTGAGAACTCATCCCAAGCCATAAATATTGTGAGAAAGGAAAAAGCCAACACTAAACGTGAGCCCCATGCTTGGGGACAAAATACAAACTAGGCCTGTCCTCTCCGTGGTAAGAGGCAGCTGCCAACTTGACACCAGCAACTGGCTGGCTGTACTCACGAGGCACCTCTACACTCACGAGACTTGTCTGCTGTGGTCAGGACACCACGCTCGACACTTAGACGCCATCAGGCAGCTCAGCTAAGAGGGCAGGAGAAGCCGCAGACGGAGGCTGAGCTACCAGTCTATATGAACGAGTCAAGTGGGCATGCTCTGAGTCACAACCCTTACTGCGTGTACTGGAAAATACAACTTAGTTTCCCAAAAGTGCAAGGTTTCAGGAAAAAGAATTACCGTCACATCAGACCCAGGGAAATATCACTTTAAAAAGAGAAATAATTCTTCAGTGATAACACAAGCATAAAGAATATTCAATAATCATCATCAGTTAACACTGACTGTAGGAATTACAACTTGACGTTATATCATTATAACATCATTGTTATATCATTATTAACAATGATGACATTTGGCTTTATTTCTAACTGGTTCAGATGACACCCCATAAATCAGAATCACATAAAATTATTTTAAAGTTTCCAAAAATTTGATTTTCTTTAATTAAGCAAACAAATCAAAGTAGGACCCATACTTCCATAGAGGAAACCTTCATAGCACCTTTACGGTACTACTGACGATTCTATTCCATTTTAAAGGTTATACTTCAGATGACAGATTTTGGTAACAGAAATACCTTCTATCAACCAGCTGGTCGAGCTTACCGTTAAGACGTGAGCAGTCTCTGTAGCGCCTGCTGAATTCTGTGGTCCACCCATATGCATCTTGCTGATGTGAGTGTTCAAGCTACCTAAACTTTTAAATACACAACTACATTCTGTACAATTATAAGTAGGGCCATTCTTGACCTTAAAGAACAAAAAAGAAAAAACAATGTTTTACAATTAACCATTAGATTAAAATATTTACATGATGGCAAATTATAACTAACCATTCAATTAAAATGACAGAAATAATGTAACTCTTTATTATACCTTTTAAGTTAGAGAGGTCTAGAATCAATGACCTGACTCTGTAATCAATACTTTTGGTCTGAGATTAATTGAAATTTCAGTCTTTATAAATCACAACTGGCTCAGGAGTGAAAGCCCACAGTTTTCAGTTACTGTGCTCCAGTTAAAAAAAATAGTCTGACCTGTTCTCGAGTTTTTAAATGGTTAAGCGTTCAATAAAATGGTTTATGTGTTCAACCAAGGCCAGACAGTTAAGACTTTTACTCTGAATCTTAAACACACAAGTCAGGAGGGCGGCCACCAGTTCCAATAGTCGCGTCACATCAGTGGCCACGTTTTAAGCCTCTGGCAGAGCAGAAAGTGGAGCACAGAGCGGCGAGGGAGCAGGGCCGCTGGCACGGAGGCAGCGCCCAGCAGTCCTCGCCCCACCCTCGGGGCCAGCGCTGGTCCTGCCAGCTGTGCCAGCCAGCTCTGAGCTCGGGGGAGACTCCATCTTCCTGGCACCTCAAGAAGAGCAAGTCCACGGCTTAGCCTCACCACAGGATTAGATAACACTCCGAACAATCTTCAGGGGTTGTTCCCAGAACACCAAAGTCGGTCCCACTACAGGCCCCGGGGGTCTTCGGCCAGGGGCAGGCGACCCTAGCCTTCCCGCAAGGCTCTCCTAAGCCAGGCGGTCCTCAGCCTCCTCTTCCTGGTGCCGTGTGCAGACACACAACTACTCCTCGGCAATCCCCTTCACATGGAGGCAGCTCCGAGAGGCACTAACGCAGACCAAAAGGCACCCTCGCGAGTCTGCGTGTGCTCCCCAGGGCCCCTGGGCCTTCGACAGCAAACAGTCCTTAAAAGCAGCTTCCCGGCATACGAGTTCTCAGTCTGCTTGTATACTATCAGAACTATGTAAGCTTTTCTTCATTTTACTGTTACCTAAGGATTTACCAAGGGTAAAATTAAAAGATACACACTTGCTTTTAGGACTGTGATATTTTTCATCCTCCAAGGTAATTACATAGAATAAATGATCCATGATAAGAGTGTTTGTGTTGCTTAAATACCTCTTCATTATCTCCAACTAGACTAAGTAAGACACCAAATCACGACAGTTAATAAGAGCAAAGATGAACCAGATGAAGAGAGCCACGTCCAGAGGCTGACAAATCAGTATTATCTGGAGCCAACAAAACACTGGAACATCAGTTTGGCTGAAATGATCAGTTAATGTGCAGTATGGAGGGAAATACACTGGTCAGGGCTATGCTGACAGGAAACCTGAGTGGGGCTGTACGTCAGCTGTGCCGGCACAGGAAAACCCTTCCTCCACAGGTTCACCTCATCTTTCAGCTCCTTACACTTGGAAGTGCCCGTGTTTCGGGCTCACTAAAGGCATGACAGAACGTTCACGTTCAGATTGATAGACTGTAACTAACAATGGTATTAGGATTATTTTCAAACGTTTACTCATCAAAGCTATAATATTGTCGGTAAAAAGACAAAAAACAGTATATTTCCATATAAGCCAAAAAGGTTCACATATTCATGTGTATGTATGTACTTGTGAATATATATACATATATATGTATTTTGGGGAACTTCTTAGGTGGCTCAGTGGTAAAGAATCACCTTCAATGCAAGAGAGGTGGGTTCAATCCTTGGATAGGGAAGATCCCCTGGAAGAGGGCATGGCCACCCACTCCAGTACTCTGGCCTGGAGAATCCCATGTGAGGAGCCTGGCGGGCCACAATCCATGGGGTCGCAAAGAGTTGGACATGACTGAACCCGAATGCACGTACTTTTTAAGCAGGGTTTGCTCCACACAAACCCTTTATCTACATTTAACAAGTAGAGTTCCTCAGGCTCACCCTTCACTCCGGGGCCACCTGTGCAGCCTGTGACGTCTGACTCCTGTGAGGACCTCCCCGCTCCACCCCAGCCCACCCGCCACATGCCTACACCCCAGGGACACGCTCACCTCAGAGTGAACCCTCTGCACATGGGACTGGAGGTTCCCTTTCTGGGAGAAGGCGGCGGGACAGAAGGCACAGGCGTGGGGCTTCTCACCCGTATGCTTAATCATGTGAGTCTGCAGCGCTCCTTTCTGGTTAAAAGCTTTTCCACATTCGCTACACTTAAATGGCCTTTCACCTGGAGAGGGAGAAAGATGATCAAAATATAATTCCACACTGTGTGAGCATCTGATGGGTTAAGAGAAATACTTAAGTTACCCAAACTCAAGACCGCACACCTGCCCCCTCCAGGCGGAATGCCTCCCTGAGGCCGCAGACCCACACTCCCACCACCTCCCCAACATCGCAAAGGAGCACCGCGGGCCTCCGCAAGCTGGGGGGAAAGCCAAGGCCCCAGTCTAGGCCGGGCCAGCTCCAGGCCACAGTCTGGCCCCCAGGACCCATCAGGGGTCCTCCAGAAGCCACTGCGCCCCACACCTGTGTGTATTCGGACGTGCCGCGTCAGCTGGCTCGGCTTCTGGAACGTCTTTCCACAGTGCGGGCAGGAGTATGTGAAGCTGCTCCTATCTATGTTCCTGTTGTACGACCTGGTGCCGGCCACCCTGGGATCCCGGAAGGAAAGCATGCGGTGAGTGGGGTCCCTTCAGAACCAGAGCGAGCTTTAAGGAGAGATCAACCACACACATGGAAGGGAGAAGGCTCCCACCTCCCTGGCCCTCAGCCGCCACCTTACGCCCTGGCTCTCCCTACTCCAGCCCCCGGAAGCAGCCTTGCCGCATCATGAAGGCTGGGGAGAAACCTCCAGCCTAGGCTTTCTCATCTGCAAAACGGGGACCACAGCAGTATCCTGGCCTGAAGGGTGGTCTGTTAACGATTAAATGAAGTTTTACTTATCTGCAGACACACGAAGCACAGTATTGGACACATGCAAGCTCCAGGTAGTACAAATACACCAACTCACTAAAAAGAGTCCTAATCTGGCCCTGTGAGTCCATTCTACACACCTTCCTACCTGCCCATTAAAAGTGTACTGCCAATACCTTGTTCTACAGCTATTCTCATTGTAATACAGCTAAAAACTTCTACCCTCACATTTCAATTTTGACCTTATCTGTCCTTACTGCACGACACGGACCACAGGTCATGAAAGCCATCCCAGCACCACACTCCCGAGTCGCCCTGCTGCTGTTCCTAAAGCAGCATGCCAATTTTTCATACGTGGTGTAACTTCCTTTAGCCGGGACAGGCTTCCCACCTGATCTTGTAGTGTGTCTTCATGTGCTCCTTGAGTTGTGAGGACGTCTCGAACTCCTTCCTGCAGGCCTTGCAGGTGTGACTGCGGCTCCCGGCCAGCTCCTGGCGGTGCTCCTCCATGTGGATGGCCAGCTGGCTCTGCAGGGTGAACTCATCCCCGCACTCGGAGCAGATGAGGTTCTAAGGGGGAGAGGACACCTGTGAGCACGCGGACATGCCAGAGCCTCGCTGTTTAAACCGCTGATACACAGAGTACACCCTCCTGGCCAACAAACACCACCTCGCCTCTCAAAAGATACACCACGGGGTCCAAGTACAAGGATACAAGAAATCACTTCTTTGTTGACAGAAACACAGGCAAAAGGATGAGAGAACACTACAGCTTTTGAGCAAGTGAGCTGCTTCAAACTGACTGCTGGGTAATGGCGCTTTGTCCATCTACACTGTGAAAACTCTGAAGCAGGACTTGGGACACCACAAAAAGGTCAGGAAAGAATTTAAATTAAGATGATAGTTTAATAGACTTCCTTAAAACAAGCTGACAGCTAGTAAGTTCTTAAACGGAAACACCTCTCATTCTTTCTGTCTGGTTGATGTAGAAGGCTGATCATAGAACAATCAGCGACTGCATCCAGACGTGCCTGGCTGAGCACCTGTGGAGCCAGCATGAGACACACAGGATTTCAAAGGCTTGCTGAAAAGAAGGTAAGGTAAGGTGTGAAACAGCACAGTAACTTTTAATGTGTGACTTACAATACTCTGGATGTATTTTCGTAAATGTATTAAAATTCATTTCATTGTTTTGACTTCTGAAAATACAGCCAGGGTAAATTGTAAACCACAAGCAGTGTCTCAGTCAGGACAGCGCAGGCCCCAGTGTTCCGAAGCGGGGCCTCGGCTCGCATTAAGGCTCTAATCACTAGCCATGTGCACCTGCGTGTGCTGACCGCCCAAGGGGTGTGAAACAGTGGGGACAGCAACACCTGCCCTCACGGCGCTGTCACAGTCAAGTCCAGAGATGCACGTGAGTTGCTGAACAGCGCAGGAGTGCCAAAGTGAGGCGTTCCATAATACCGCTATGTACCTGACAGGGCGCATAAACTGCTGCTTCTACACAACAGAATACAAAGCTATCTCTTCCCACCAGACTTTCTTCTAATTACCGCACCTGATGGCCTCGTGAATGCACAGAAGCCTCACTGAATAAGGCCGTTCACTGACGCTACTCAGCGCGTCCTTTGTGGAAGGGACGAAGCTGAATGGGATGCTTGGAACAATCCAATGACTTCAACTTAAATGACTTTTAAGTTACTGTTAATATTTAATAATGAAAGGAAATAACGAACTGCTGTTTTGTTAGTATCTTGCTGATAATAAAGAAATTTCTTTCTTGCGAACTGTCAAAAAATTTTTAAAACCATCTAACAACAAAACTGTTGCCCACCTCGAATGCAGCAGTGGGGCCACGTGTACCCTGAATCTGGAGGCAAAACATCTGCCCCGCACTGATGACTTACAGCCACGATGCAAACTGTGACTTTTTATCCCCCATTCCCAGCCCTGTTCTATTTGCTCTGGCTCGGATCCACCCTCTTTTTTATGTATTTTTTTTTAAACAAATGAGCAGGTGAGTATATTTCAGGAGATATCTACATGGATATTCCTCTGAAACTTTTCTGAACTTTCTGAGTAAACCCTGGCTTGTGTACAATTAGTTCATGTGGTGAAAGCAGGATTGAGTACACGCTGAACCACAACTGACATGGGCTATCGGACGGGAGGTTTTGTAGCTGCCGCTACATCACAGCCGCCAACCCCAAGGGGCCTGGATGGGCCTCCCATCCGTCTGGGTCCCGGGCTCGTCCCAGTGGGAGCGTGAGGCCTGGAGGGCAGCAGGCAGCCTGTCCACTGTGCTGCGTTTCCTGCAGTCAGAGCCCCTGCTCGTGCCTCCTGCAGAGGCAGGTGGTGCTGGGTGATGTCTGTGACCGCCGAGCGGCCAGCAGACTGTCAGGGAAACGTGTGGTGTTCTTATCAACCCCCATCTGCCTGAAGATGAAACTTTTAAAGTCAGAGTATGAGACAAGATAAACAGCAACCACCTTCAGGCTCCTCGCCTGTAACACCTGCCCTTTCTGCCCCCTCCCGGGGGCCACCCTGGCCCTTCACTCGCGCCCCCAGGCACCAGTGCCCAGCGCTACCCTCGCCCCTCCCAGGCTGTCTCAGGAGCCCTCTGCCCTGCCCACGGGAATCTGCCTCAAGGTGCTGCTCAGTGCTCGGCAGACACCCCAGCCACCCCACAGACCCCTCCTGACCCCGGCGGCAGGTCCCCCCTGGCATGGTTCCCTAGGCTCATGGTAGGGCCGGCAGGCACCCTGTGCAGATGCACGCAGAACCGGGGGAGGGGAGGCCCACCTCATAGGGCCCCCGCCGCCAGGCTTCCCTCACGGCTGACCGGCCTCAAGCACGTCACAGCACTGCAGCCCTCCGCCAACACCCGACTCCCCTCTCCCATCACACACGGGTCCCAACCGAACATCGATGCCCACGGCCACCCAGCTGACGGTCGCTGTGGGCATAGCCCATGCTCCCCTCCCACCCAGCACACGCACATCAGTTTGCAGCAGTGATCCCAGCATTCCATGCACACGATCCTCTTGTGCGTGTCTGTGCTCGTGCCCCTGGTCAGCTCAGCTGCAGGTCCCGAGGGCAGGCTTCCTGTGCCCGCAGCCCCCCAGCCCCTCAACAACACAAGGCTGCACCACCCACGGCCAGCCTGAGGGCAACCCCACGGGCCAGGGCAGTGAATGCCACGTAGCACCGCGGAGGCCGAAACAGTAGCCAAGACTCAGTCACCTGAAGAGGACAGCACAGAACGCCAGCACTCGGTTGCGTTCATGGGGTGCAGAGGTCTGTGTGTGCACTGACCACCCCCAGACAAGCTGCTCCTGGGAAAACTGAGGTCAGGGGCTGAAGGAGACTTAACTCTCTACCCTTTTCTCTACTGTCTGAATCTTATTATTTGAACTGACTCCCAGGTATTTTAAAATACCATATTAAACACTTTCTGCCTTTTGAAAAGAACACATTGGCCATTTCTGGACAGTGCTACAGCTGAGTGAGACAGGTGGGCCTACAGCCTACAGAAGGTACAGAAGGGCACACACTTTCTAGAATACAAGGTCACATTCTACAAAGAGCCTGCAAAAGCCTTGTTAATTCAGTAAATCCAATTGCATGACTCTATCTTAATGAAACACATTATTTGCATTATTTATAGTACTGAAAAAGGACAAATAACTTAAATGTTAAAATGAAAGAAATGGTAGAAATATCATGACACTCCATCCAGATGCTAAAGACTTTAATAAAGCAATTTAGAATAGCAATGTGGGAGGAAACATGATTCACGAAGCGAGTGAGGGAAAGATGCATTCACAAATATGAAAGGGACAGAGCAGGTGACATGATAGGGTATAACTGCACTAAAACACTGTTCCTAAACAAACTATTACGGAAGTATATGCATACCCCCCCAAAAAAGCCAGAAACAACACAACTGACCCTTGAAAAGCATGGAAGTCTAGGGCATCGACCCCACAGGCGAACATCCAAGCATAGCTTGAGAGCAGGCCCTCCACGTCCACGGTTCCCCATCCTTGGTCTCGGAACCACCCAGTCCTGTCGGACGTGTTTACTGGAAAGCTCCACACGCAAGTGGGTCTGCACAGCTCAAACCCACGCCGCTCACGGGTCCACTGCGCATGCATTCTCTCCCACTAGTGTGACTATTGGGTCTTTTGCTTTTCTTAGTCTTCAGTTTCCAACTTTTTCCAAAATGAACATGTATTACTTACACAATAAGATTTTAAAAGATAAAAAGAAATTATTTTATATAAAAAAGACGTAAAAAGAGGACACAAACCTATACATGATGTACAAACTCAGTTTTTAGGATGCAGATTTTACATGTGCAATTAAATACTGTATGTTTTTCTGTCTCAAGAGAAAACCATACCAGTTACCTGTAATTAGGTACCTGGGTGGCTGAATTAGAGGTGACTGCTATCTTCTCTTTTCCACATTCACATGTTCCTGTCTGTGGTAACAATGCGGGGCTGACGTTTTACACTCTACATAAGCCCACCCACGCCAGCAGCAGGCGGGCCTCTCTGTGCATCTGGGCCACGCACCCCCAACCATTCTTCACTCCATCTCAAGACTGTTCCCTTTCGGACTACTACTGGGGGCATAAACTGCTTTGGGTCTTCACGAATTTCCTCTCTTCTCCCAAATGCCCATGTGTCAGGGGATGCAGGAACCAGGCAAGGAGACTCTACCATCTTCATAGGCAGAAAGTTTACCTTTGGCCACCCAGAATCCTACAGAAGCTAACTTCTGTTAAAGAGAAAACGGGGGTCTCCTCCGCCAGCCACTGTGGATGAACTTTGATCCTCCGAGTATACCACACATTAAAAAGTCTCGCCCTAAGCTTCTGACATGACCGGAAAACAAACGCTTTACCAGGGACCTGGAGACTGGCCAAAGTGAGTTTCTCGATAATGGACTCCGTGACACCTACACGAAAGACTTTTTCAAACTAGTTTAAACCTAAAAACCTCCTGACCCAAGATGAGATGCATTTTAAAAATCAGTGAACAAAGTATAGGCCGAAATAATTACCTCTTCCTTTTCATGCAGCATAACATGTGCTTTGAGACTAGCCACTCTGGAGAATTTCTTGTTACACACGGGACAAGTAGGATCCTCCCCATTGTGGGTGCATTTGTGAAGGGTCAGGTTGAACTCAACATTAAAGGTTTGGGGGCACTGGTCGCATCGATGTGGCTAGGTGGAGAGAAAAGTCGAAAAGCTACTGAAACACAGTCTTTCCACAATAAATGTCATTCAAACATTAGCAAGCACCATAATCCACAGATAAGCTTTAGAAGCAACTTCTGAAGTCCTTCTGGACCTGAAGTCAATAAATCCAAAATGAACATGGGAAAGCTCCTTACAGAATTTCTCAAAGCAGAATACAGAGACATCACATTTGTGTAGAAAATTATTTCTAATGAGAAATGCTGCATATAAATGTACCAGAAAGTAACCTCTATGAAAGCAAAAGTGAGACTTCAACTTATTGGGTGGGACTTTCCCCCTTCTTTTTATGACAACCCCATTGCTATAAACAAAATCACTTCAAATAAAGTAAGTAATCATAAAAACTCTCACTGGATTGTCACACGGCTGCTTAGCCCCACCTAAAATTTCCCCCAAATGGAAGGTGTTCAACCACTTACTTGTAGAAAGAAAATCACTGGTGTTTCTCTTGGAAATAAACAGACCCTAACAGGTTGGGATTTTCAGATTTTCCACCTGGGAGGTTAACGCCCAGTGGGTTCTGGTGTTAGCAACACATGGTCACAGCTACAACATCATCACTGGTGCCCAGAGGGAGGCTGGAGCTGCTCACACCCTGACCTCCAGAAAAGAGTGCTTAGGTGCCAGTCCCATTTCAAAAGACTCACTGGCTTAGGCGGTGCTAGCCCAGAGGGCTTGGCGCTCACTCTCTTCACGGGGGCTCAGCTGCCACGTTCCAACCACCCTGACATATCCCACCAGAGGCACTAGTTCAACCCCTGTGTACCAGAGGGTTGCTGCCTGCGGAAATACGATCCACAATACCTCAAAGTCCTTAAGATGCAAGACCACTTGAGGGTAACACTGCCTGCCAGAGAAAACCACATCGAGACGTGGGAAACTGAACCTACTGAAGAAAGTCATATTTTAAGATTATTTCTCTGTCCACTCACAGAAAATTTCATTAGATTCACTAGACAAGCTCTCACTTTATCTCATCACCTAACCATGGCTAGAAATACAGCTTAAAAACAAAACATCAAAATCTTCATTTACATAATACAAAACGTAGGAATAAGAAAGAATGCTGATTTGACAGTTCCTCCAGTTTCAACGCTCACATTTCCGACATCCTTTTTATAAATACATACCTTGTCATTTCGCTCGTGATCCCGCATGTGGCGTTGAAACTGGGACTCTTTTGGAAAAGATAGCAGACAGATTTCACATTTATGGAAGTTTGGAACTTGATAGTCATAATTAGTGTTCTCCGCATTCAATGTTAAAACTCCATCTATAAAATTGCATAAGTATAAACAATAAATACCAGTTGTTATTCTCAGCACATAAATGAAACTAAATTATCCTGTTACCGTTTCAAAACCACATTATGTCAGATTTATGAGAAATTTCAGATGAAATTAATGATACCTTAAATTTCTTAAAAGGACATGTTTTTACCTTAGAATGAGACATGCTGTGATGACTGAGACAGAGATGACTATGCCCAGGGTTTTTAGAAACCTGAAACTAAACTCCTGAGGCTTGATACCCACTCAGCAACACACAAAAACCATCATATTTCTTAACCTTGCCTGCCAGCTCAATACTGTTTCTAAGTCACAACACATCAGGAGGCACTTCTCCTCTTAGTCACTGTGAGAGTGCATCAATAATCCAGTTTCTTAAATCACTCAGTAAACAAAATGCTAGTAGAAATATAAAAGCTAATTCACTAATTCAATCTACCTCTAAAAGCTGCTGCAAAGCAAGATGAAGTCAAGGGGTAAAAACTGTTTCCTCTCACAGCTGTAGTTCTCACAAGCTGTAGCACTGCAGTGCTACGGACAACCCTCAGGCTCCACTGTATGCTTTCTATAAACTCATTCAGATTAACAGCTATAAATTTAAAGTGTTTAGTCCCTTAGTCGTGTCCAATCCTTTGCGACCCCATGGATTATAGTCCGTTAGGCTCCCCTGTCCATGCAATTTCCCAGGCAAGAATAGTGGAATGGGTAGCCATTCCCTTCTCCAGGGGAACTTCCCAACCCAGGGATCAAACCCAGGTCTCCTGCATTGCAGGCCAAACAAGAATAAACACGCAACAATCACAAAAATTTACCAAGAATGTCATGAAATAAAGATGTCCTAAATCTCTCCAAATCTTGAGAGTAAGTACTCTAAGTCTTATAATTTGGGTACAAATACATAATACATATTAAGTATACAGAGACAGAAATATGTTACATATAACTCTCTATATCCAACTTGACCCCAAATAGTAGAATTTAGAAACTTGGAGGTAGGGTAACGGGTTAATTTTAAGACTCAATGAAGCTCAGGAAAGTATCCTATGTGGTGAACACAGCACTCGAGTATTTTCTCTAGACTTTTGTGTCCCTCTTCTGAGCAGACAGCCTGGAGCTGCCGCCGTGGCCGACAGTCCCCTCGGGGGAAACAGCAAAATCTGCCTGAAAGCAAGAACCATGAAACTCCCACAGGCGGGAGGTGGGGTGAATCGATGCTGGAGGCAGAGCAGAAGCGGATGGAGAAGCTGGACAACAGCTTCAAAAACTCTCCTGGCAGATCCTCAAGTAAAGCAAACTCTAGCGTCGAGAAATACTAACGTTACCTCCAGAGACTGTAACTTCATTCATAAGCAAATGGATTGACTAAGGGAAAGAGGTTCATAACTTCTATTTATTCTTAACTCTATCCACATCCTATCCAAAGCCCATACACTCAAAATCTCTATACTAAACTAATAGCAAAATGTTCTATGACTCCTCAGGTCCAAAGAAAGTGATTGCTGGGACCACATTAATTAATATGCTGTTTCCTTAGGAAAAGTCTGTTATGGGAAGAAACACTGAGGGCATGAATGAAATACATGTTGACAAATGTGTTGTAAGAACTCAGGAGCCAAGTCTTTTAACCTAAAGGCTGAAAACGGTCTTTAAAAAGCCCCTCAACTTAATTTCTAAAATGCAAAATTAAAATGCTCTTTCAGGACACAGAATAAAACAGTTTTCATAGCCTCTGTGTTGAAACTACACTTAATATGCTATCTAAAATTGAGAATTAATTGACTGCAATTGATAGATAAAACCCTAAGGGACCAAAAAAAAAAGATATATTTAAAACTGAAAAATGATGTCATTTTGCTTATGGATTAAGACTTTTCTAGAATTCCAAGCAGTGCACCCAGATGCTCCCCTCACACAGACACGCCCACCACTCTTCAACTGCTCACCCGCCTCCTCCAACTCTCCAGCAAAAGGAAACAAAAACTGATCAAGGAAGATCAGAAACTGAGCACTTCACTGCTTTGAGAAAAACCTGGAGAGGAGTTTGAAGATCAAGGTAACTCTATGTAAACAGAGACTCTAAAGAGCACATGAAAAGAGCTGTCTCTCCACCACCCCAAATAACAGAGGGTCACAGAGCCCTGCGCATTAAACAAGACGCTGCTTCCTGCGGCTGCAGCGACAGACACGTAGGAACCATCCAGGAGCGCGGCCATCTCTCTAACACGCATCCGTGCTCCTCGACACCCTGTCACCCATAATCATGCCATGCCGTGACTACCCAGAGTCAGGCCTGGCTTGTGACGAAGGGGACAGAGAGCTGGCTTACATGCTGCTCTCCCCTGGAACAGGCCCGCACATCAGGCCGGTGCGCTCACCTTTCCAGCAAAGGTGGTCCACATCCCCAACCTGAAGGACCAAGGTCCATCTCTTCTACACAAAATGCCTGTGATGGGACACCAGGTTCCAGCAAGGCCTACTGCATCCTTAGCGTTCCCGGGATTTAACTCAAACTTGCACCCCCTGACTAAAACTATTCGGTACCGTGCATTTAAGATCTCAGCTACCCATAAATTCTGATGAGGCACTTTCAGTTTCTGAAGTAACTTCGCCCCAAACTTTTAACCTGATTTTATTTTGTTTTGAATAAGAATTTTCCCAAAATAGAGCTGAGCTCCCTATCTTCTGCTCTCAACAGGCACCTGCCCTACTTCCCTTTTTCCATCTTTCCCTACATTCCTCCAAGAACTAGCCCTCTAGCCATCAACTGCCTGCCCTCACCGCATCAGCCTCTGACACCACAATGCTCTGTGAAGTCGTCAACAGGCCTCTGGAAGTCTGACAGTCATCACCCCTACTTCAAACCGCTACCACCTTGGCTACTCTCTACCATTCTTTCCCTCTTGTTTCCTTTAAAAAAAAAAAAAAATCTACTTTTCTCCAATTTTCTACTCCTCCTCCCATTTATGTCCATTCCTTTGGGCTTTTTCAGATAAAACTCTGAAGTGTTTGGGCCCACGGACCCTTTCTGCTTCATCATTGCATCTCCAAATCTTTGTACAGGCCCTGGTGTATAATGTGTGCCTTATAAATACTTGTTAAACACGTGGAGATGAGACCAAAGCGAATGACTTTTTGGTCTCTTCACATTAGTTTGAGGCTTCCAGGACCAGTATGTCTATTTCCACTTTTAGCCTCACTGACTCACGCCCTCCACTCGTACCTAACTTAGCTTTAACACCCAGCCTGTCACGTATCCACCAACTGCTCTTCTTCTGTATGTATACTGTTGACCCTTGAATACCTCTGGGTTCAGGGGTGCAGATCCTCCAACAGGCGAAAACCCAGGTAACTTACAGGTGGCAGTCTACATCCACGGTTCCTCGGAATCCACGGATTCACCAACCACGAATATATGACACTGGAGTATTCACTACTGAAAACAGTCCAAGTATAAGTGGACCCATGAGCTCAGACCCACCTGTAAACTTTGTTTCTAAAGAAAGGATTTAAATTCATGTAAATGTACATTCAGACATACATGTACATTATCCAAATTCAACAAAACCACAGAATATTAAAATGATAGCAAAATAAAGCCCTAGTTATCTACGGCCTCCCCTTCTGGCTAACACACCGAATTCTAGGCTCAGGGTCTGAACACAAGCGAGCTTTTCTGAGAAGGATCCAGCCCTGCTGAGTGTAACGGCCCTTATGACAATGGAAAAAGTTAATTTCTAGACATATTCAGCTGTTCTGTTTCTCATCTCCGCAAACGGGCAGCTGACGGCAGCGCTGCAGCAGCGCAAAGCAGGGCCACAGAACGCTGCACAGGACTGCGAGAGACGAGTCCCGGTTTCCAATGAGCGGTACCTGCCCAGGGCACGCCTTCTTTACTGCAAGGATCCGACAGTAGAGGCGTCCACAGAAGGCATGGGTCACAGGGCACAGGCCAGGAACAGCAAAGAAGGCCGGACTGGGGGTCATGAGAGCGGTCTCGAGGCAGCCGACCATTAGTGAGGGTCTCTGCAAACTACCACGTTTGCATGCGGCCCACTCACAGAGCTGCTGTGAAGATCTAAGCTACAAAACGAGAAACAAAAAACAGCTTTCAAAAAGGCGAAACGCACGTCCAAGAGAACGGTTAAAACTAAAGTCAGACAAAACCAAGGGCAGATGAGGCTATGGAGCAGCTCGAAGTTTCATATACTGCGACAAAGACTGACACCAGAAAACTGACCACAAGCAGCCAGACCTACGAAGACATCACCAACGACTTCACCTAAGAAAACTCGGCAAATGGACAAGACTAATCCAGGTTGTGTGATACCAGGACAGTGGTCAGTCTTACATGGGCACTGATCAGATGGAGATTTCTAGAGCGCTGTAATATCTCATTTCTTAATCTAAGAAATTACATGTATAATCATATGAATTATTATTATAACCTATATAATCTGGGTGCTGATTATATGAGAAAGCTCATATGAAAATTCGTTGAACATAATTTTCATTCTTGTCTGTATGTTATATACCAACATGAAGTTTACTCAAAGTAAAGTGATAGAATATGCAACTTTCCTTTGTACTCCTATCTTTCCTTCCAGACTGGGGTCAACCAACCAGCATCTAGCCTTTTGGGTAAACTCAGCTTCACAGAACACAGCCACACTCATGGGTTTACGTATGACCATGGCAGCTTTCCGGCTGCAACAGCAATTCTGAGCTACAATAGAGACCTTAATGCCCACAAGGCCTGAAATATTTACCATATGGCCCTACAGAAAAAGTCTGCCAGCCCTTGCCCTGGCCAGGAAACCAGGACTCCACACCCGCCAGCCATTACTCCTGCACTCTCTGGAATGGCTGTGACCTTCCAAGTTCTGAAGCACCACAGTGACGCTCCAGAGTGATAAAGGCATTCAGGGCTGGTATACACTATCCTTTACCTTCTACAATAAGTAGCCTTCATATTTACTTAGGTATAATCTCTTTAAAACTAAGACTTCTATCTTAACCACTGCATAGAAAGACTGGATGTTCCCCTAAATAATAATTTTCAGAAAATTAACACAATAAAAGCAGTGTTACCTCTGCATTTCACCATTCTGCCTGATACCTACGTATGTACTTCATGCCTTTTTACCCCACCTGCTAAATGTTCTCTGCTAAGTACTTTCAATCAACACAACAATGAGCATCAGGAAATAATAATGATTAGCAATCACATATTTCCTAAAAGCGTGCAGAAAGAGTGTTTTCGTATGACAAGCATACCACCAGCAGTTTGTAAGGCAATTTGAGGCGGTGTAACAAGAACTCACAATATTCCTGGCTAGGTATTTACTTTACAAAGTCTTATAGTATACTTGAAATTTAGATGAGGTACTAGCACACAGACAGACATAAGGACCAATGGAACAGAATTCAAGAGTCTAGAAATAAACCCACACCACCCATTACCAACTGATTTTCAAAACGGGAGCCAAGACCATTCACTGAAAAAACAGTCTCTTCAACAAATGTTATGGGGACAAATGGACATGTAAGAGAATCTACGTGGACCCTCCCTCCACTCCACACACAAAATGACTTAAAATGGATCAAAGACTTCAATTTAAGGAACTAAAGCTATAAAACTCTGAGGAGGAGATAAAAGGGAAAAATTTAATGACTATGTAGTGATGATGAGGCTTACTTCTTTACTTATGGTCTGTGCAGTGCGTAGTCACTCAGTCAAGTCCAACTCTCTGTGACCCCAGGGACTGTAGCCCGCCAGGCTCCTCTGTCCATGGGATTCCCCAGGCAAGAATACTGGAGTGGGTTGCCATGTCCTCCTCCAGGGGATCATCCCGACCTAGGGATCAAACCCAGGTCTCCCACACTGCAGGCAGATTCTTTACTGTCTGAGCCACCAGGGAAGCCCACTTATGGCCTAAAGCTAATTATTACTTTAAGAAACATTTTTATGCTACCAACAAGGGATTAATCTCCAAAGCATGAAAACAGCTCATACAGTTTAATATAGGAAGAACACAAAACAAAAAAACCCAAAAAACTCAATCAAAAAATGGGCAGAAGACATAAACAGAAATTTCTCCAAAGACATACAGATGGCCAACAGGCACATGTAGACATGTTCAATATTGTTAATGATCAGAGAAATGAAAATCAAAACTACGATGAGCTATCACATCATACCAGTCAGAATGACCATCATCAAAAAGTCTATAATTGCTGGAGAGGGTAGAAAAGGGAACCCTCTGACACTTGGTGGGAATATAAACTATGGAGAAAGTATGAAGGCTCCTTAAGAACTAAGAACAGAGTTGCGATATGATCTTGCAATCCCACTCCTGATGTATATCCAGAGAAAGCTCTAATTTGAAAAGACATATGCACCCCAGTTTTCACTGCAGCACTATTTACAATAGCCAGATGGCCATCAACAGGAGAATGGATAAAGAAGATGTGGTACATATATATACATATATATACCATATACATACATACATATATAATGGAATATTAGTCATAAAAAAGAATGAAAGAATGCCATCTGCAGCAACATGGATGGACCACGAGATTATACTAAGTGAAGCTGGAAAAAAACAAATATCACATGATATCATTTATATGTAGAATCTAAAAAAAAAGATACAAATGAACTCATTTATAAAACAAATAGACTCACATAGAAAACAAACTTATGACTATTAAAGGGAATGGATGGGGGAACAAACTAGGAATTTGGGATTAACATATACACACTACTATATATAAAATAAACCACAAGGACCTACCATATGGCACAGAGAACTCTACCCAGTAGCTTGTAATAAACTGTAATGGAAAGGAATTTGAAAAATAATGTGTATGGTAATCACTTTGCTGTACACACGAACCTAACACAACATCATAAATTAGCTACAGTTCAATATTTAAAACTGTTATCAGCATTTTTGAGCAGGCCTGCTCCTGGTCATTTTTGGAGGTTTCAGCTCTGACATCGCTTTCCCTGGGAAGCCTGACTCCCAGCGGCTGTCATCTGCTGCCATGAAGTGTTCCTGCCATCGGAGGACACACACTGTCCTGGGAGCCACGGCAGAGACCTTGCCTCTGTCGTTAACCCTTGCACCCCTAGCCCTCAGCACAGTGCCCACCTGTGACAAGAAGTGCTTTAAAGTACTTGTTGAAGAAATGAGTTAACCCATATGCAAGGCTTTATACTGATCACGGCAGAACAATGTACTGCACACTTTGGACTCAAATGTAGATTCAAACTCAATTCTGACACCAGCTGGGTGCACCTTCTACATCACTTAACCTCTCTGAGCCTCATTTCCTCTATCTGTAAAAATCCCCACCTACCTTCCAGGTTTTTCTTAGAATAAAATTCATAATGTGTGACACCAAAAAACAAAATAATTTCAGATCATGAAAAACATTAAAATCGTAAATTGTTAGTGCAGTGGTCCCCAGATCTTTTCGTTTCAGGACATTCTTTAATATCAGTAGGACCCCCCCCCCAAATCCTAACTTTATATAGGCTATACCTATCGACAGCTGCCCTACTAGAAATTAAAACCAACAACTTTTAAAACACTCATTCACTGAAAAATAAATGTATCACGTTAACAAAAATATTTTTATGAAAAACATACTCTTCAAAAACAATAGGAAGAAGTTTTCACTTTTGTAAATGCTCTTCAATGTCTGGTTTAATAGAAGACAGGAGGCTCCTCACAACTGCCTCCGCATTCTGTTGTTTCTGAGTGAAATTCAGAATATGAGGCCTCTGCCACCTTGACTACTGCTGAGTCATCAGTTTTGCCCCCAACAACCTGTGTATGATTAGTGCAGATGATAATCGAGTGAAGAAGCCCAACAGTCTTAGTGCTACTAAGAAAATATCTACCTTGCAGGCCCCTAAAAGTGTCCCCAGGAACTCCCAGGGGTCGGTGAACCACAGTTCCAGAACCGCTGTGGGACAGAATGGCTGATGGAGGCGTCATCAACTTTCAGAAAGGTCTGAGGAGGCTACTCCTAGGAAGCTGAAGCGCAGGACCCAAAGACTGAGCCAGGGTTGGGTGCTCAGAATAGGGGTGCGGAGACACACCAGCACCGTCAACGAACAAAGGGCTGAGTGCAAGGGCAGAGAAAGGAGAGTCGGACAAAGGCCGGGTCAACGACGGTCCTGCCCGGCGGGGATCTTAAATTAAAAGGTTGAGAGACCCTTCGGATAGTCTGAATCCGGATGTGGCCATCTCATTTACGTTTTCGAGAGCTGCCTCAGGCTGACAGGGAACGGATTTACAGGACAGGACAAGCAGAGACCAGTCAAGGCTCCTACGGAAGCCAAGGCGAGAACTAGTGAGCCAAGGAGTCACCCTGGAGAGGGAGGAAGAGGGAGGCCAACTGAAAGCGAGTTTCTGAGGAGAAGCTACAAAGCCATGGGCTGTCTCGGAGAACAGCATAATTACTTTTTTTAGTTTGGGACTTGAAACGCCAGGTGAACAGGGCGTGATGTCACTAGTTTGACGGAAAGGGCTGTTGGAACAGGAGGTCCCAGCCTTATCCCAAGGCAAAGTGTCTTTTTACTCCACCCTAAACCTTCTTCAAGTAGATAGTTGAAAGATACTGCACTTTATTTTCTGCAGAAGTCGTTATCAACCACAAGAACCAATAAACTGCACAAAGTCCTGAAGACCTCCTTCCAGACTGCGTCCCGCACGCGCGCGAGCTCCGGCCGGTCAGGAGCCGCCCCGCACCTGTGCGGGGGCCGGCCCCGCGGGTCTCGGCCCGGGGAGCGCCCGCCGCCGGCCTCTGAGGCGGCGGCGGGCACAGCGGGACCCACGGCTCGGCCGCGCTTCCAGAACCCCGTCCTCCCGCTCCTCAAGCCCGGGCCCCCGGGCAGCGCGGGCCCGGAAGGCGGCACCCCCGTGCGCCGGCCCCGCCGCCTCGGCCCCAC
>SJYF01002196.1:2228006-2246707 GCA_006410515.1 Procapra przewalskii
AGATCTAAATGTAAGACCAGAAACTATAAAACTCCTAGAGGAAAACATAGGCAAAACACTCTCCGACATAAATCACAGTAGGATCCTCTATGATCCACCTCCCAGTATAATGTTTTATTCTTTTACCCATCAAATTTCTAGTAATGCTTGACTATCCTCTCATATTGATGAAAAGTGAAAGTGAAAGTGGCTCAGTCATGTCCAACTCTTTGCAACCCCATAAACTGGAATCCATGGAATTCTCTAGGCTGGAATACTGGAGTGGGTAGCCTTTCCCTTCTCCAGGGGATCTTCCCCACCCAGGAATCAAACTGTTATTGCCTGATGACAAAGGTACTAAAACCCAGATTGGTCAAGTGCATGGTGGGGCTTTTGGATGGGTAAAGGTTGTCCACACCAGGCTTCTGAGTGTCTGGGAGTAGATGGGGAAGAGGTTCATAGCAAAGGGGTATTTCTAGTATCTTCTACCTGGAGACCACATGCTAACCTTTGGCAGGTCCTGTGTCCCCAGATTCAGAGCATTTGCTATCCACTTTCCCCACTGAATAACCTCCAGTTTCCTACAATACAGAGAAGCAAGGGGTAGTGGTCCCCACCTACCACTCAGAGTGCTGGAGGGGACCCTTCGGTAGATCCCCTGAGATAAACAATCCCTTCTCCATCAGTGTCTCCGTCTACAGACATATTCTGTATGTACTGTTTTCCCTCTGCTCCCTAAGTTCCATTCTCCTGTCCAAATACCTCTTCTGCTGCTGTTCTCTGTTACGGTGACTAAAACCTTTAACACTTTAACACTCTCTTGCAGGGGGTTGGGTACAGAGAAGATAATCCATCTGTGCAATCCACCATGTTAAACAGAACATTTGTTTGCTTCCTAAAGTTCTTTTTAATTCCTGATTTCACTTTTTCCCTCCTCCTGAAATATTGCTCTGTTGTGTTTGTGACTGATTCCTCTAAACCATCTACCTGCTTTATCTTTAAGTCTCCCACCACGTCTCCCCTGTTAAGGATCGGTTACAGCCTCTGTCCTGTCCGATTCCTCTAACATCCTGAAAGAGGAAATTCTCTCCATTGCTGTCCAGAAAGCTATTTGGTGGTCTGTGGTCAGCTGAATTGTTTTTCCAGAATGTAATGGAATTAAACAGCCCATCATAACTAGACGTAACTGAACGCTTCGGCGAGTTGACCAAAAAAGGTTTCCTCAACCTCTTCTCCGTGTGGATGTCTATAAATAGATTCCACTGAGCTGTGGTCCTCAATCTTAATCTCTTTGGCCTTAGCACTGTCTGGTTCATGGCCTCGGGTTTCCTGAGAGAATTTACGGAGTGGATCACAGCGTTTACCCCCACTGATGCGGAGCCTTCTTGCCGTGATGGCAGACTGTGAGAATATGCAGGGTTTTCTCCCCAGCAGCGAAACAACTGAATTTCTCATCCACTTGAAGAAATGTTGATGATGGTCAAATTGTTCAGGTCTGGTCTTTTCAGAAAGCTACCAGAGACAGGAGAGGGGGAGGAAGGAAAGAAATGACAATTTCTCTACTTAAAAGTGGTGTCTTTTGTGCAGGTTTTTAAGCAACTTCTTTTTTTCAGGGAGGACGCTGATAAAGCCCACAGCACTTTGAATGTCAGTAGCTGCCCTGCCCCGGCTTCTCCTGGACTTTAGCACCCCTTCCGCCCTCACCGTCGTCTTCTTTTCTGTCCTGGCACTGAAAGGGTTAAATATCCCAGGCCTCGATTCAAACTTTCTTCAAGTACTTTAAACTCTCAAAAGCCCAAGCAGAGATTATCATCACTTCCTGTTTGAGCCAGGCTCCTCACCCTCTCTGGCAACTGTACTTCACTCTTCTATGCTTTCTTGGAGCCGGGATGGCCCAGCCTCACCCTTCAAGCACCAATAAAGCCCACAGTGCAGACCCAGATAAGTGCCTGGCCAGAACAGAGCGTTCTGCCTGACACTGGGGCTAATCACCGGCCAAAAAAAAAAGAAAGAAACCTAGAGATGTTGAAAGAAAGGTGCAGGAAGAGAAAGACTTCTACTCTTTCCAAAAAAAATTAAATATTACTTCCACTAATACATTTGGAACACGTCTGAGAAAGCAATTGTCCCATTTAGACACATTCGTTGATCTGTATCATCCTGTTATATTTATTTTGTGCTCTGTTCGGTCATAACATTGTTAGACGATCACTTGCGTAATCTGAAGAGTGAGAATGCAGTGTTTCTCAAACAAGCAAGGGGAGAAGTGAAAAGAACTGAGAAGAGTCGGCTGGTCTGAACGCTGGTCTTGCATGTCGTTGGGGGCCTGGTGCGGGCTCTGTTCTTCCTCTGGTGATGGGGCCAGAGCGAACCTGGTGAGTTACAGGCTTCTGCTTCTTTGCGTTTCCTGACTATGGGACAGACGGTTGAAGTCTGACATGCTCATTAAACTGCAGTCTCAAAACAATTCAGTCACCAACAAATGTCCCCTGGAGAGATGTTCTCGGAGTGGTTCACAGTCACATGTTTAGTAAATATTTCACTTTTATGCCCCATGTATCATCAGCTGCTTCAAAAAATATATTGTAAGTGTTCAGATAAGGGAGAAAGTTTATTTTCCTAAATGGGATGTTAAAGGATCAGTTGTATTTAGAAAGAGAAATATAGTGTGTCTTTCTTGGTAAATAAAGTAGTGTCTTTCTTGGTGTCTTTTTTTGAATTCAAAAATTTTTGAAATTAAGTATTTTTCTGATATTTTTTAAACTGAGTCACTGGAGTTTTTTTTATTGAGGTATAGTTGATTTACAATATTCTGTTAGTTTTGGGTGTACAGCAAAGTATTTCAGTTATACATACATGTATATATGTATATGTATATATATATACACACACTTTTTTCCAATTCTTTTTCATTATATTACAGTTTGTTGAGTATAGTTCCCTGTGCCATACAGTAAATCTTTGTTGTTTAACTATTTTATAGATGGTACTGTGCATCTGTTAATCATGCTCCCAATTTATCCTTCCCCCGTCCCTTTGGTAACCATAAGTTTATTTCTATGGCTGTGAATCTGTGTTTTGTAAATAAGTTCATTTGTTCTGTTTTTTGGATTCCACATGCTAAGTGATATCATGTATAAGTGTCTTTCTCTGACTGTCTTCACTCATTATGACAATCTCTAGGTCTATCCATGTTGCTACAAACGGCATGATATAATTCCTTTTGATGGCTGAGTGATATTCCCTTGTATATATATACCACATCTTCTTTATCCATTTCATCTGTCGATGGACACAGATTGCTTCCATGTCTTGAGCACTGTAAATAGTGCTGCTATAAACACTGGGGTGCATATACCTTTTTGAATGAGAGCATTCATCTTTTCTGGGTGTAGATGAGGGAATATTTAATATTTTTTCTTCCAGTTTTTCTATGGAGACATAATAGACATACAGTACTGTATAAGTTTAAGGTATATGAATATTAATCTTATTCCAGATTTCACTCTAGATGATCCCACACATTTTGTATTGAGACTTTTCTGAGCCAGTATGGGAGGGAACCCAGGTCTTTATTTGAGTAGGAGGCAGAATGGCAGATGTCAAACTTCAAGCCATGGCCCGCCATCTCCTGGTTGTATAGACTCTAATCTCAAAGCTTCGTGTGAAACAGAGATATACTTAGTCTTCCCCAAGGCATTGTTGTGTGCACTGTGTGCACAATCTCTTGGCACAGAAATTGGTTGGAATTCCTACATAAAGGAAGACATGGACTTGTCCAGATTAAAATGATGCTTGAGTCTTGCCTGTTGGAAATGGCCAGACAGTTGAAACTCCTTTCTGCTTCCAAAAGTAAAGACATTCATTCTATAATTTGGGACTCAAGCAGGTATAGCAGTGTCTGAGCATCTGCTTCATCATCTGGCATGAATACTACCATTTGTCTTCAAGTGATTTTACATAGAGGGTACAGGCAGGGGTCTGGGAAAGACTAATTTATGAATAGGAGGCGGCTTTGTGTTCTCGAGAAAAGCCCCTAGTAGTTACCGATGCCATTTTCAAGGTTGAAATTCTTTTCCTTTTAAAGGAGTTTGAGACACGAGATAAAAAACATCAAAAAGTTATAAAGTAGATTTAGTGTTGAGTAGAGTCCAACATTCTTCATTAATTGGGTAGTTTCAAACAGCTAAGATCCATGCCTCCTTGCAGACAACAACTTGAGAGAGGATACAAGGGAGGAGATAGGTTCTGGATGGAATATGATTCATGAGACAGAGTTGTCCACGGGATGAGCCACAGAAAGGGTATCCAGCTGGACTCCGAATCTTTCACTTTGCTTTAGCCTACTCAGATTGTTGTTCATTCGCTCAATCGTGTCTGACTATCTGTGACCCCATGGACTGCAACATGCCAGGCTTCCCTGTCCTTCACCATCTCCTGGAGTTTGCTCAAACCCGTGTACATTGAGTCGACAATGCCATCCAACCATCTCATCCTCTGTGTTCCCCTTCTTCTCCTGCCCTCGATCTTCCCCAGCATCAGGGTCTTTTTCAGCTCATATTATACATAGTTAATATGCATGATCACATTATAGGTATAGGGTAACAGTTACAACGTGTAATTGATGTACTGCTGGCAGGTTATGGGAACACACAGCCTGATTCATAGGCGGTCAAGGAGGCCAGGGCTGGGAAGTGGCTGGAAGGGAACAGCAGTCAGCGGGGTGCAGGGGTCAGTGCTCATCAGGGAGGTCCTGTCCTTCCCTGGGGATTTCGTAAACCTTCCCCAGCCTCTCACCAAGGAGACGGCAGCAGCACAGGGAAATGATGCCCTTTGCCTTCCTGAGAGCAAGGCGAGGAAGTTAGACTGCCTAAGGGACCAGCCTTCCCACCTGGGTTAGAACTTGACCCCTCGGTTTTCTATTCACCATGCAGGGCAGGGCCCTGAGCCCTTGACGGCCTGCACAACCTGAGCTTTGGCTGCAGGTGACTCTCAATCTGCCAAATGCATTGCAGCCCATTTTTGCACAATTGCAACAAGACTGTCAGTCTAAAAAAGAAAAAAAAAAAGAAAGTAGCATGGAAACAGCGATGGTGATTCACTGGGCGCTCTGTCTACTCCGGGGCCGGCAGGGATGTCTCTCACACCTCACTCTCCCCTGTGTAGTCATCCTCCTCTGGTCCACTGATGAGAAGCATGATGCCCAGGAGGGAACAGCCTGCTTAATGTCACACAGTCACAGTGGCCCCGGTGAGGACAGTCTGTCCTTCAAAGGAGGAGGTGAAAATCAGTTTCACGATTCTTGACCCTCATCAACCTTCTTAGCAGAAGTCACAAATTCACTCTGAAGCCTGGATAAAGTGGGGAAAGAGAGACACTGTCATTCTAAATGAAGTTTGACACTTTACCATGTAGGACTGGGCACTATAATTTCTCAAATAAGACTGTTATTATTTTGAGAAGCGATGAGAAGACTATATAATTCCAATGGTCGGAAAAGTTCTGAGGACCAGCCCGAGATTTCACGCAGGAAAGAAATAGCTGACAAAGCAGATTAAGAGGCATATGAGGGATGAGAAGAGCATGGTTGCTTCCTGTTTGCCTCATGGGTGTCCTGCTCTTCATGCCTTGATGCATGTTCCCAAGATCTCAGCCCTGGTTCTGTCCGAGGCCCCCAAAACTACCAGTGCATTCAGTGAGGTACATGGGGATATTATCGTCCTCTCCACTTTCCTGAGAAGGAAACTGAGACACAAGTTCGAGTAAGTCACATCTACCCATGTTCAGTTCACTCGCTCAGTCGTGTCCGACTCTCTGCAACCCCATGAACCGCAGCACGCCAGGCCTCCCTGTCCATCACCAACTCCTGGAGTCTACCCAAACCCATGTCTATCGAGTCAGTGATGCCATCCAGCCATCTCATCCTCTGTGGTCCCCTTCTTCTCCCTCCCTCAATCTTTCCCAGCATCAGGGTCTTTTCCAGTGAGTCAACTCTTTGCACGAGGTGGTCAAAGTACTGGAGTTTCAGCTTCAGCATCATTCCTTCCAAAGAAATCCCAGGGCTGATCTCCTTCAGAATGGACTGGTTGGATCTCCTTGCAGTCCAAGGGACTCTCAAGAGTCTTCTCCAACACCACAGTTCAAAAGTATCAATTCTTCGGAGCTCAGCTTTCTTCACAATCCAACTCTCACATCCACACATGACCACAGGGAAAACCATAGCCTTGACTAGATGGATCTTTGTGGCAAAGTAATGTCTCTGCTTTTGAATATGCTATCTAGGTTGGTCATAACTTTCCTTCCAAGGAATAAGCATCTTTTAATTTCATGGCTGCAATCACCATCTGCAGTGATTTTTGGAGCCCAGAAAAATAAAGTCAGCCATTGTTTCCACTGTTTCCCCATCTATTTCCCATGAAGTGATGGGACCAGATGCCATGATCTTAGTTTTCTGAATGTTGAGTTTTAAGCTGAATTTTTCACTCTAGGCAAGGTCAAAATGTAAATCATGCATTAAACATTATAGGCTTCCTTGGTGACTCAGATGGTAAGGAGTTTGACTGCAATGCAGGAGACCAGGGTTGGATCCCTGGGTCAGGAAGATACCCTGGAAAAGGGAAGGGCAGCTCCTGTATTCTTGTCTGGAGAATCCCATGGACAGAGGAGCCTGGCGGGCTATAGTCCATGCAGTCACAAAGAGTCAGATGTAACTGAGTGACTATCACACACTATTAATCATTATATATACTGCATCTTTCATTAAGTGGAGCAAATGCAACCCGGTACATTGAAGCCTCTATAAATTCTATACCTCAGTAACTTGATCATTGTCACCACCATAACCACCATTATCACCATCATCATCACCACCATCATCATGGTGATGGTGATCACAATCCCAAATCCCCACCAAACACTTCCTATATACTTTGCACTAACATATTATACACTATTTTATATCACAGGAATTGATGACTTTTGAAGTCATAGTGCCAAAACTAGCTATTAGCATTTACTGAGTGCATAATATGTACAGTATGAAAGCCTTATCTCATTTAATCCTCTCAACAAGCCTGCTAGAGTTGCTTCTTTCAAAGATTAGGGAACTACATTTAGGAGAGAATGAATTACCCACAGCTAGCAAGAAACAGATTCACATTCGGATCTTTCAGATCAGCTGCCGGCCCTTGACCATCGCAGCATTGGCCTCCGGAAGGGGCTTCCTGCCTCCAAGTACAGAGCTAGATTAATGGACTTAGCCTAGGCAAGAGGAAATTCCCCTGGGATGCCGTGGCAATTGCTGATGCTTTCTTGCATTCCAACCTTTGTCCTTGATATTCCATTTATTGGGGGAATGCTTCAATATTTGTAATTTATAGTGCAAATATCCTTTACCTTGCTCCGTGCAAAACACTTAAATGAGGACTGCCAGCTGGCGCACACAACAGGAGGGCAGCCACCTTTCTAATATCTGGATAGTGTTGAGGAGGTCTGCAAATCTGGAACACAATATAGCCATTACTAGGCAGCCGGTGTGCCCCTCCTGATGCATTGTGGGTCAGGGAGAGCAGTGTTTTGTAACCATGGAAACAAAATGAGTTTGAGAAGGCTGAAAGCAAACCTCCAGAATTCAGATTACCCTTTAAAGATGGCAGAGAGGGAAAAAACTCTATCACCACTTAACATATAGGAACTTGTTTTAGAATATCTAGACTTTAATGAAATCAATTATTCTGGCTGTCTTGAAAGACAGGGTGAGATGTGAGATCCCCAGAAGTGTCTGATAAGTGAGTCTGCAGCCTTGAAGGGAAGAAAGAGCAGCCTGGAAGCCTTCTCCCATCCTCTGACTTCATGTCAAGGGTCTTGGGCTCAACTCTGTCTTTCTAGAAAGGTGTGCCATTCAGGAACTCCATGGGAAAGACTCTGCCCTCTCCAGCCCTCACCACAAGAAAACTGTCCCCACCAACCTGCCCACCTCTCTCAGTAGACACCTCGGCAAGATGCATCAGGCCAAGGGACGTTCCTCAAGAGGCAATCCTTCCTTCTCAGGCTGGCCCCATCCTGGGTGTTCTCAGGATTAGGATTGAGGGTCATGGTCAGATCCGATCGGTCCCAAGGGTCCTTTCTAGTCCCCGTGGCTTAGGGAAGCAGAGGTCACATCTGCTGTGCTGTGCTGTGCTTAGGCGCTTCAGTCGTGTCCGACTCGCGTGACACGATAGACTGAAGCCCACCAGCTCCTCGCCCGTGGGATTCTCCAGGCAAGAATACCGCAGTGGGTTGCCATTTCCTCCTCCAGGGAATCTTCACAACCCAGGGATCGATCCCACATCTCTACGTCTCCTGCATTGCAGACAGATTCTTCACCACCAGCTACCAGGGTCCATTTGCAGAGACAGCTGTTTAGCGTCTACAGACTCCCCGAGGCCGAGGGAGCCCAGCTCTGACCCCGTGCTCTTAAGAGAGATGGATGGTGTTGTCACTTCACAACCCCACATGCTGCTCTGGTCTTCCTGCTTGTCCACCAAGATAAGAACTCTTGCTGATGGGTAGTATATATGTTTTATCCAAGAGCGTTGGTCCTGTAGGAGCCATTATGGGAACAGAACTTGAAAAGCACTTATTTACCTTACGATATTTGGTTTGTTTATTTAAATTCGATTTTGTTAAAGGTTCAGTACCATGTTTTAAATATTATTTTCGGCTGCTCTGGGTCTCTGGGGCAGAGTGCGCAGGCTCTTGGTTGCCCCATGGCGTGTGGAGTTTTCCCAGGCCACGAATCAAACCTGCACTGAAGGCAGGTTCTTAACCACTGGACCACCAGGGAAGTCTCAGTCGCTCTGTTTCTTGAGAGCAAAATCTTATTAGGTGACTTGGGTCGACAGATTTGAGGTGTGGGGTGCCCAGAACCTCCACATCTCTGTTGCTGCCGTGAACACTTCAGGCATAAGTGGGCAGGAAGCAGAGGGGCTGGGAAGGGGAGCGCACCCCGCTTCTTACAGGCCCAGGAGCCGAGCCCTCGTGGATGGAGGTAGCCAGACCTGACCTGGGCTCCTCCTGAGGACACAGCGTGAACATCGATTCTGTGAGAGCGTAGCTGAGGAAATAGCCCGAAATGCCGCAATTATGGTTCATCTGTTGCTATGGCATTTCTGTGGCCGGTTGGGCTCCGTGGATGTCTTGATTATTCTCAGTACCCATTTATGGAACTCTCTGCTCATCACCGTGGGCTCTGACACCGTCTTCACAGGGTGCTCTGGTAACAGACCCCCATTAGCATCAGCACCATCTCTCAACGCACAGGAAGCAGGTGTTGTTTCAATAACTAAAATCAGGGAAAGTGAAAGAAAAGACATATGACAAAGGACATTATCATTCTAATAATGGAAGCTCAGCTTTAGGTTAAATTGCAATTGACATAAATTGATGTTTTGATGTCAGAAGACACCATTTGATAGCACTGAGGTTTTGACATCTAGCTGGGGGCACAGTTGAGAGGAAACATTGTTTGATGAATAGGTGACTGATTTTAAAGGGAAGTACAGTGAGGCTAAAGGAGGGCATTGCCAACAACCTTGGCTCTTAGGCCTCTGGTCTCCAAAGAAACTGTGGAGGAAACTAACTGATTCATAGTGCAGCCTTTTACGTACCAGAGCCTATGTTCAGAGAATGTTTACAAGCTAGGAATAATTATGTATGTATAAATAATATTAAAATACCATAATGATGTTAGCAATAAAAAAGAGAAGAAAAATGAAACTTTCTATTGGTAAACAAATTACCATGTATTCATGCAACAGAATTCTATGTGCCTGTGTGTACTAAGTTGCTTCAGTCATGTCTGACTCTTGGCAACTCTATGGACTGTAGCCCACCAGGCTCCTCTGCCCATGGGATTCTCCAGACAAGAATACTGGAGTGGGTTGCCATGCCCTCCTCCAAGACATGTTCCCAACCCAGGGATCGAACCTGTCTCTCTTGTGTCTTCTGCATTGACAGGCAGATCCTTTACCAGAAGTGCTACCTGGGAAGCCCATAGAATTCTATAGCACAGTGGAAATGAGTAAGAGTTATGTGCATCAACACCCACAGACAGCATCCCAAACAAACAGGCAAGAAAGAACAAAGTACTTACAATATTGCACTACTTATGGAGACTTCAAAACTATGCAAGACTAAGCAATATAAGGCTTGAGGGTGTATTACTATGTGTAAGAATTACAAAGAAAACTAAGTGAATAAGAATCACAAAATTAAGTGAATAAGGAACATAAAACACAAACACACACACATATATGAACAAATCAACTATGCCCTTCAACAATATTGGTCCAATTCTAACGCTTAAGCTAAGTGGTTGGTCTGAGATACAAAGAATATTGTATCTCGTATACTTTCAATATCTCCTTTGGGTTTATGAACCACAGTACTGGCCATCGACTTGCTTTCTTTCTCTACCTGCAATCCTTGATTTTCCACTTGTCCAGTCTGGGCTGTCCCAATGCTTGCCTCCCATCCTCACAGGAGATGACTCGGTTGGCTCAGAGAATATGCTCTTCACAAGGGAATTATAAATGATTCCCAACCCCCATGATTACCATTCAGTAATAATGAGAATAACTAAGTGGCTGAGTTCACAAATATATGAGTTTCTGTCTTAAAAAAAAATGCAACCGTGAACCAGAATGATAATGATTTATAAATTTTTCAACAGAAGATATTGGCAAAGTCATACAAAATAGAGGATCTTTACTGACTTTCTTCCTTTATATGATTTTTCTGGAATACAACAAGATCATATTAGAGAGCTACTGTACAGTTTCCCTTCCTGTCTGAGGTGGAACTGAGGCGGTTCAGTTCAGTTCAGTTTAGTTCAGTTGCTCAGTCGTGTCCAGCTCTCTGCGACCCTGCAGACTGCAGCACGCCAGGCTTCCCTGTCCTTCACCATCTCTGGGAGCTTGCTCAAACTCATGTCCATTGAGTTGGTGATGCCATCCAACCATCTCATCCTCTGTTGTGCCCTTCTCCTCCTGCCTTCAGTCTTTCCCAGCATCAGGGTCTTTTCCAATGAGTCAGTTCTTTGAATCAGGTGGCCAAAATATTGGAGTTTCAGCTTCAGCATCCGTTCTTCCAGTGAATATTCAAGACTGGTTTCCTTTAGGATGGACTGGTCTGATCTCCTTAAAATCCAAGGGACTCTCAAGAGTCTTCTCCAACACCACAGTTCAAAAGCATCAATTCTTTGGCGCTCAACTTTCTTTATGATCCAGCTCTCACATCCATACACGACTACTGGAAAAACCATAGCTTTGACTAGACAGAGCTTTTGCAGCAAAGTAATATCTCTGCTTTTTAATATGCTGTCTAGGTTGGTCATAGCTTTTCTTCCAAGGAGCAAGCGTCTTTTAATGTCATGGCTGCCATCACCATCTGTAGTGATTTTTGGAGCCCAAGAAAATAGTCTGTCACTGTTTCCAGTGTCTCCCTATCTATTTGTGATGAAGTGATGGGACCGGATGCCATGACCTTCATTTTTTGAATGTTGAGCTTTAAGCCACGTTTTTCACTCTCCTCTTTCACTTTCATCAAGAGATTCTTCAGCTCCTCTTTGCTTTCTGCCATAAGGCTAGTGTCATCTGTGTATCTGAGATTATTGATATTTCTCTCGGGCAATCTTGATTCCAGCTTGCACTTCATCCAGCCTCGCATTTCACATGATATACTCTGCATATAAATTAAATAAGCAAGGTGACAATATACAGCCTTGATGTACTCCTTTCCCAATTTGGAACCAGTCCATTGTTCCATGTCTGGTTCTAACTGTTGCTTCTTGACCTGAATACAGATTTCTCAGAAGGCAGGTAAGGTGGTCTGGTATTCCCATCTCTTTAAGAGGCAGAGATACATAAAGAAACTTATTTAAGGTCATAAAACACTGAATGTACCCAGGGACTGAGTCTCCAAATAACGGGCCAGCCCATCCCATCCCCAGCCTCTGCTCTTCCCTCTGATAACATCACTATGAGAGAGAGAACCAGGTGGAGCCTGGCAATGGTTCTAACACAAAGAGCACTGGCTTGGGAGGCGATCGATCTGGGTGTAAGTGTTAAATTTATAATCTACAATCTCAGCCACCTGCTATGCAGGAACCATCTCTGTGGAATGGTATATTTTAATACTCTGGTGAGCAGGCAGAATTCCCAACTAGATTCATCAACAAAGGTTTATGTGCAGAATCTGATGTGATCTAATTGTAGCCCAATAAGCAATGGCAGGTGCTTGCTTGGCTTTTTCTCCAAAGGTGCCCCCAAAGGTGCCCCTTTCAATACCACAGTCTTTCAGTTCTTCCAGCATTTTAGGGGCAGGCACCCATTAGGTACTAATCCTCCTGTGAACAACTTGTGGCTTTTTCCTGTGCGAGGCTTTCAGTAGGTGTCTGGGGCAGCAGTAGACAGTAAAGAAGAAACCAAGATGGTAGGGGTTATGGTGACCACAAATCTTTAAAAATAAGAGGCCAATTAAGCTGACTGTGCTCTTTTCCCGATGGGGACCCAGTGTGCAATGGCTGCAAACAACATCCTTCTTGGTAGCGTATGCAGCTTGTTACCTGTACAGGTTGCCCTCAGGGACCTTGGAGACAACTCTTCCCAGTGGACCTTCATGACTGGCATGCTGGCCCCAGTCTAGGCTCCAGACAGGTGTGTGTGGTGCCTTTGGAAAGCCCAGGGGCACAATGGCCAGGGTCCACATCAGCCAAGTCATAATGTCCATCCACACCAAGCTACAGAACAAGCAGCATGTGACTGAAGCCCTCTATGGGGCCAAGTTCAAGTTTCCTGGCCTCCAGAAGATCCCCATCTCCAAGTGGGGATCTACCAAGTTTCACGCGGATGAACGTGAAAACACGGTGGCAGAGAAGCCATCCCAGTGGCTGTGAAATCAAATAGGTCCCTAACTGTGCCTTCTGGACAAACGGGGCCTGCACTCAGGAAAGCCTGGTCGCTGTCCCCTCCTTACTCAAGCCCAGCAATAAACCCTACTTTCCTGTCCAAAAAAAGGAGGAGGAGGCTGGGAGACATCTCAAGCCCCATCTTTGCCAGCAACACTAAGAAGCAGAGTAGCCAGCTCACTTCCAGGAAGCAAGCCTACTTTTGCTGGGCAGTGTTCTCTCATGATCAGAACCCCTTCTCCTGGTGCTTTCCTCTTGGGGCCTCCTCAGCCTCCAGTGCAAACCCATCTGCTAGTCAGTATTCTGATCACAACTGGGACAATTCTTTCCAGCTATCTAAAGTACAAGAAGTTCACTAGTGGGGGATCAAATACAGGGAGGGCCACGGGCCTGCCTGAGGACTCAGAAGCTGCCAGGAATCCAGAATCCTGGAGGGTCAAGGCACAGGAAGCAGCAGGCTCTCTCTTTGCATGAGAAGTCTGGCCAACAACAGAGCGGACAACAATACAGCAACTGTGAACAGATTCTAAGCACCACTTCCCGTCAAAGAGTCAATGGGATCCCGCGTGGGAGCATCCAGCAGGTCCTGCCACGGGTCAGGCCTGAGCTCTTGCCATCTGGGAGAAGGAAAACAAGGTCACTTTTCCTTTCCACTTCGGTATCAGGAACTAGGACTCTGCTTCAGGTGATGGGTTTTCACTAAGACCTCATAGACCACAGCCCTCCAGGCTCTGCTGGCCATGGGATTCTCTAGGCAAGAATATTGGAGTGGGTTGCCATGCCCTCCTCCAGGGGATCTTCCCAACCCAGGAACAAAACCCGAGTCTCCTGTGTCTCCTACGTTGGCAGGAGGATTCTTTCCCCACTGAGCCACCGGGAAAGCCTACACCCAAATTGGGAGAGTTGTTTCCTTGTCTGAAATCTCCCTAAAAGCAAAGATCATGCTTTGTTCAACACTTTAACCTGTGGTTCTTTTTAAGGCATGGTTTCCCATAAGAGACTATCTTTTATTTCTGGGAAAGTCCCACATAAAATAAATGCGTCCAGGGAAAAAGAGAATAACAATACTATAGCCTACGAGGCAGGTACAATTATCCTCATTCCCACGGTTCAAACGGGAAAAATGAGTCTTCAAGAATAAGTCATTTACTAAAGTTCACATAAAAAGTAAGTGAATAATCAGGCGTAAACACAGGTTTCCAGGAAGCCCTGAGCACTGACTGTGGTAGACCTGGTCACTGGCCTTTAGGGTCTGGACCAGTTTCCTGAAGCTGGTTCACAGCCTGGGCGATACCACGCTGGTGGCGTCAAAGCACCAAGATGTCTGCTCTCACAGGCCTGGAGGCCAGGAGGCCAGGACGCAGATGTGGGCAGAGCCAGTTCCGCCTTGCCCGAGGGAGAAACTGTGCTGGGCAGATCCTTGGAGCTCCCTGGCTTGTGGACCCACGGCCCCATCTGAGGCCCCCTCATCATCACACGGGCCCCTCCTTGGCGTCCGGGTCCCCTCCTCTCTTCTCATAGGACGTTGTTGTTCACTGTTCAGTCACTAAGATGTGTCCGACCCTTTGCGCAGCCATGGATTGCAGCACAGCAGGCTCCTCTGTCCTCCAGCATCTCCCAGAGTTTGCTCAAACTCATGTCCATCAAGTCGGTGATGCCATCCAACTATCTCATCCTCTGCTGCTGCCTTCTCCTCCTGCCTTCACTCCTTCCCAGCATCAGGGCCTCTTCCAGTGAGTTGGCTCTTAGCATCAGGTGGCCAAAGTATTGGACCTTCTTATAAGGATACTGGTCACTGTAAACAGGGCCCACGCTAAACCAGGATGACCTGATCTTACCTAGTGACATCTTCAAAGACCTTATTTCTGAGTTAGATTACATTTTGAAGTTCTGGATGGACAGGAATTTGTGGGGACACTATTCAACCCAGTTCAGAGTCTCCCAGATCTGGACTAAGGGTCTTGGCCCCTCCCTGGCTTTGTGACCTCACAATCCTCACTCCCATGGCAGTTGTGATGTCTAGCTCAGGGGAGAGTACATCCTGGTTTGCCCCAGATGGTCCTCGCTGCCCTGACATCCCTTTAACATTGTCCCGTTTACTCTCAAAAGTGTCTCTGTTTAAACAATAAATGACACAGTCACTACATGTGTGAAAGCCTAACTCACAGGAGGCTCTAAACAAGTAGCACCATCTGGTATCAGAAGAGGTGGCATTCAGGGATGGGACCACGGGCTTGGTACAGGCTTTCTGTCACCAGGAGGTGAAGGCTGAGCCTACAGTTAACAGCTTTGGCTACAAACCGGAAAGAACCATTTATGTGCGCAGTGTGGAAAGGAGGATAAATCACGTGCTGGTTGGAGTGTGCAGAACTGTCCCATGAGTAGATGCGTCTCCAGCCCTGTGGACGCAGTCTCGTGGATGTATTTAAGTCGACAGTTGGGGGTGGGGGGGGGCGGGGGACGGATGGCTGAAGCTCATCCAGACTTCTCTGGCTTGGCACAGTCAGGCAAACAGCTTCCAAAGTCGGCTGAATTCCTGAATGAACTGTGAAGACATTTCCCAAATTGAAGTTCATGACACTCAAGTGGGGGTAATTCCAGCTTTTCAAGACAGACAGAGTCTAAATCACTTTCGTTTCTTCTTTGTAAAGTGACCTATTTTGATTCTTCCACTAGTTAGCACAGCAAGTGTCTTGAACTTTTTCTGCATCAGAATCACCCCCATGTTTGCCAGAAGTACAGTTTCCAAGACCCCTACCCAGACCTACTGAAGACAAGCGTTCAGGGTTAAACACCATCCCTGGTGATTCCTCTGCTCATTCACTAGGAGGGGAAGCTGCAACCTCAGGGCACTTGTGATTCAGCTTGGACAGGAAGAGGAGGCCTGACCAGCTAGGGCCCAGCACACTGCCTATACCTATTAATATTTATTACCAAATGTGGATTCAGGAACAATCCTGAGACTCTTGACACTTTTTCTCTTATCTCCTTAAATATTGAACTCACTGACGCCTTCCCATCTTCAAATCAACTAAAAGGAAAGTGTAATTTTTCTCTGTGGCTTTGTTGTTATTATTGTTTAGTTGCTAAGTCCTGTCCGACTCTTGCAACCCCATGGATTGGATGTAGCCCACGGCTCCTCTGTCCATGGGATTCTCCAGGCAAGAATACTGCAGCAGGTTGCCATTTCCTTCTCTAGGGCATCTTCCTGACCCAGGGAATGAACCCAAGTCTCCTGGGTCTCCTGCGTTGTAGGCAGATTTTTTTACCATGCGGGAAGCTCCTTCTATGGATATGTTAGAATGCAAAATGAGGACATCAAATTCTACCACAAACCTGAAGAAAGGTTATATCAAAGATAATGTGTGATAATAAAGTGTAAAGATTTTTCCACTCTGAAAGCACTTATTCACAAAGGATCAGGTTGTTGGTCTTGTTCCAAGGCCTTCCAGAATAATAATAGTTAAAAACACAAAGGGTAAAATGTATATAAAAATGCAACAACACACAGGTTAAGGTTTTCCCGCAGACAAGTACTAAGTGGATTATTCTGGAAACTTAGCCCCCCACTGAATCTATTTCATAGAAAAACATAAAATGTTTACAGAGTCCTCCTCCTACATTTCCCAGGGACTTAAATTTCAAATCACACCGTGCTGTTTTTAAGCCCTGAGGTCAAGCAGGAAGAGATTTCTTTTATGTTGGAAAGGAATCAAGGGACTCGAGCATATTTTAGCTCATCTTTCATTTCCAAGCACTCCTTAGACATTAGTAAGTGTAATCCCCTAATTTGGCAAAGAAACCCAGCCCCCTCAATATCTGGCCTTTGCCTGGGCTTGAACAAAGAGGGCAAGACTGCCCCAAATCTAGGAGGGGCCCCGACTCCCCCAAACCTTTGACCACCCTCATTCCCCAAATTACAACTTTTCAGTTAGGAAATTAAAGAAAAGAAAAATATTTAAAATGCAATCATAAGTGTGTCTATGCATCATTAAGGATGGACCTTTTTCTTTTCACTTTCCAAACTTTAAATGTGAATTTATCTTCTAACTGCTGAATTTCATTCTTTTGGGAAAAAAAGGGGAGTGCTTTAAGAACCCGAAAATGAAGCTTCCACCTAATACTAATTTTCTTCTCAGTTATAAAGGCTATTGTTTGTTTGAACAAAGAGAAATAGGAGCTATTAGCAGCTGTTTACATTATAGGAATGAGGGCACAGAGGGGGGAGGGGAGGAAACCTTGCTCACTAATGAGCTGGGGACAGGGGTTACTTGTAAACTGTAGGCCCTGAAAGGAAAGCGGCCACTCATATCTTCTAGTCCTTCCATCCAACCAATATGCTGTATTGATCATTATTGTTAAATGCCACCAACATATTTTAGAGAGATTAGGTTTAGTGTTCAAATTTAGATTAAACAAGCAGAGTCTGATTTTCAAAAGCAAAACCAACATAGCACCCTAGAACTCTGGGGGCAGGTTTGTACGGAAACACCCTGGAGCCAGGCTGAGCACCCAGAGCAGCCACGTGGGGGTCTCCACCGCCCAAGGACGCCGGGCTTCTCAGAAGGGGCCGCAAAACAGGCCCTCAATAAATATTTATAGAACAAATGAGTGAATGAATTTCACTTGAATTAAACATGACTCGTCCACGCCTGGCATAATTCCCTTTCATTCCAGTGAACGGAAGCCCGGCTGAGAGCAGGGAAGTTCCCTGAGCTGCCCAGCTGCCTGGGGGCTTTTCCGGCCTGGGCCGGGGCAGGAGGAAGCCCTAACTCACTCACAGTCACTCCTCAGAATACTTCTATTAAAGGGGAAAAAGTCACCAACGATGATATCCAGTGACAAGCTTCTGCCACCCTCCCATTCCATGTTCCGCCTGGCCATGCCCTGTTTCAGTCACAAGGCACGTGCGACCCAAGTCAGAATTTTTTTTTTTCTTTTAATCTTTGGGGAAGAAACAGAAAAGGAGGAGAAAGCAGAGTAACAAGTGCAGATTAAATATGAGGCAGGTCTAAGCTTTTAATACCACTGTGTTTAACTCACCAGATAATCAGAGCATTAAATGCAGGCATAATTTGTCAGCAAACTCCCTTCATTGTTCCCCGAAGCATGCGGGGTGGGAGGGTGTGGACTAATTCAATTCACGTGGGAATCGGTGTTTACATCCACGAGTCCTAATGGAAAGGCACACCGTTTTCAAACTGGAACAAATAAATCATAATGCCCTTTGCCACTAAAACTGGGGACCTTGCGAGGCCTCTCTCTCGGTGGACGAGCTACATTTGGAAGGACGTTTTCTTCAGTGTGGAAATCTCTATTTGCTGGCTACTGCAGCAACTAACCAGAAGGTTAGTTTTTGAAGAAGTCTCCAGGAGACGCGGATTCTGCTCTCTGCCTCTCCCTCACGACTTTACCTTTTTTTTTTTTCCTAAGAGACTTTCATTTGTTGCTTCTAGAAAGCCAGGGGCATGGCAGTCCATTTCTCGGCGGAACCCTGTTTCATGGTGGGGCACCCACGGCGTGCGGGCTGCGGGCAGGGGCTGCACAGGAGGGCTTAGGGGAGGAGGGGCCTCCGACTGGGGACCCGCGGTCGAGTCCCCGGCCCACCTCTTCGGGCAGCCCTGAGCTAGGAGGGAGTCGGCTTTTCCACGACACGCACTGACCAAATCCTTCAGAGATTTAAAAAAATCCCTTCTGTGAGCCCAGCCCAGCCTTCCCCGTGGCCGCCCAGAACAAGCGAGTTCCCAGGATTGGGGGTTCCAGAAGCTCCGGGCAA
>SJYF01002196.1:2247216-2265895 GCA_006410515.1 Procapra przewalskii
GTGGTCCTCGGGGCCGGCTTCCCGCCCCGCACCAGGTGAGCGCGGAGCCGCGCGCACACCGTCTGCACTGCCGTCCCAGCCGGGGCCTGCGAGGCTCGGGCTGCTGCCAGGCTCTAGTGCAAGTCAGGTCAAGGTGGCCTGACAGGACCTGCCGAGGGAGCCCGGGGCCTCGGGAGAGTCTGCGGGAGAACACAAAGGGCCTGTGAGTCAGGCTCCTCCCCGCCGGCGTGCAGGCTCCTCCCCAGTGAGTGGGGGACACACGGAAGCATCTTCACCCACGCGGGCCACACCTGGGGGCTTTGTTACGCTGCCCAAACCCTTGGGAACCCAATCCAAAACTTTAGTTTCCCTGGCTACATGGCCAGGTCTTTCCCAACACTGAAGGGGTTAGCTGGGGGGAAAAAAAAACAAAGCCAAGTTTTGAGATTAAATTGCCTGTGTATCTTCAATACGTTAGAACAGAAATTCAGAAGGGAAAAAGCATTGGGAACGAACTTTTCTCCTGTGCCCCAGTGAACCCACGGCCCCTCGCCCTCCCCGCCAGAGTGGGGAAAATCTGAATACTGTGATTATAACAGACTGCATTGGACACATTTTCTTTTTTAAGATAGTTTTATTTCAGAGAGAAGCACAAAGCCGCCACTGTCATGAACAAGCCGGGGCCTCCTGGGGGCTGGAGGACCTTCCAGATGGGAACAAAAGGCGTTGGCTCTTGATTAAGGAAAGTCACTGGTGGGCCCAGCCCCTGGGCCCCGGTCCTCCCCCACCTCTGGACCCTGGCCTCCCACTGCAGAGCTCCTTGGGCGCCAGACCTGGCCTTTCCCTCTCAGGCCCCTTACCTTTGCTAAGTCACCCTCAGGCCTCAGCCCGCTCCTGCCCCCATTCGTCATCCCCACCAGGATTCTTGTCCTCTCAATCAATAGAAATTGATTAGAGGCCAGACAAGAAATTCAGGCATGCTTTATTGGGGCACGGCTGCAGCCAGAGGGAGCAAGAGTAGGTAACAGTCCCCTTGCTCGCTCTTGAGGGGGGCGAGCTGGCTCCTTACATGGGGTGAGGGCAGGGGTGTGTCCAGGGGGCTGGCTGGAGGGGTGGCTTAGATGGTTTGCCCATCCTTTGCTGGTGCAGAGTACAGGGGGCACAGGCAGGACCCTGCTTTTGCTCCCGGGTCTTCAGAAGTGGCAGTTGGGTTTTTTCTATCTTGACGTGTATCTTACTGTCCGTAACTCGCCCCAACTGTACACACACATAGTTATTTTTAGTCCCTTTGCATCTTGTTGCTTGAGGACACCTTTGTCCAGGTGCAAGCATTGCAGCACTGCCACAACGCCCTGCAGGACTGGGTTTACCTCCTGGATTCCCGCAAGATTCTTGCGGTCACCCATAAAACCCCAGCCTTGACCTTCCTCCATTCTTGCTTTGGCTGTTGCCACCTTGAAGGGACCCCACTGGAGCGTTTGTTCCATCCCCACGTATGGAGAGAGCTCCACGAACAGCTCAGCACCAGGCTCACTGCCGTCTTGGAGGCATCACCGTTTCTCTAGTTTATCCTCAGCTCAAGTTCCAGAGCCACGTGACTGGGGGTGGGGGCTCCTGAACCCCCACATTTTCAGGTTTCTGGAATCTCCAGTCCCAGGTGAAGGAGGCAGAGTTTTCTGCCTACTGGTTCCAGGAAATGATTAAAACCTGGCTTGGACTTCCTGCTCTTTTTCACCTCCCTCTCCAACAGTTATCCGCCGGAGATCAGGGTTTTCATTTCATCCCAGGCCCTCGGTCCTCTTTCTCTTACAAAGTGAGCACCATCTCCAAGCCTTGAACAAAGAAGAACCTTCTTTTTTCTTCCTAACATCCTGAAGGGAACAGTCTTCAATCTGCTTTCACCCTGCTGACTTAGACCCATCAAATCTGGCTTCTAACTGAGTCCTTCTGTCCTTGTACAATAACTGGTGTCTTGAGGAATTCCCTGGTGGTCCCATGGTTAGAATTCTGCATTTTTACCGCTGAAGGCCCAAGTTCAATCCTTGGTCGGTGAACTAAGATCCCTGTAGGCATGGGGTACAACCAAAACAAACAAACAAAAAATTGCTTGTTTCAAAGATCACAGTGACTGAATGAATAGCCTGTGTTTAGTTTTAATTTGGATTTAGTGTTCAGTGGCCAAGTCACTGTGTCTGTCTTAAGCAGGATGGATACTTGTCATCTCCAGGACACTCATCTGACTGCAGCCTCCTTGTGGAAGGGATGGTGTGTCCTGAATTAGCAGGAAATACCAAGAGTTTCCAAGGGGACTGGAGCAGAGGTGAGATTTAAATCCAGCTATCAAACCAGAAGTATAGACTCTGAAACACCAAAGTTCACGATCCCAGGTGCATTAGTTACCTACTGCTGTGTAACAACATGTCCCTAAACTCAGAGGCTTTGAGTAACAATAAACATTTATTGGGCTTCCCCAGTGGCTCAGATGGTAAAGAATCTGCAGACCTGGTTTTGATCCCTGGTTGGGAAGGATCCCCTGGAGAAGGGATGGCTACCCACTTGAGTATTCTTGCCTGGAGAACCCCAGGGACAGAGGAGCCTGGCAGGCTGCAGTCCATAGAGTCCCAAAGAGTCAGACATGACTGAGCGACTCACACTTTCACTTTCACATAAACATTTATTATCTCACATGGTTTCTCTGGATCAGAATTCAGGCCCAGCTAAGCCAGTGGTTCTGGTTCAGAGCTGTTCCAGAGACTGTGTTGGTTGGGACTGTGGTCATCTGGAGGCCACGTCCAGGTCGCTGGCTTACATGGTGGGCAAGCTGGTCCCTCCTGGTGGGAGGCCTTCACAGGGTCGTGCATCCATCCACAAGATTGACACCTCCTTCCAGAATGAGTGATCAGAGGGTTAAAGGCAGAAGCCTCCATGTCTTCAGATACACCTGGGACATCTCCCAGCACAGTGCATCAGGCTATTGGTTAGTCAGTGGGGCGGTATCACCAAGGGCATGGAGGTCTAGGGTCCCCAGCAGGTGAAATAACTCTGGAACCAGGAGAGAACATGACTCTGTAGGACTACCTACTTTATAATGTTCACACCTTTTTTATCTTGTCTTTTTTAAGTGAAACCCTTTTATCAAAACCCCCATATATCACAACTATATTTCAATAAAAATTAAAGCCAACACAAATTGTAAATCAGCTATAATTTCAATAAATATTTTTTTAAATGCTTGTATCAGAGTCACAGTTTATGTACAAATAAAAATAGGGCCGCCCTAGTTCAAGCCACAGGAGCTGCTGTTTTCCCTCCCGAGCCCTTTATCATCCAGCTTGCCCACCGCGTGAGCCAACGACCTGGACGTGGCCTCCAGATGACCGCAGTCCCAACCAACAGCTGATGCAGTCTCTGCATCTGGAGTCTGGGTTCTTCCTGAAGGCAGCCACAAAGCCCCAGGCCTGAGCTCTCAAGTTCGGGGCTCATCACTTCCCACCAGCCAACATCTTGGGTTCGGCCAAGGACCAACTGTGTGCACATCTCCAGGTCCCGTCCCTGGACCCAGCTCCAGCACAAGCCCTGGACCAAGCCTTGGACCTGTGAGTAGTGGGCAGCCCCCATTACACTTTCACACCGTCCACTGAGCCCTTAGCGTGGGAACTACTGGAACCCTAAGAAGCTCCCTGGCATCACCAAATTTCAACCTTAGTTCCCCATTCCTACACCAAGTACATGGGGCTTGCCTGGTGGCTCAGCAGTAAAGAATCGGCCTGAGACCCAGGAGCTGCAGGAGCCTCAGCTTCGATCCCTGGGTCAGGAAGATCCCCTGGGGGAGGGCATGGCAACGCACTCCAGTTTTCTTGCCTGGAGACTCCCATGGACAGAGGAGCCTGGCGGGCTACAGTCCACAGGGTCACAGAGACACGACTGAAGGGACCGAGTACACACACACCAAGTGTATAAAGGTATTTGCATTCATAATCCTGACGTGCCCAGGGGCTGGCCTGATGTCTCAGTGAGCAAACCGAGAGAGAAAGCGACCACTGCCTGGGGCTATGTGACACACGGACAGACCGTGTGCCCTTTATGAACACCACACGGCACGTAATTAAATCTCAGAACCTGTGGGGCTCATACGGAGAAGGCAATGGCACCCCACTCCAGTACTCTTGCCTGGAGAATCCCATGGACAGAGGAGCCTGGTGGGCTGCAGTCCATGGGATCGCTAAGAGTCGGATGTGACAGAGGGACTTCACTTTCACTTTTCACTTTCATGCATTGGAGAAGGAAATGGCAGCCCACTCCAGTGTTCTTGCCTGGAGAATCCCAGGGCCGAGGGAGCCTGGTGGGCTGCCGTCTATGGGGTTGCACAGAGTCGGACACGACTGAAGTGACTTAGCAGTAGCAGTAGCAGTGAGGCTCATACACTTCAGTGGATTCTGAGTCATCCTGATTCCTGTTTGCAGAATCTTAGCAGAAAATGTACTCAAGGAAACAGAGAAAAAGGGACTCTGAGCAAAATGTAAAGTCAGTGAAACAAACTGTTTTTGCTTATTTGTCTTCCAATCAGAAAGACCCCAGAAGGCCTAACCGATCTTGTATGTTTTTCAGGAGTTTTGTATCAATTCAAGGGTAGTGATCATGTCAGACAAATTCGTTTCTAAGAGTCATGGAATTTTCCCTACTGTTTTAATGCAGACAGAAGAGAACCAGAATATATAACTAAAGTTTAAGTACTATAAAATTGATTTAAGTTTGGTTTGGTTATTTTACTTCTTTACCTTCACAGTTAAGGGAAATCAAGGAAAAAAATTCAAGGGAAAATTTGGGTCCCTGGACCCTGTCAGAGTGGGTTGCTGGTTTTCCACACCCTCCTTTTCAAGATTGCGTTTGCCCATCACTGAGAATTTAGATGATACCTTTCTTTAACCTAAAAGCGTGCAGGCTCTCTCTGCTCCTACACAGAAAAATATGAGCCAGTTCAGTGGTGAATTGCTTATTATATCTTTTTTTCTAAATTAAAAATGAAGAAACAGGAGTTGAGGTGATGTAGGAATGGAAGTCCTCAAAATTGCTTTTGCGCGCAGAGGGGAGGGCCTCTGGATCCCCCAGCCTGGCTGTCCTTCCTTCTGCAGTGACCCTGGGCTCCGGGGCTCTCCTGGGATCGGCTGAGTGGCATACCCAGGAGTCTGTGCAGATTTGGGCAGGACTGGGCAGCACCCCTTCCTCTCCATGTAACTCACCTTTCACCCTGAAGCCAAAAGTCCTGCTCCCCTATCCGGTATGCATCTACACGTGAAACAAAATGTCTGTATTTAGACCCTGCCTCATTCAAAGGGATTGGGTCTCTTGGTCCCCAGGTGGGAGAGCTGTTCAGGCAGCCAGGATGGGAGGGAAGGGGGCTGGGCAAAGCCCAGGGGTCTCACTGCATGCCCAGGGTGCACAGCCGGGGTCCCCCGCTGCCTCCGTCTTCCTTCTTCTTCTCTGCCAGCATCCTCTCCGCTCCACCCAAGTAAATGCCAGCGGTCTCAGACCCCAGTACAAACACACCGACACATCCTAGAGGCAGGAAGGAATGGGGTAACCAGCCTGGACGCAAGGACCACAGCTGCAGGAAACATCAGCCACCACCTGATGGACAAGCTTCAGATATGCTGGCCCTGAGCACCAGCTGCTGGGTCAGACGTGCCCCCATGCGGTAAAACACAAACCCTGACAGCGGTAACTGCGTGAGAGTGCCTGCCACCCACCCACAGAGGGCACGCACGAGTGTACACACACACACACGAACACACATACACAGTGCACACAGAGACACACGTGCACACACCCACACAGACACACACGTGCACACAGCTGCACATGCACAGGCACACACATGTGCACACATGCACGCACACACATGCACACAGACACACGTATGCACAGACACACAGGTGCACACGTGCACAGATGCACGGAGACATGCATGCACACACACATGCACAGACACACACATGCACACCTCGCACACATCCGCACAGACACACATGCACACATGTGCACAGATGCACAGACACACGCACAGACACACACATGCACGCAGACGCACGTACGCACAGACACACAGATGCACACACGTGCACAGATGCACGGAGACACATGCACACACACACAGACACAAGTGCACACACATACACAGACATGCACATGTGCACACACCCATGCAGACACACATGTGCACACACATGCACAGACACGCACTTGCACACAGACACATGCACACACCCACACAGACACACACGTGCACACATGCACACAGACACGTGTACACAATGCATAGACACACACGTGCACACACACCCACACCCGCACATACACACTCACGCACAGACACACAGACACATGCACACAAATGCACACACACACACACACACACACACACACCCTTTTCTCTGACTCACAGCATTTTTCCCCAGTGGGTAACTGAAACCAAATGCCTCCCATTGCACACCCTGGGAGCACACAACTCCTCAAGAGAGATGTCCTAGTGCTTACACAGTTGAAGTATGTTGTCATTAAAAATAAGGTTTTGCAGGCTGATGCACTGACAGTTTTCAAAGGGAGATGTGAACACCCTTCTTTCCCCCCGTTATTCACTTTAATGTCTTCCTGTTACCATAGATGCGGAGCCACGGAGGGCGGCAGAGTCCTTCTCAGAGATCCCTCCACGCCACCAGCCCCAGGTCGCCCGGAGGGTGTGTGGAAGCAGGGAATTCAGGGGCTGCAGTGAAACCTCCACTCCAGCTTCTCTGTTTCCAGTGAGTGACAGCTGTACATCAGGGGACTCGCAAATGTGGGCTCATACAAGGCTGGCAAAAGCAACAGGCTTAGAGGAACTGGCCCCAACTCGAACTAGGGCATCCCCCCCAACTCTTGGCTCCCCCAAACCCGCAAGCCCTCACTCACCCGGCAGAAGCCCGCTGCTCTCCTCCAAAGGCAGAAACAGCTGTGGATTTAAGACCTGAGATGATGTATCACTGGCTGTAACACTGGACTGAATCTTGTTCTGTATTCTATGTATCATATTCTCTGAGATAAAAAGGCATTTCAGAGCAAAACAAAACTCCAAACTCTGGGCAAGTTAAGAGCCGCTGGAGGAAGAGCAAAGTTCTCCAAGATGGTGTGGTCAAATGAACAGGAAGCTTTCCAAAGGACGGGGGCAAATTCAGAAGAATGGGTAAGTTCAGAAGCTGGTAGTCCAGGTGAATGTGGACCCCAAGGTCCAATTCTGGGTTTTGCTTTGAGCTGCAAGCTTCATCACTTTGTTCAAAACCCCCAGAGTTTTGTGTTCATAATGAATGTATTGCCTTGATCACCCCTTACAGCTTGCTTCTTACTCCTCTGTCTGCTTGACTGAGTCCAGGACCGTGTATTTATGGCGTTCAAATTTTCCCTTTGAAGTGATGGAGATGTTTAGGAAAGAGCAGTGGTGACAGCTGCCTGACCCTGTGAATGTAATGTCACTGACTGTGCATTTAAAAATGGCGAAATGGCACCTTTTACATTTATGTGTCTTGCCACCACAGGAAAATACATTTAAGTAGCTACCCAGAAATCTAACACACACACACACACACACACACACACATACACACACACACACACAACATCTACACATCATATATGTATGTATTTTCATTTAAAAACAAACAGAAAAGAAAAACAGAATTGCACTGTTATCATGTATTTTGTTAAATACAGGTGATAGTGACCGCTTTTTTTCCCTGAACAATTATTAAGAATAAAATGAATCGATTTACTTAAACAAACAAACTCAAGTTACCCTTTGAGCGCCCTGGTTGGAAACAAACAACCGAAGGCAGTGTTTGCCCCACAGCTTCTCTTTCTGGTGTGGTTTAAGGTCTGGGAGGGCTGTATCACCAAGGGGCCCTGGGGGGGAATGGGTAAGGTGTCAGGTGTTTGGTCCAGTTGCCCCATCACCTGGGCATCTAATGCAGTCATCTCTGAAGGATGCCATCCAGGGTACCCAGAGCTGCCCTCAGGAGAGGCCAGCTTCACCTGGACCTGGTCAGTACTCTCAGAGGATCCTAAGAGGAGGTGGGGTGGGGGGAGGTGAGCATATGCGGCAGCCTTGCTGTCCACAGAGTCCGGGGAAATCCGACACGTGGTTTGTACCTAGGCTGGTGTCTCTCTGACATCTGGGTGGAGTATCAGAGATCTACTTTCACTCTTTCCACCATCTCTCTTCCAAAAAGAAGCAGAGAAAGCATTTGCTATCTGTGGTTAGATGGTTAAGCTGACATAATTTGAATGTTCGACTAGATACTATGACATTCTCCATGGAGACTGGCACAGTGTCCATCACTAGTAAAGAAAGTGAAGATGAACATCCCAACAGAAGAGAGATTGTGCTGATTATAATTCTCCCCTTCACATTCCTGGGTGTTCACAGAGGCTCTTTCTACGACTTTATCTTAAAGATGCCCCTTGTGAATGTGACTATTTGTGTATGTGGACATTACTGAAAAGGCTGAAGTGTGACCAATTCTTCTTTCCATTGAGTATGGGGATTTTTAAAACCATAGACTTCGCTTGGAGAACAAGATGCACCCATGTAACGCCTTGCTGTGTGAGGCTGCACACAGCCCATTGAGTGTAGCAATTTCACTTGATAGTTAAAAAAGTAAGACCAGCCTTTGGCTTTCAAATGGCAACTCAACGCTGACATGAACCTAGATCAGGACAGGGTGTTTCATGGTGTATGGCCATTTGTCTTGTTATTATGAATCGTTACAAATGCTGAAAATACAGATGGGTGGATGGATGCACTGGGAAAGCTTGAGTTTTTTAACAGACATAATGAATTTTACTTGTAGTTTTCAAAACAGGCCATCTTTTCTTCTTTTAAAATGTTCATAACAATTCAATCAGTATTAATAACAATGGAAAAAAATACATATATACCACATTGGAGCCAGTGGAGAGGCATTCAGACCACACATTTCCTGCTACATTTTGTGAGCTGGGAGAACTGGCTAAAAAGCAATGTTTCAAGAAAGTAGAAATCTTTTCCAAAATTACAACTAAAGTCTAATTTTGTGGTCAACTTCATTTAAATTCCTGATTTGGGGGGAAATGCAAAGGCAATGGCATTCCACTCCAGTACTCTTGCCTGGAAAATCCCATGGATGGAGGAGCCTGGTAGGCTGCAGTCCATGGGGTTGCTGAGGGTCAGACATGACCGAGAGACTTCACTTTCATTTTTCACTTTCATGCACTGGAGAAGGAAATGGCAACCCATTCCAGTATTCTTGCCTGGAGAATCCCAGGGATGGGGAAGCCTGGTGGGCTGCTGTCCATAGGGTCACACAGAGTTGGACACAACTGAAGTAACTTAGCAACAGCAGCAGATTTTAGGCCTCTTTAGAAATTACCTGTATAACTGAACATATCTTAAGACTTCAGATACATTTATAGTAATTTAATATATGAGACCTTACTTTGAAGACAAAGGTCGTTACGTAAATGATAGAAGTAAAATTCTATTAGACATAGATGAATCCTTATGTAGAAGCTTTTCACAGTGTTAATGGATAGGCTTATTATTCTTGTTAAAAATAGATTTTAGGCTTCGTCTTTTCTAATTAAAAGATATATTCTTGTTAATTCACATGCAAAGAAAAGATGCATATACTTGAATTTAACATTAAAATTGATACACTATGTAAGCTATTTTGTACAAATTTCTTGCACAAACTAAATTATCTATCCCAGGATGAGAAAGCAAAGAAGGTGATTAAGGTGAGAAGTTGTGGTTTATCAGAGCAGTCACCGGACTGAGAAAGTGGTTTGCACAAGTCTCTTGACCTTCTTAATGAAAGGACGGATCGGGTCCTTAGGATCCTTCAAAACACTAACCGTTTGATTCCAAATGGGTCAAATGAGGAGGGCTGGTGATTTTCACTAGAGTGGATATGTCCACAGCTATACCTCTGTGTGCATGTGTGTGCGCGTGCGCATGTGTGTGTGTGTGTGTGTGTGTGTGTATGAGAGAGAGAGAGAGAAGGCAGACTTGGCTACTTTTTCCATAAGACCTTAGATTCATTACAATTCAATGTAACTCCTTAACTGTAATCACTAATGACACCCTGGGCAGAAGTAATAGTAAATAATGAAAATAAAGTTGAAGACAGTTTTGCTTTGCTTTTTTGTTGTTTGTTTAAATCAGAGCATGATTTACAGTTTAGTAACAGATCAAAGGAGAAAACTAGATGGGTAACTATGAATTATTTTTAAGTCCATGAGCCCCTTCAAGACAAGTCTTGTGTCTTTCCTTTATACTAAATCTTAAGATTCATATTAACCCTTCACCAATGTTTAAATGTTCGGATAGACTGGTTCCAACTTGGGAAAGGTGTATATCAAGGCTGTATATTGTCACCTTGCTTATTTAACTAATATGTAGAGTACATCATGCTAAATGCCAGGCTGGAGGAAGACAGGCTGGAATCAAGATTGCCTGGAGAAAGAGCAATAACCTCAGATACACAGAATAACACCCTTATGGCAGAAAGTGAAGAGGAACCGAAGAATCTCTTGATCAAAGTGAAAGAACAGAGTGAAAAAGCTGGCTTAAAACTCAACATTCAAAAAACTAAGATCATGGCATCCGGTCCCATCACTTCATGGCAAATAGATGGAGAAACAATGGAAACAGTGTCAGACTTTATTCTCTTGGCTTCAAAATCACTGTAGATGGTGACTGTAACTGTGACATTAAAAGATGCTTGCTCCTTGGAAGAAAAGCTATGACCAACCTAGACACCATATTAAAAAGCAGAGACATTTGCTAACAAAGGTCCACATAGTCAAAGCTATGGTTTCTCCAGTAGTCATGTACGGATGTGAGAGGTGGACCATAAAGAAAGTTGAGTGCCAAAGAACTGATACTTTTGAACTGTGGGGTTGGAGAAGATTCTTGAGAGTCCCTTTGACTGCAAAGAGATACAACTAGTCAGTCCTAAAGGAAATCAGTCCTGAATATTCATTGGAAGGACTGATGCTGAAGCTGAAACTCCAATACTTTGGCCATCTGATGCAGAGAACTGACTCATTGGAAAAGACCCTGATGCTGGGAAAGATTGAAGGCGGGAGGAGAAGGGGACAACAGAGGATGAGATGGTTGAATGGCGTCATCGACTCATCGGACAGGAGTTTGAGCAAGCTCTGGGAGTTGGTGATGGACAGGGAAGCTGGCGTGCTGCAGTCCATGGGGTCTCAAAGAGTTGGACACAACTGAGCAACTGAATTGAACTGAATGTTTAAAATGTAGAGGGATGGATGGATGTACAGGAACAGGTTAGAAGAGGAATAAAACCCAGACTTGATTGATCACTGGTACTCTACAGACGGAAAGGAAATTTCCATTGAATATAGAGTTAAGTAAGTGGTGTCAAAGTCTTCCCCGTGGCTTAGTGGTAAAGAACCCGCCTGGGAATGCAGGATAGGCAAGAGATGCGGTTTCAACCCCTGGGTCGGGAGGATTCCCTGGAGAAGGAAATGGCAACCCACTCTAGTATTCTTGCCTGGAAAATCCCATGGAGTGAGAAACTGGTGGGCTACCATCGATGGGATCACAAAGAGTCAGACGCGAGTTAGCGACTGAAGAGCATCAACAAAAGCAGTATCAATGTACTTAGCAATAATTTTCAAAGAACGACCATTTACACATGCAAAGAAGAAGGAAAAAAAAATAGGGCACTTGTCAAAGTGCGCATTCCTGGGATACTCTTTAGATTTCCTCAGTTAGAACTCTACAGCAGGGTCCAGAACATGCATTTTTAAAAACAGTTTACTTTTTATGAAAGCAATATCTGTGTCTGTGTGTTTTAAAATCAAGCAGTATAAAAGGATCTTAAAATAAAAGGCAACAGTCTTGAGTCCCACCCCTACCGACCCAAGCCCACATACCACTTCCTACTTCTGCTTGTTCTTAATTTTTGCCATGGTTCCCTATCCCACTTAGAGCTTAGAGCAACGTTTTTTTGATTGAAGCATTTAGGTCATTATCTATTTCTGCTCTAAGAAAGAGAATTTTCGCTTAATTCTGTTAGTTACATGTGAATCTGTCCTTAAGCATGTTGGTATTCTATTTATCTCAAACCTTGATAATATTTATGTTTGGCTCTCTTATTTTGAATTGTGTTGGTTTCTGCCGTACATCATGGTGAATCCGCCGAAGGTGTAAGTGTAATCCCTCCCTCCTGAAGCCCCTCCCAGCTCCCAGCCCATCCTGCCCCTCTAGGTTGTACCAGGGCAGCGGTTGAGCCCCCTGCATCCTACGCCAAGTTCCCGCTGGCTGCCCAATTTCACACATGGTTGTGTACACATGTCAGTGTTGCTCTCTCAATTTGTCCCATCTTCTCCGCCCCCCGCACCACTGAGCCCACAAATCTGTTTTCTACGCTTGCGTCTCCCCCGCTGCCCTCAGAGAGATTCATCAGGACCACCTTTCTAGACTGGAATGTGTATTTTCAGACGCTCTCTACGTGTAGCAGAGGTGAAAGCCACTCATGAAGAGTGTCACAAAACCAAGGAAATAACTCATCTTCTGTACGTTTTTGATGCTTTCAGTTTCTGTGCCATAGGGTAAATGAGAGAAGCAGAAAAAGGGAAAAGAAGTCTCTCACAGGGTGACCCTGCATAGACAAGGAGGGAAAACTCGCAACTCGCACTGCTTCCCCAAGAACAGAGTGAACAAGCCATCCTGTGCCGCAGCACTGGAAATCTGTCTCTTGGCCTACAGACACTCTGGGTAATTCTTTGAGGATTACATTAGCAATGTCTGACATTTCCATATGGGGGAATAGTGAATAATTTTATGAAATGGTACTCTCTTTGACAGAAAATGCATCTCGAACATCTTAATACAATATGAATGGAAATTGCACAGAAACCCCACAGTCTGTTTCCATCAGTAATAGCGAGGGCATTCATGTCAGGAGACTGGAAATGTATTTCAATACAAATGCCTAGGGGCTCAGCACATTTTGTACATTTAAATTTTAAAAAGGCATAGGTGTAGGTTCAACATGAATCACTAGAATTACAGTGCAGCTTACGGATTCTGTGCATCTCAGTAAGGGAGTCCTTGAAGCTGATGACTTTAACAGCAGTGTGTGTGGTCCAAGCTGCAGACTCTCCATTCATCTGCAGAGCACTCAGGGGTGCAAGGCACACCTTCAGCATCTCCTCTGGGCTGCTCCCTGTAAGAGAGTGTGGAGCTGGGAACGCATCTGTCATACCTCCTCCATCCCCACCGTCTTCATTCCTCTCTTGTTCAGTCCACATAGTTGCCAGGTCCCACTCAGCTGAAATGGTGTGTCTGTCAGTGTGACAACACAGAGGGTCAAACATGATTTTGTTATGTAACGCTGCAGATGAGAAGGCACGTGCACGCTTAGAAAATGTGATGCTTCTCCTTCAAGACCACTGTGACACAGACTCCACAGCAAGCGCTTTCAAAGATTCAAAGATGCGTGCACTGGAAGTGGAGAATTTTCTTTGTGGTGTGCCAAGCCAAATATCCAATGAGATATCCAAACAGGGAACGAAATTCCATCTCTCCCAAACGCGCAAGCTCTCCTCATATTTCAAGAATATAGAAATTCATTTGACACAAGTAACTCTCTGAGGGTGTTTCCCTGTTTGTAGATTTGCGGTACTCCCTATTTTCAAGGCTGATGGACATGTACCTGGAGTGTGGTTGCTGTGTCCAGGGCCATCATCATCTGTATCCATGTCATTCTGGTTTACTGTGACCTGTACTTATTAAATATTTTGAATAACAACATGCCTATCTCAGACAATTGTTTAAATCAAATGAAAACATTGAAACTATTAGTTATTGAATGAGACATGGTTCAATAATTTGGAGGACCTGTAAATTAAGTCCTTAATTTATATCATCTCATGGTATTAACTGAAGATAAAGAAACGGACCCAGGCCCCTGACCTCACAGGGGCACGTGGGTCAGAGCTGGAGCTTCTACCACTCACGCTCTTGCCCCTCGCTCACAATCTCGGAGTCCTCACCCATTTCACTGGAGGGCTTGTGCATTACCTCCACTTTGAATGCCAGGTCTACCTCCTCCACAGCCAGACCTTGCTGACATCAAAACTGAGAAAAAGAAGCCTTTCCACATAAGCGTTCAGGCAAGGGCTGTTGTGAAAATGGTTTATTTTCACATTTAGAATGAGTGCAGCCTATCATGAAGCCACTGACTGGCCACAGACAAAACTGGAAAGGGGTGTCCCCTGTGACTGCATCACAGACATGGGCGTGTCCGGAAGGCTCTCACCCTGGAACGAGACGTGGTCTCCACAAGCTGGACCCTTTCCCGAGGTCAGAGATGAAGATGGGAGGAAGTTTGGCAAAGGTGACGCACAGCACACGACCGGAAGGACTGAAGATGGTCAGCCCGGCAAGGGAAAGGCCTGAGGAACACCACGATGGCGAATGCAAAGAAAGAGATCTGGCTTATTTTACAAGCTCTCGCAGGGGAGCTGGGGAGCAGGATGCGGTCATCCATGGAAGTCACCTTGAGGTTGGTTTTAGATTAATGTACATTCACAATTTGAAAAAGAAAGACTTTTAAGTTGAAGCTTGTTTTCTGTGGCCTGGAGAATTCTGTCCCTGCACTTGATTAAGTCCAGGCAGGGGAGTGCTTGGCGGGACTGCAAAGCACAGCGAAGCCTTTGATCTGTGTTTGTGTTACATGGGCTCCCGATCTTGAGATCCCAGGAATCTAAACTGTGAGCAAAGAAGGATGCTAATTTTTTCAACCTGATTCCCTTGTGCTCAAGACCTGCCATCCGCTGAAGGGTTCACATCACTTCTTGTGTTACGGGGTGGCCGTTTGGAAAGCCTGTTAGCCATCAGCCGCTTTACAATGGGAAGAAAAGAAGCTGTTCACTCATCCAACAGAGAATTAGTAAGCACCTACTCTGTGCCAGGCACTGTTCTAGCCTCTTGGATTACATCTGTGAACAAAACAGACAAATATCCCTCCTCTCATGGGTCTTAACGTCCTAACAGGACGGTGAAGACAATACTCAGTTGACTAGAGAAAAAGTAAGCTGTATCGTGTTCCAGGAGCTGGGAGAAAGAAATGGAGGAGGAACCAGGGCATGGGGTTGCAAGTGTGGAGGAGGCGTGACAGGGAGGGTGACGGATGGGGAGGATGAGGAGGCCGTGGGTTCCCCTGCAGGTGAGTCTGTGGACACCGGAACTCGCCCACTTCCCTTGTTTTGCTGCTAGTCACTGTCTCTAGCCTTATGAACAGTGGCCCAAATACAGAGCAAAAGTGAGCAGTTGGAGCTTAACTTTTGTCACTCTTGGGTTTTCTTCCCAGGTATTTGCTCTAAGTCAGCATGAGCTTGAATAGAGAGCAGGCAAAGAGAGAAAGAATTGCAGGTAAATCACCTATGGAGAGACTCACTCTGTCCGCTGAGCTGCTGCTCTGCAGTGTCCTGAGAAGTTCAGCCTGAAGACCAGCCTCACAAGAGGATGAAGAGATGTGTCAGAGTGGAACTCTGGCCCAACAAACTAGCCCCACATGTTTGGAAGCAATTTCGCAGCACGCACCGGTGCTATAAAATACATTCATTTCTTTGGGTCTTTGCATCTTAATTTTTAAATATTTGCACTGTGTCATAAGAGATAGGAATGCCAGACCACCTTGCCTGCCTCCTGAGAAATCTGTATATGGTCAAGAAGCAACAGTTAGAGCCAGACATGGAACAATAGACTGGCTCCAAATTGGGAAAGGAGTATGTCAAGGCTGTATATTGCTACCCTGCTTATTTAACTTATATGCAGAGTACATCATGCAAAAGCTGGGCTGGAAGAAGCACAAGCTGGAATCAAGATTACTGGGAGAAATATCAATAACCTCAGAAACGCAGATGATACCACCTTTATGGCAGAAAGTGAAGAGGAACAAAAGAGCCTCCTGATGAAAGTGAAAGAGGAGAGTGAAAAAGCTGGCTTAAAACTCAACATTCAAAAAACTAAGATCATGGAATTCGGTCCCATCAGTTCATGGCAGATAGATGGAGAAACAATGGAAACAGTGACCGACTATTTTCTTGGGCTCCAAAACCACTGCAGACAGTGACCGCAGCCATGAAATTAAAAGACACTTGCTCCTTGGAAGAAAAGCTATGACCAACCTAGACACCATATTAAAAAGCAGAGACATTACTTTGCTGACAAAGGTCTGTATAGTCAAAGCTATGGTTTTTCCAGTAGTTATGTATGGATATGAGAGTTGGACTATAAAGAAAGCTGAGCACCAAAGAACTGATTCTTTTGAACTGTGATGTTGGAGAAGACTCTTGAGAGTCCCTTGGACTGCAAAGAGATCCAACCAGTCCATCCTAAAGAAAATCAGTTCTGAATATTCATTGGAAGGACTGATGGTGAAGCTGAAACTCCAATACTTTGGCCATCTGATGCAGAGAACTGACTCATTGGAAAAGACCCTGATGCTGGGAAAGATTGAAGGCGGGAGGAGAAGGGGACAACAGAGGATGAGATGGTTGAATGGCATCATCGACTCATCGGACAGGAGTTTGAGCAAGCTCTGGGAGTTGTTGATGGACAGGGAAGCCTGGTGTGTTACAGTCCATGGGGTCGCAAATTGATGGACCCAACTGTGAGTAAACTGATACCATTAAAAGGGCTTCCCAGGTGGCACAGTAGTAAAGAATCTGCCTGCCAAGCAAGAGACCTGGATTCGATCCCTCGGTCAAGAGGATACCCTGGAGAAGGAAGTGGTAACCTACTCCAGTATTCTTGCCTGGAAGTGCTTGTGAAGTGAAAGTTGCTCAGTAGTGTCTCTTAGAGACCCCATGAACTGTATAGTCCACGGAATTCTCCAGGCCAGAATACTGGAGTGGGTAGCTTTTCCCTTCTCCAGGGAATCCCTTCCCAACCCAAGGATTGAACCCAGGTCTCTGCATTGCAGGCGGATTCTTTACCAGCTGAGCCACAAGGGAAGCCCAAGAATACTGGAGTTTTTCTTGTCTGGAGAATCCTTGCCTGAAGGATTCTTGCCTGGAGAATCCCATGAACAGAGGAGCCTGGCAGGCTACAGTCCATGGGGTCACAAAGAGATGGACACGACTTGGAAACTAAACAGCAACAACAATGACATATCATTATAAGAGGTATGAAAGGGAAAGAGTGAGTCACTCGGCGATCACATTAGGATCGCTATTGTCACTTTTCCTCCCCCAAATGTGGTGTCACATAGCTGGATATGTCCACTTACTCACCTGTTCCTCAAAACGTTGAATTGAAATTTTGCCTTTGTCATTCTGACAGGTGAAAACTCACAACCAGCTCTCTTAGAATGCGTTTCTTTGATTGTCCTTAAACCTCACTGTCGTTCGTCTGCTTCTAGGGACTAGTCATCCGTGTGTTTTGTATCTCTGTCTCGAGTTGCCTTGTTTTCCTTGACCTTTTGGCCTTTATATATTAGGGAGATTAAAACTGTATCTGGATAAATTACACATTTTTTTCCCATTTGTTTTTTAAGATATCTTTGGCCAAATTAATTATTTTTTCTTTTATATTTTCATGATCTTCATCTTGGTTAATGAACAACAATAAACCCTTCTCCACCCCTCAAATTAAGGTAATCACTTCTAGTTTGGGCTTCCCTGGTGACTCAGACAGTAAAGAATCTGTCTGCAATGTGGGAGATTCGAGTTTGATCCCTGAGTCAGGAAGATCTCCTGAAGAAGGAAACGGCAACTCACTCCAGTATTCTTGCCTGGGAAATGCTATGGACAGAGAAGCCTGGTGGGCTAGAGTCTATAGGATCACAAAAGAGTCAGACATGACTTAGCGACTAAACAACAGTCAAGGGTTACCCCTCTGATTTGAAATATAATCTTTATTGTGCACTTGAAGCCTAAAGCTGGGCACGGGTTTATTTCCGTCCCGTCCATTTTCTTGCCCACAGCACCCGTCTGTCTGCACACTGGAACTGTCTCAGCTGACCTGCTGGAGCCGGGCCGCCCAAGGCCTGCGTCTCTTGTGCTCACTCTTGTCTAAGCTGCAGGACATTCTTGCTTTCCAATTGACTGGATTTTTCAACACAAAAATGAGACTTGGGTTGAACTTGCAGATAGAGGTTAATTTTGGGAGCATGGACTGCTCTATGTACTGAATTTGCTCATGTGAGCACAAGCCATAGCTCTTCATGCTTTTCAGGCATATATTTTCCAGTATAATCATTTGGCTTAATGCATATACACTTTTCATTGTGTTCAATATCAGCTGTGATAGAGTCCTCGATGCTCTTGTGAATCATTATACATAAAAATATGATAGAATTTTATGTTCATATGTATGAAAGAGATAAATTTATGGCCATTTCTCTAAACATTACTATACTTTGGCTAATTTTTGGACTTTCCTAAGTCCACAGCCGTATAATCTATTGAAAAGGACAATATTAACTTTTAATCGTCAGTATTTTCACATTATATTTTTCTTGTAATGATAACTGAACCTCCCAGATCACAGTAATACTACTAGGGCTTGCTGTTTCTCTCTTGTATTTTCAATCACTTTCTAGAAATATTTCTAATTTTAATGAATAAAAGGTCTTCATCAGAAATGGCTGTG
>SJYF01002196.1:2265905-2286562 GCA_006410515.1 Procapra przewalskii
GAAATGGCTGTGAAATTTTAATTGTCATTTTAATGTCTATCTAAAGGATCATAACATTTATCTCCTTTAATATATAAATGTAATGAAATAGTATTGCTTTCTGAGAATAAAACCTACTTGGTTATGGCACATTGCTTTTTAATACACTGCAGATTTCTTAGGCTCCTATTTTCAATTAAAATTTTTGCATTAATTTTCAAAAGAGATATTGATCTAAAGTCTTCCCTCTTTCTGTTTTTTGTTTTTTCACTTTGATCTCTTTATGAAATGCTTTCATATAGCATGTACTTCTAAAATGAATCGTCCTGCTCTGAGATTATTTAAAAAATTGAGAAACCACCTGTTTCTTGGGTTTATTGAAATTTTCCTTTAAAACTACTAGACTGATCTTTCTGATACATTTTTTTATTTTGTTATGGCTTTTGGTAATTTTTTCTATTACCAATATTATTTCTAGAAATAATGGGGAGAATGCAATGGCACCCCACTCCAGTACTTTTGCCTGGAAAATCCCATGGATGGAGGAGCCTGGAAGGCTGCAGATGGGGTCGCTAAGAGTCGGACACGACTAAGCGACTTCACTTTCAGTTTTCACTTTCATGCATTAGAGAAGGCAATGGCAACCCACTCCAGTGTTCTTGCCTGGAGAATCCCAGGGATGGGGGAGCCTGGTGTGCTGCCATCTCTGGGGTTGCACAGAGTCAGACATGACTGAAGCGACTTAGCAGCAGCACACATCACAAAGCTGTTTATTGAAGCACTGTCCCTCTTAGTGAAAAATTGGAAGCAACCTGAATATCCAACAATGGGAAATTGCTAAATGAAAGTTGTTTTGGGGAATTGCTAAATGAAAGTTGTTTTGGGGATGACCAGGCAGCCCTCGTTGAGCCCTCGTTTCCTTGTCAGTACGCAAGCTACATACTGACACAGAGGACTCAGGACACGGAGGTGAACGTGTGTCATGATTTTCACACTGTAAACAAGGCATGTGTGAAGAAGGGTGTCTATGACGTGATCTCGTGGGATTATAGATTGCCTGCTTTATTCTCATTTTCCTCCAAGCTTCACATAAAACTGTGTGGGGATGTGAGAGCTGGTGGCCTAGTTTTTACTCTGGCTGCAGGCTTATTTTTCAGTCGCTCAGTCGTGTCCTGCTCTTTGCAACACCGTGGTCTGCGGCACACCAGGCTTCCTCGTCCTTCACTATCTCCTGGAGCTGCTCAAACTCACCTCCGTTGAGTGGATGCTGCCACCCAACTGTCTCGTCCTCTGTCGTCCCCTTTTTCCCGCCTTCAGTCTTTCCCAGCATCAGGGTCTTTTAACATGAGTCCGCTCTTTGCATCAGGGGGCCAAAGTATTGGAGCTTCAGCTTCAGTCCTTCCAGTGAGTATGCAGGGTTGATGTCCTCTGGATTGACTGGTTTGATCTCCTGGCTATACAAAGGACTCTCAAGAGTCTTCTCCAGCACTGCAGTTCAAAAGCATTACTTCCTCAGCACTTGTGACCGTGGTCAAATCCCACAGCCTCTCTGTGCCTCGGGTTCTCATGTGCCGCAAGGATCGGACACCCTACTCCATGCATATAAGCACACAGAAGTTTCTGGCACAAGGCAAGTACAGTGTTAGGTATTTGCTGGCTTTATTCAAAATACTGAAGGACAGAACAAAGTTATTTTCTTTCTCAAATGCATCCCCCTGCTCCAGTAATTGCATCATGAGATTCCTTAACAAAAAGAAGAAGAAAATTGCTAAAAGATAAGATCAAGGTAGGAGACATGAGCTGACAAGATTTCATTTAAGTAGGACAACCTCTTTTTCAAAGAAATGCTCTTCTCCAACTAAACCAGAAAACATTTGCACAAGAGCCCTGACACCTGAAAGGTGTAGAAGGAGATGACAAGAGGGTGATCTCTGGTGGCAGACAAGAGGAAACGGGTCTCCGAATAGCCTGCATCTTTCCTTTCTGTAAATGTCACCATCTCGATGGGGAAAAAGTGCTCCATTCTGGAGTGTGTGTGTGCTCAGCCGGGTCCGACTTTGCAACCCCAGGAACTGCAGCCCACCAGGTTCCTCGGTCCCTGGGATTCTCCAGGTGAGAATACTGGAGCAGGTTGCCATTCCCTTCTCCAGGGAATCTTCCTGACTCAGGGAATTGAACCCACATCTCCTGCATTGACAGGTGGATTCTTTACCACTGAGCCACCTGGGAAGTCCTCTGTTCCTGGAGCAGAGAACAAATAGGTGGACAATGAGTTAAAAAAGTTTTATGGCAATTTAAATCATTAAATCCGAGGACAGAGCTCCAAAGCGTTTTCATTTGGCAACCGTCCGGAATATTTCAGGGCTACTGAGTCAGATGAGAGGCGAGTGCGGTCTCTGGCTGCGTTGGTGATGTCTGTCTGGACACAGTGCAGTGTTTCTGGCCCACGTGTCTCCAGCTGCCAGGAATTCTCAGGGACAACCGAACGGAGGTTCTGCTGTGACTGCCTCCGTGTCCCTTTCCCGGGGGTCGGGGGTGGGGGTGGGGGCAGAGAGCTCTTTTTATGGATGCTTAAGTCTCCACCTCTGGGTCTGAAGGTGGTTTGTTCTTATCTGGGCTGGGAATTAACACCAGCTGGGGGCCCAGACTCCACCCTCTGAGGCCCCAGGGCTGCATCTGTGAGAGGCAGAAATGGCTTTATCTCGAAGGTTTCCTGTTTACCTAAATGTTTTCAGGGAAAAGGCAAACCTCCGTGAGAATACCCTAAAGATACCCGTCTTCCTACTTCGGTCTGTCCAATCTTCCTAACAACTTTCATTAAGTTAATCCTCAAGACAGCTCAGAGAACAAAGGGCTGTTCCCATTTACAGATGAAGAAAGGAGTGTCTGGAAAAGCCGGATGGATAAGGGACATGGAAGCAAGACTGAAAGCAGGATCTCTAATTTCTACCGTCTCTGGACTCAAGACGCTTCGCTGAGCACAGACAGTAAATCAAGCTATAATAAAAGTAGGAGCATATTCCGGACCTCCCCTGGAATCTGGGAGACAGACAGGGTCCATTGCAGAGGCTACAGGCATCATGAGAGGGGCCACGGAGGAGGGCGTGGCCAGCAGGAACTTGGGAAAGGCTGAAGGTCCAGAAGGTGTGGTCCCTACGTCTGTTGGCCTGGCAGAGAGTGGGGGCAGCTTTCTCTTCTCAAAATCAGATGCGCTGTGCTGGTCTCTCTGTCTGGAGTTCAGATTGTTTTAGGGAAGAGGTTAATGGATGAGAATCACAGCTCAGGAGGGAAACAGCTCTGGCAGCTGGGACCCTAGACGTCATTCGTGGTGGAGTCCTGAAGTTGAAGGCCAACAAACCCAGGGTTGGAAGCTTAGGAAACTGGCCCAGTTGGCACCAAATGTGCCACTGCTAGGGCCCTGGGGAGCTCATGCCAACCCATGGGGTTTGCCCCTACACCCCGCAAAAGAGCAGCAGTGGTCATATTCCTCTGGGACACAGATCCCGCTTTTGGGAAACGAGGCATTGAAACTCAACTCTTTATAAAAATTCCTCCAAGTTCTGAGTTCTGAGTCAGGGATGGAAAGCAAGCCCTGAGAACTCCCGGCCAGGTCCTCAGGGAGGTGGGTCTGGCCCGGGGGCCTCGGGGTCTTTGTAGAGCAATGGGGATCCCCTGACAGTGGTGAGCAGGGCGAGGAAAGCAGGGTCACTACATCCACAAGGCTGACCTCACAGCAGTCAGCAGCAGCAGGGACCGAGGCAGGCACAGTGCCCTTGGAATAGCTGGTGGGGGGAGAGCAGATGACAAGGTCGTGGAAGGGAGAGAGGGGGCAGTGCAAGGACCCCAGCGCCACTGGGCTTCCTCAGAGGGCAGGGAGCCCGCCCACCCAGCTCCGTGCACAAGGAGGGTGCCCGCCGCAGCAGAGAGTTTCGTGGAGAAGTGGTTTAAAAATAGGTCTGCCAGTAGCTTCCCCTGTGACTCTGCTCTTGATCTTCGTGGGGGAAGGTGGAAGAGCGACGCTGGTTATGAGCAGAGGCCCGAGGAGCTGCAGACCTCAGAAATACCTTAAGCTTGAGTTTCCTGAGCACTTAACCCATACCACACAGCCTGCCCAATGTGGTTTTCTTCAGTTTTTTACAGTGAGATAAACTGGCATGACACAAAATTAACCATTTCAAGGTGAACAATTCAGCAGGCTTCGGTCCATTCATGTTGCTGTGCAACCATCACACAGTCTGTTTCTGGGACTTTGTCACCATGCAAAGTACCCTCGACCCGCTAAACAGTCCCTCCACCTGTCACCAACCCCCACCCCCGAGGCTTAAACTGGCTTTCCATCCTCTTTTGAGTATCAGAGACCTGCACTCATAAGGTTTCTTGTCTTTTGCGACTGGCTTCTTTCATTTAGAGCACTTTCAATAAAGCCCATTCATAGCATAGCAGGCGTCAGAACTTTAGTCCTTTTTATACCTGAGTAATATTCCATTGTGAAGCTGCAACACATTCTGTGCATCCATCGTTTAATGATGGACTCTAGGGTCGTCTCCCTCTTTTGCCCGCTGAGAAGACTCTCACTGTAAGTATTTGTGCAACGTGTTGAGAATTTCACGTGCATTACTGTTTTCAGAAGCTCCCCGGGCAGCCCCATCTTCCCAGGGAGGTCAAGTGCATGAGCCACAGGAATCTGACTGTGCAGACTGAGTTCTGAGCCTCTATTCTGCCATCAAGCAGACTTGCCCACAACACCAGCTGCAGGATGAGAAGGTTCCTGGCTTCAGGATGCGGAAGTCTTGATGTGTGAGGCTCCTTACGGGTCAGGACCTAGGCACACCCTGACCACCAGAGGGCAAATGCCCCTTAGCCCAGCACCTGCTATCTGGACAAGATCCTACCCTCTACAGGGAAGTGGGAGCCACTGGGCCTTGTGAAGGGCCTTCTTGTGGAGGCAGGTAGGGCAGACAGGTCTCTTGGAAGATTTGATCAGGTCGTGGCTGCCGCCTGGGTGGAATTAAATTTAAAATAAAACTTAAAGACAAAGAACGAATGAGAAATAAATCAAAGGTATGCTACCAGACAATTAGAGTTTTGGGGGGCAGCACAGGAGGGAAAGGAGAGTCTGGAAGCCAGGACTCCCTGGAGGCAGGAGCCAGGATGTTAGGGTCTAAGGATTTCTCACTGTGTCTACTGCTCGTGATTTCAGCACTGTCCCTGGACTTTCCTCTGGAAAGCTGCTGTGGAGCCTGCTGTGGGATCCTGACTCTGCTGGCGGCAGTGGGGAAGGAAGGGCTGGGTGAGCACGCTGAAGCTTGCCAGAAGCATGGCTATTTTTAAGTCTGGTGGTTGTGAGTCCTCCTAAGGAGCTCAACAGATCCTTTGTAACAGCTTCAGAAAGGAACGAATCGGCCTCCAGAAGCAGAGGGAAGAGATTCACAACAGGGCTTGCACACTGGCAGACACCTTGCAGGCTCCAGTCCTGGGGCACTGAGTCCTCACTGCAGTGTGCTAGCTAACTCCACCTAAAGGAAGGTTCTTATTTTACCAGAGCCTGACCTTCCCTTGGCTCCAGTTAGGGGTGACCATTCATGTCACCGTTAGCATTCCCTCTCCTCCCCCAACACAGCCCCTTCAGAGGCTGAAACCTCAGGAGAGCACTTCTTAGTCTATAAACATACAGATGTGTGTGTGTGTATATACATATATATATATATATATCTTTAAGGCTTCTTAGGTGGCTTAGTGGTAAAGAATCCTTCTGCCAATGCAGGAGACGTGGGTTTGATCCCTAGGTTGGGAAGATCCCCTGGAGGAAGAAATGGCAACCAACGCGAATATTCTTGCCTGGGAAATCCCACTGGACAAAGTAGCCTGGTGGGCTCCAAGGGATCCATTGAGTCCATGAGATCTCAAGTTTCAGACACGACTTAGAGACTAAACAACATCAGCAATATATAATCTTTATTTTCGCCCCAGTGAAAAGTAAAATATATAATCTTTATTTTTGCCCCAGTAGTAAAGACCAAAATTTGTTCTCAACAATAATTATTAAATATCAGGTTGCATTTATGAAAAGATAGCTTTCATTCATCTAGTATATGTAGTATATGATAATTATCAAAATTACACTATTGAAGTAGTTTATATCCTAATATAACATATAAATTATAGAGATTTTACACATACAGGTGTGTATTTTAATATTTTCCAACCTATTATTTGGAAAAAAATTCTACGAACGAGTGCACTTTTTACTGGTTTATTATTTGCATTTTAGAATTGTTCTGAGGCCCTGATGAAGTTATTTCAAATGGCCTTAGCCCACAGTGAGTTCTTTTTTTTTCTCCAAATAACCTGTGCCACACATTTTAGCACATAATTACTGTTCTCTTACTCCGGCCCCTAATTGTCTCTAGTGTGTGTGTGTGTGTGTGTGTGTGTGTGTGTGTGTGTGTGTGTCTCCCCTCCCCCATCTCCCGATTGAAACTAGAATATTACATGCCCTTCGAGAGAGAGAGAAGCTGTACCTTATAATTTCCCTGCACTTTCCTCTTCTCTACACACTACACCCTAACACAGTGCCGGCCGCAGGTTAAGACATAAATTTTGATTATTAGGTAGCGAGAAACCAATATAGTTTCAGGATTTGAAAAAAAAAAAAAGCGTGGTGAAATTCAGGGATAGATCATAGAGGATTCTTTGTTTCCTGTATTCAGTGAAGGGCTGGAGGGAAGCTGAAGGAGAGAGAAAACACACGTGTGACAAAACATGATTTTAGGAAAGACGCCCACCTCTCCAGTAGAATTTAGGAAAGACGCCCACCGCTCCGGTAATAGTTTCAAGCAATTGTTGTGGCCTTCACAGAGTTAATGGGGGCAATCCGTCACATGCCTTCTGATCATTTTAAAAGATTTAACTGCATAAAATCTTGGAGATGGGACCATTTTTAGAGAAGAGTAAGGAAATGGTTCCAAATTCTGTTGCTGGCTCTATGTATTTAATACGTTCATGATTTGTGGACTCAGATTTTCTGCGTGCCCTGGGCGTGGGTCGTGGGAGCCTGGCTTGTTAATGTCTGTAAAATGGGATGAGGCCAAGAGGACCCAGTGACTCCCAGCCCCATGGTCCCTTTTCCCAGGCCAAAGCAGTTTCAAACCAGAGTGACAGCAAGCCTGGGGATGGTCACCAGTTCTTGATGCCTCTGCTGCTTCCGCAGACTCTGTTTTCAAGCCCACGACTCCTTCTTGGTCTTAAGCCTCCAGGATACATCTGAGGGACCCACAGCTTCCCACCAGCCCCAGTTCCTACGGGCGGCTCCTTATCTTGATGGGGAAGGATTTGTGTGTGAGAAGGCCTCTGAGGACAAAAAGGGGCTCTGTGAATAAATCCAAAGTGTTCCCAGATAGGGTTCTGTTTTGATCCTTATCTGTGTAACCCTATCTCATGGGAGAGGACTCATTCCTCCAGGTTCCATTAGCACTCAGTGATCATCCAGGCGTAAACCCCTTGGTGAGACAAGAACTACTCCAGAAACCATCAAAGTCTCCCAGACCTGGTTCCAAAGTTTGGTTGGATTTTAAAATTGGCCAGTTTAACATTTTGACACAATTTTTGCAGATAAAAACAATTTGGTTAGATTTGGGAGTTTTTTCAGTTTGGGGTTTCAGGGTATTTTGTTTCATTTTGATAGTTCCCTAAAAGCAGCCTGACATTTGGGGGAAATGAACTAGTTCTGGGTTTTTCAGAGACTTTTCTTGGGCAGGGAGATGTATTAGAGATGGTGCTATTCAATTAAGTCTCTACATGCGCAAGATGCTTCTATTGCACATAATTAAGTAAAAAAAGAAGACAATAAAAGCGTTTATTTTAGGCTCTAAAGTGACAGTCACCATTTCATTGCATAATCCTATGTTTCCTTGGAAAGTCCCACAAAAAGGTGATTATGAGAAAGTTCAAGTTGTTGTCGCGCATCCAATCACAGCGTGACTTGTTTTTCTTTTGGGACAAGCAAACAGGTAACAGCCTTGTAATGAAAATGCCCTTTTGACCTTGAATTGTGGAGAGTCCAGGTAACCGACCAAGTTTTGTAAGAGCTGTTTTAGAATTTGCGATGGTTAATTTTGTCCAGGCTATTGTGTTCAGGTGTGTGTTTGGCCAGACACCAGACTAAACGTTCCCGTGAAGGTGTTTTTCTAGGTGTGCGTGCGTGCGTGTTAAGTCCCTTCAGCTGTGTCCGACTCTGTGGGACCCTATGGACTGTAGCCCGCCAGGCTCCTCTGTCCTTGGGATTCTCCAGGCAAGAAGACTAGAGGATGTTGTCATGCCCTGCTCCAGGGGATCTTTTTCTAGGTGTGATTAACAGTGAATCACTAGACTTTGAATAAAGTGGATCACCCTCTGTGCTATGGGTGGACCTATCTAATCAGTTGAAGGGCTTAAGTGCACAGACAGAGGTCTCCCAAAGAAAGAATTCTCAACACAGAAACCCTTCCTGAGTCTGCAGCCTGCTGCCCTGAATTCAACCTGAGGACTGCAGTGTCCGCTGGTCTCTAGCCTGCCAGCCTGCACAGATTCCGAAGACCTCAGCCCCCACCATCTCATGAGCCACTTCCGTAAACTCTGTCCCTGTCTCTGTAATGTTTCTCTGGAGAACCCTGACCAATACAACTATCATATGGTCAGAGGCTCTTAAACAAGAACGTTCTGGTTACAGTAAGCAAAGAATCCCTTTCCCAAGTAGCTCGAGTGTGTGCTCAGTCTCTCAGTTGTGTCTGACTCTTTGAGACCCCAAGAGTGTATAGATTCTGTCCTATCTGTGGCTTCCCTGGTGGCTCAGTGGTAAAAAAAAAATCCGCCTACCAAATGCAGGAGACTCAGGTTTGATCCCTGGGTTGGAAATATCCCCTGAAGGAGGAAATGGCAAGCCACTCCAGTATTCTTGCCTGGAGAATCTCATGGACAGAGGAGTCTGCCTGTGGGCTAAGGTCCATGGGATCACAAAAGAGTCAGACAGGACTTAGCAATTAAAAAACAAAATACAAAACTTTACATTATAATTATAATCACTCAGTTGTACACTCACAGATCAGCTGCCTTTCAACTTCTAGCCCCATCTCACAAAAAGACAGTTTGCACAGCGACGGCCCACTTTCTCCAAAGTCCTTTTCATCGCTGGGTGTGTAAACGCAGGTCCTTTCACGCTGCTGTGTCATACACCTTCTCAGTGACTTTTCTGCAACAGATGGTTGTGACCAGAGGTGTGTCCGAGGCAGTGGCAGCATCGGAGCTGCTCCCTGACTCACCTCCATTGACTTACGAGATCCCAAATGGCCTGTTGTACGTCATCCACACACACCTGCTGCCCACCCCTCAGGCAGAAGAGGCACCTGTTCTCCCCAAGTTGGGTTCAGTCCCGCCCCTGCCATCAGGCCCTCTCTGAAGCCCCACCCCCTGCCAGTAGTAGGACTGCTTGAAGCCCCGCCCCCTGCCAGTATCAGGACCTCTTGAAGCCCCACCCCTGCCTCCATCAGGACATCATCCTGGTCCAAATTCCTCAGGGATTCAGCAGAAGCCTCAGTTGCAACTGCATTTCCGTTCAGGTCCTCCCCCCATGCAGGGTTCTCCTCCAAACATGCAAAGCTCTGCTCAGCAGCACTTCTTGGAGGAAGTGCACTTATCTCAGGTGATATAATACTCACTGTGCCCCTTACCCTCCCGTTTGATCCCTCAGCCGTTCTGTGCCCCAGCTAAAGCCATCCCTACTGTCAGGAAGCTGTGCTGGCTTACAGGTGGGCTGAGCGTCCTGCAGCCGACTCTCACTCCGGCTCCTGACTTGTGCTATGGACTGGATTGTGTCTCCCAAGGTCATATACCAAAACCCTACCCCTGGTGTGATGGAGTTTGAATTTGGGGCCTTTGGGGAGTGATGAGATCATGGGGGTGGGACCTGAAGTGAGATTAGTGCCCTTATGAGAGGAGGGGGAGGCCAGAGTTTGCTCTCTTTGCCACGTGCAGACACAGTGAGAAGGTAGCCTCTGTGAACCAGGAAAGGGGCTCTCGCCAGACACCCGCACTGCCAGCATCTCGATTCGGACGTCCAGCCTCTAGAATGGGAGAGGCAAATGTCTATGGTTAAGCACCCAGGCTGTGGCACTCTACGAGGCAGCAGCCAGGGGTGAGTCAGACAGTTTTCATTCTAATGCACAAAGCCAGAGGCAGGGCCTGGACACAGATAGTGATGGGGAGGACCACGCACAGAGTTGGGCCACTAGAAAGATACGGAAATTCTCCCCATGCCCACCTTGCAAAAGGATTAGCGCCATCAAGACTTTCTTGCTTTGACACCTTTTCACCAATCAAGTCATCATGAAACATGCTCTTTACTGACAAATTAAAAGTGACTTCCAGATGAGCACCTCAACGCTAATTTTGTTAGAAGTTGCCATCGCCTGCCACCTGACCTGGCTTAGTCCTGCCAAGCCTGCGGAAGAGAGGGGAGCATACGTGACCCGCAGCTGGAGGCCATCTGCTCAGACCCCCGGCATCCAATCTCACTGGGGGAACAGAGTGTATGAAAGTGAAGCAATCAGGAGGGATCCCAGGAGGGGCTGTATCGCCTATAATCCCCCCTGCTCCCCCATGAGCCCCGTTAGTCCAAACTTCCTCCTTATTATAAAATGTCAATCATCCATTCCAATAAGCTCTGAAACCAAAACAAACAGGAATCTCTCAGCGTGCAGATCTTAACACTCCCTTCAACCTCCTTATTAACTAACTTGACACCAAAACTAAAATACTGTGTCACTTGTGAAGACCAGTGCAGCCTGGTCCCTATAGGACCAGCTGGTGGAATATAGGTTGCCGTCCTGAGTCCACGGGAGAAGGTGGTTAGGATGCAGACATCCACTTTCCACACTGCGCAGCCAGTGGTCTTTTGTGACGGCAGCAATAGGGAGCTCATACAGAAGTGGCTCCCTCCTACCCCGGGAGCGTGTGGATTGGCTGTCCTCGGCCATCTCCAGTTTGTGGTACCCAAGACCCATGTGAACACAGGCCACAACAGAGATGTGCAGCAGCATCATGCAGGCAAGGAGAGGGGTCAGGCCAGAGAGCGGGAAGAGAGGTCTCCTCCTGGAGACGAAGGGGAGGAGAGTCACTCCTGAGGGGCCCAGGGACCAGGAAAGGATGCAGGAGAGACAGCCGGCTAGAGACAGCCCAACTCGCCGATGGGCTTTGCGGGCCCCTCGTTGACTACAGTGAATTTGGCTTCAGGCAGACTCTCCCTCTTTCGTCCTGGCACAGTGGGACTTTGTGTCACACCAGCTCCAAGCTGTACCGAGAACCTCCCCTTCCCAGACTAATTTCTCAGACCAGTGGCCATCCCAGCCACTCCCCAAGTCCTCAAGGAGAACACATACCCTCCGCCTGCTGCTTCTCTGCTAGTATTTAGAAACCCTCTCTGTCACACACCATCCTCCCTGTCCTGCTCGAGGCACATGAGTGCACACAGACCCCTCACCTGGTTAGAGACTGTTCCCACCTGGAGGGGATTGATGGGTTTTTCAACCCATCAATGGCATCTTCACATAGACACATGTTCTTCAAGGCACCCGGAGAGAGCAGTCCAGGCAGCCCTCTTGGTCAGGCCTGCTGCCCACTTGGGTGGCTCTGACATAAATTAGAGCTACATTTGAGTGATTTCTTCTGGATAAAGTGTCTGCCTGCAATGCAGGAGACCTGGGTTCCATCCCTGGGTCAGGAAGATCCCTTGGAGAAGGAAATGGCAACCCACTCCAGTATTCTTGCCTGGAGAATCCAATGGACAGAGAAGCCTGGTGGGCTACAGTTCACGGGTTTGCAAAGAGTTGGACACAACTGAGCAACTTCACTTTCATTTTCACTTTCCCTACAAACAGCTTCATTTATACAAACGTCAACATTTCACTATGCTTGCTCACTCCCAGCGAGCTTCGCCCTCTGAATTCTGCCCAAACCTGTGGAATGTTCCTGGGTAATATACATGTCCCTCGCTTGGTCAGGCTTTGTTTGTTTTGTTTTTTAGGACTTTGGAAGGAATCCTTATATGTTGCTGTTGTTGTTTAGACACTAAATCCTGTGTGACTCTGTGACCCCATGAACTGTAGCCCACCAGGCTTCTCTGTTCATGGGACTTCCCAGGCAGGAATACTGGAGTGGGTTGCCATTTCCTTCTCCAAGGAATCTTCCCGACCCAGGAAACGAACCCGAGTCTCCTGTGTCGCCTGCATTGGCAGGCGGGTTCTTTACCACTGTGCCACCTGGGAAGCCCATATAGGACCCATTTTTAACCACCTACCTGAATGCACAGTGAGGGCCAGCATCTGGAATGGCCTCCAATGATCAGGTTGTATCATAAGATAGAAACATTAACTTTCTTCCTGTGTGAAAAATGTTTTAAAATAATGGAACCAATATGAGAGCACATTGAGAAAATCTTTACTACTCTGAGAAGCTAAGACGAGCTCCGTCGTTTTGGGTTTATTTCATTTTTTTTCCTGCTTGAGTTGCACTTTTTCCAATTTTAGAACGTCATTACCTTTGCAAAACCGGATTTTACTTTACAAGCATTCTCATACATTTCCCTTTTTCTAGATACTCATGTCAGGTTGGGGCTTCCCTGGTGATTCAGCAGTAAAAAATCTGCCTGAAGGAAGGAACCACGGGAGATATGGGTTCAGTCCCTGGGTCAGGAAGTTCCCCTGGAGGAGGGCATGACAACCCATTCCAGTATTGATGCCTGGGAAATCCCATGGACAGAGGAGCCTGGCGGTCCATGAGGTCACAAAGAGTTGGATATGACTGAGCAATTGAGCATGCACTCAGTGTCACATTGAGCCAAAGGAAAACAAGGAGCCATGAATCAGTGTGTTAATGAACAAAGTCACTCCCCACTGCAGAGGAAGCTCTGTCATTCCTCGTCGTCCTCAGGTGCCGTCGCAAAATGGGTAAGACCCTAGAGTCTTTTGACAGCTCCACCCACCTGAGTGCTGCACGCACAGATGAAAGTCATCCTCAGATCGCTCCAGCAGCTAAAGAGTGAAAAGGAAACAGTAGCCAGAGCTGTGACATCCCCAAGGAGATAGCTCATCAGCCCGGTGGCACTGCAGGAAAGTGGGCTGGGACTTGCAAATAACCTGGGCAGATCCACCTTCCGATTGGCCAAGCAGCCTCCCCGCCCACTACCTGAAACCTGAGTTCTTGGCACAAATATCTGCAAGTCAAACTCCCAGGAAAAGCCATCTCAGAAATGCTGCTTGCACACAAGCAATTTCCCTCAAGAAAGGGATCTCGCAGAAAGTACAGGGAGATAAATGGATCATCTGGAACACACACACATTGACTATGAACACGATTTCTTTAATCAAATGATAAAATATTAAATAAATCCTCTTTGGCACAAAAACACTAGAAGTCTGTGTATTCTGCAAACACAGTGAATCAGCAGGTTGTCTTCCCAAGCCTTCAAGGTTAGTGAAATTGACCCATCACTCGAGCTAAAGTATCTCTGGCTTCCTGATGCTGCCAAAGCTTTAGAGAGCGTAGAAGGCAACATGCCAGCTCTGGGAAGCCTGACGCCTTCCTGACATCTAGCATCGCAGTTTGAGAGCAAGACGAGAAGGCCGTGCACAGGTGCAGCCCCGAGAAGCAGACCGGGCATCAGCTGGGCACCAGACGCCAGGCGGATCCTGTTAGGCAGTTGTTCTTGAATGATCTGATCCACTCCCCACAGAAACTCTGACAAATACGCAACACGCTCGGAAGGGCTCAGAAACGTGCCCAAGATGACAGGACTAGGGAGCAGCCCAGACAGGATTCTAGCCAAGCTTCTTTCGTGTCAGCTATGAACAAGACAGTCTTCTTTACAACGTTGTTGCTGTTTAGTCACTAAATCCTATCCAGCTCATTTGTGACCCCACAGACTGTAGCCCATGTAGCTCTTCTGTGATCCCATGGGGCTCCTCTGTCCTTGTGATTCTCCAGGCAAGAATCCTGGCGTGGGCTGCCATTTCCTTTCTCCAGGGGATCTTCCTGACCCAGGGATTGGACTGGCATTTCTTGCACTGGCAGGCAGATTCTTTACTTCTGAGCCATCTGAGAAGCCTTCTTTAAAACATTAAGTAACTACATATCCAGGACACATTTCTTTTTCATTATTCAAGAAATAAACTCCCATTGTTTTCACCACTGGGAAAGAATGAAGGACAACAGATAAAAATGCTTTTTCATATTATCCTTCCTGAATATTGCATCGCCAGTGACCACTTAAATGAGGGGTTGCCTGTCCAGAGTGGTCACTACTATTTTGTGACACTGTTTCCCCACAGGATGCAATTTATAGTTTCCTACAGTATGCTTCCACACCGACTGTGGTAAGAATCCTTCCAAGTTGTACATGGCAGGTATGAGTCGGTTTTCTCATTTTGCAAACGAGGAGGCTTGGGTTTAGACGAGTTAAATGATTCACTGAGATCAGGCAGCAGGAATCTGAACCTACAGGACTGTACCTGGAATTCCGCCACCACTAAAGAAAGTTAAACCCTGAGGAGGCGACACCAATGTCTTCCCAGTTCTATAAATTCTAAAAGTCAGTTCAGAAATTCACGTTTTCTAAGGACTTTTGGAAAATATTCTGAGGAAAGTTTTCCTATGGTGCTCTTGTTCCACAAACGAATTATCTTCACACTGTCATTTTCACTTAACAGGGAAACATACAATTGATGGGTCTGGGGCATGAAGCCCTGGCCACAGGGGCAGAGGTCACAGAAGGAACATCCCTCCCAGTGGGCAGCACAGTCTTTGAAGTGTCTCGTCCTTCCTGTCGTCCCCGTGTGGGCTCCTCACTTCCCTGTAACTAACCTTTTCCTGCAAATAGTTGCGTTCGGATAATGACTGTGCACCCATTACTGACGCAGGTGGCTTCATTCAAGTCAGTGAGCGCCTGGGCTTCCGTGCACGTGTGCAGCACCGGGGCCGTGGCGCCTGCTCGCCCCTCGCCTGGTCCAGGCGCCTGGAGACGCTGGAGCACACCTGCCCGTTGCTAGACGACACTGCCCACCTCTCCCCATGGAACATGGTCTGAGCCACACCGCCGCACCCAGCCTGGTTCGGGGGTGGGAGACACTGTGTCCAGCTGGCAGGTGGGAGCTGGAGTCCAAACAGGACAAGAGGACCTGGGGTGTCCAACAGGAGCACGGCCAGCCCACTGTGGGTCTGCTCAGGCGGCTGGAGCCAACCCCACAGACTGGGTGGCCGAGGGGCGGGCGTTCATCTCTCTCGATTCTGGAGACTGAGAGCCGGATGTCAAGCTGTGGACTGAAGGGACCCCTGGCTGGTCCCTCTGTGGCAGCCACCACCTTCTGCTGTGCCCTTGGTGCGCGCATGTCCAGTGTCGCGTCCTCCTCTTAGAAGGACACCGGTCTGACCAGATCAGGGGCCCACCCCACGACCTCATTTTACCTTAAATGCCTCCCCAAAGGCTCCACCTCCAAGTATAGCCACACTAGGGTTTGCACTGAAGCTCAGATGAAAGTAAGGAGTATTTTCATTTTACTATCAAGTCTTCCTATCCGTGGACATAAGCAGTCTTTCAGTTTATTAGGTCTCCTTTAATTTTTCTGGACAATGTTTTATAGTTTTCAGTGTACAAGTCTTACACTTTGATTGTTAAATTGGTCCCTAAGTATTTCTTGCTGATACTACTGCACGTGAAATTGTTTATTTTTGTTGTTGCTGTTTTTAATAAAAGAAAGTCTGAACTATTTACTTAATATAATGATGTGAAAATTTTTAAGGAATTGTGGTGTTAATTATTAGTCAATTACTGAGATGAAGAAGAGGCCCTGCCCAGGAGGGGTTGTGCCCCTAACTGAAGAGGAAAATGCAGGTAACTCAGCCCTCATGTCTGCGGTCAGATGCTACGTATCGGCACACATCTTCCACTTCAAGTGCGTCCAAATGGTGAAGATATTTTTTGGGCGCATTTCATTCACTGTAGGAGAGTGGAATCAATGGTACATCTGCTGAAGCAGGTGGAGAAGGGAGAGGCTGGTCGGGGAGGATCTGAGGGCCTGGGTGTAGAACAGAGGACACAGGCTTTGTGCCCTGAGATCACACACCTTCCTGAGGATTGAACTTTAACACGTTAGAGGGGCTTCCTGGGTGGCTCAATGGTAGAGAATCCACCAGCCAGCCAGGAGACTAGGGTTTGATCCCTGGGTCAGGAGGAGCCCCTGGAGCAGGAAATAGCAACCCACTCCAGTCTTCTTGCCTGGAAAATCCCATGGACAGAGGAGCCTGGAGGATTACCCATGGGGTCACAAAAGAGTCAGATACAACTTGGTGACTAAACGACAACAACAAAAACACGCTATGGACAGGATTTGGTTTGCTCTCACACACAGTTCTCTCCAATGTAAGGATGAATCACACGTTACAGTAAAATTTTCTGAAAAGCTACTGTGTAATGTCTCAGGAGCTCCCAGCCTGCGAGTCGGCCGCCTCTGGCGAACCTCGGGGAGCTGCTCTCGTGGCCACCGCATCACCATCCACTCCCAAGAGGCTTGGTGGCAGCGCCAGGCCCCCCAGCTGGTACCCACGATCACAAACTAGCTCGTTCCCCCTCTGTACACACACGCTGGGGATTCCTTCCCTGGATGTAGCTTTACATGAATTTACAATTTATACGCCGCTGTCTCCCTCTGCCTGATTACAGCGTAGTAGTGAAATTTTTGTTCGCCAGCCATTGAAATCTCAAGTGTGTAATTAATAGGGGTGGTAGAGGTTTAAACCCATCTCTATCAGTATGTCTGAGAGGATGGGATGACTAGACAATCGCTGATTCCAATTTCCCAGGCAAACGAGGGATCCTCGCTCCTGAAGGAACGTCATTCCTTCTGAAGAGAGGTCGGCACTGAGCAGAGGAAACAGCTCCGGAGATGTCTGGAGAGGCACAAGAAGGCATATTCTGTCACAGAGAGAGGTCTGGTCTCGGTGAATTCCTGGAGGAGACGTAGGCTCTCTTCTTGAAAGAGCCCAAAAGACAAGATAGGGCAGGAAGAGAAAACAAAAGAGCAATGCAGAGAGAGCCGGGTTAGGGCAACTAGGCTCCATAAACCAATGCATGATGCCGCAAGCACTAAAAGTACGCTGCCACTACTCTCAATAATTTAAATCACCTTCCTTCTCACGCTTTTAGTGAAAGCATGTTGAATTTTGCTGAGGTGTGTTTTCTAAGGTTTAGAACTCTGGCCAATCTGTACATGGCAAGATTAATTGCACAGTTTTACGAGGCATACTTGAGACTCAAGTGCAGAGAGACAGAGAAAATAAAATTCCCTTCCACCGTATCTCCCGATTTCTGCGGCAGCCTCGTAATCACTTCCAGGAAACCTTTTTCCTCCCAGCCTTCCTTTCGCTCTGTTGTGAGAAGAGGGTGGTGCCCTGAAGATGACAGCCTCATAAAACAGGGGGGAAAAGGAAAAGAGGGGGGAAGGGAGGTATCAGATTCACAGCTGAGTCTGTACTGAGAAAAATGAACAATACTCAACTGGCGGCCGCACCAGCTCTGCCTCTCCTCTGAGGCCAACGCATCTCCACACCTTCTTCCTGTTCTTTCACTGAGACAGGAGGAAGGCATGACGGATGGATGCAAGGTGCACGTTGACAAACCGCTCGCTCTTTCGGCAGCAAGAGCATAGCATTGGAAGGGAAGCCGGTGAATACAATAAGGAGGGGCCCCGAGTCATTTCCAGCGGAAGCAGGTCTCCAGTCCCTGCTTCTGGACGCAATCTAAGACAAAAGGAAACATGCCTGTTTCTGCCACAACACTGCCTGCTTCTTTGGCAGTCTTTATGTTTAAGATGTGGTCATCGAAAGCAGCAAAGAGAGTCACTTATGAAAATTACTTGTTCTGTTTCCCTGGGCTGTTTTTTTTTTTTTTTTTTTTTCCCAAGGGAATCCCTGACCTCACCCTGCACCCCCTGTTTGATTAGGATCATGGGAGATTTGGGAGGATCTTTCCTGCTGTGCTGTGATGCAGGAAGTGGGCAGCGGGCAGCTCCCACACCCCTGCTCATGGAGTGAGGGGTCATGAGGTTAGGACAAGCCCCAGGCCTCAGGAAGGATCTCAGGGCTGCAGGACGGGGACACAGCGCTGGACCCCCTCCGAGGTGGGAGAGATGACAAACACGGTGGGCTCGCACCCTCACGGAGCCCCGAGATGTCGCTCCCCGACTGCAGTGCTTCCCAGTTCTGCTAAATCCTGTTCAACAGAATAGTTACAAAACGCTTGATACCAGGTCCTGAAATGGAAACAGAGCCTGAGATTCCACACCTTCTGCCCAAACTCTGCAAGGAGGGATAGGTGTAACACCCATGTCCAGAGAGGACCCCTATTACTCCACGGATCAGGGGCCAGACCCACTGGGGAGGCATGCTAACTCCTGGATGTCATGGGGTTGGACCATCAGAAGATGGGTTGAGCCAACAGACAGCAACTGCCTCCTGAATGTCTCCCATGTTCAGACGGGGGCTGGGTCCACAAGCACACCTGAGGCCTGCCCTGGTCGGGGTTGGGGAGGTTTCCAGAGTGTGTTAGGACCACATGCCCATGTCGCAGGTTCACACAATGTCTCCAGAGGAAAACAGCACGTGGTCCCTTCCCTTCCAGATCCAGGTCTCTCTTTAACTTAGGAGTCATCACAACACCATTTGTTTTTCTCTTAAAATGGTTTTCTCGAGTCACATTCAACTATTCAAAAACATTGCCTCATACTGATCACGTCCCTGAATATGTAACTGATTCTCAGTGACTCCCCTCCACACACACAGCCTCCAATGCCCAAAGCTGCAGTTATTTAAACTTGCAAGAACTTCAGCTCTGATGTGGGTGGAAGCTGTGAAGTAGATATATTGTCCCCCTTTGGCCCACAAGCAAGTGGGGAGCCAGGAGAGGAGGCTGGTGTTACCATTGGCAGAAGAGGGGTTGCAAAGCTGTGCTTGTAACATTCTGCTGCTTTACAACATTCACTGAGGGTCTCTTCACAAAGTGCTGCCAGAAAGTTTATGGATAGTATTGAAATATAATTGACATGGGCTTCCCTGGAGGCTCAGGCGGTAAAGAATCTGCCTGCAATCCAGATGACCCGGGTTTGACCCCTGGTTGGGAAGACCCCCTGGAGAAGGGAATGGCAACCCATTCCAATATTCTTACCTGGAGAATCCCATGGATAGAGGAGCCTGGTGGGCTACAGTCCATGGAGTCACAAAGAGTCAGACATGAGTGAACGACTAACACTTTCACTTTTTTCATAATTGACATGTGTTATGTTAGATTCAGGCATACAACACAATATCTGTATGTACTATGAAATGATCATCACAGTAAGTCTAGTCACTGAACATAGTTAACAGAATTTTTTCTTGTGATGAGAACTTTTAAGATTTATTTTCTAACAGGTTTTGAACATACAACACAATATTATTTATTAACTATGGTCACCATGCTATATATTAAATCCTCACAACTTATGTATTTTGTAACTAGAAGTATCCACCTTTTGACCTATTTCACCCATGTCTTTGAAAGAGTAATTGGATAAACAAATGCACACACATATGGGGAGAGTGTCTGGGTCCTTTATCCTTCTGAGGCCCAGGGAAGGCTTCCTGAAAGAGCTGGGATGGGAGAGTGGTGTTAGGGTCCTGCACCCTTCTGAGGCCCAGGGAAGGCTTCCTGAAAGAGCTGAGAGGAGTTAAGAGCGTGATGTGTATGCTTTGTAGGCTGGTAGGTGAGGAGGATTAGACCCCGTGTTACTGAGACAGAGGTGCTGATGGTAATAAACACTGGAGGAGCAGAGAAGCAAAAGGCCAGCAAAACCAGCAAAAAAAAAAAAATGATTTGGGCTGTGTAAGAGAAAAAATCATCTATCAGTTGCTTTGTTTACCTTTATTGCCTGCTTATCAGACAAACTGTTAACAATTAAGAGTATCAAGAAAAGGTGTACCTGATTGGCTTACTGTGTCTTTAAAAATATTCTAATCAGTTTTTTTTAAGTATTTTTGAATTTATTAAAGACTAAATCAACCAGTAACGCTGAAGAAGCCGAGGTTAAATGGTTTTATGAAGACCTACAAGACCTTTTAGAACTAACACCCCCAAAAGATATCCTTTTCATTATAGGGGACTGGAATGCTAAAGTAGGAAGTCAAGAAACACCTGGAGAAAGAGGCAAATTTGGCCTTGGAATGCGGAATGAAGCAGGGCAAAGACTAGTAGAGTTTTACCAAGAGAATGCACTGGTCATAGCAAACACCCTCTTCCAACAACACAAGAGAAGACTCTACACATGGACATCACCAGATGGTCAACACTGAAATCAGGTTGATTATATTCTGTGCAGCCAAAGATGGAGATGCTGTATACAGTCAACAAAAACAAGACCAGGAGCTGACTGGCTCAGATCATGAACTCCTTATTACCAAATTCAGACTGAAATTGAAGAAAGTAGGGAAAACTGCTAGATCATTCAGGTAGGTATGACCTAAATCCAATCCCTTATGATTATACAGTGGAAGTGAGAAATAGATTTAAGGGCCTAGATCTGATAGATAGAGTGCCTGATGAACTATGGAATGAGGTTTGTGAC
>SJYF01002196.1:2288018-2308323 GCA_006410515.1 Procapra przewalskii
AACAGTGTCAGACTATTTTTTTGGGCTCCAAAATCACTGCAGATGGTGACTGCAGCCATGAAATTAAAAGACGCTTACTCCTTGGAAGAAAAGTTATGACCAATCTACATAGTATATTCAAAAGCAGAGACATTACTTTGCCGACTAAGGTCCGTCTAGTCAAGGCTATGGTTTTTCCAGTGGTCATGTATGGATGTGAGAGTTGGACTGTGAAGAAGGCTGAGCGCCGAAGAATTGATGCTTTTTTTTTTTAATTTTTTTATTTTATTATTATTTTTTTACATGATAGTATACATGTTTTTATATGGATGTGAAAGTTGAACTGTGAAGAAAGCTGAGCACCAAAGAATTGATGCTTTTGAACTGTGGTGCTGGAGAAGACTCTTGAGAGTCCCTTGGACTGCAGGGAGATCCAACCAGTCCATTCTGAAGGAGATCAACCCTGGGATTTCTTTGGAGGGAATGATGCTAAAGCTGAAACTTCAGTACCTAGGCCACCTCATGTGAAGAGCTGACTCATTGGAAAAGGCTCTGATGCTAGGAGGGATTGGGGGCAGGAGGATAAGGGGACGACAGAGGATGAGATGGCTGGATGGCATCACGGACTCCATGGACGTGAGTCTGAGTGAACTCCGAGAGATGATGATGAACAGGGAGGCCTGGCGTGCTGCGATTCATGGGGTCGCAGAGTCAGACATGACTGAGCGACTGAACTGAACTGAACTGAACTGAAACCAAGTTCTTGTAGGCACATCACTTACAGCTTCTGAAATATGCAGCAAGGTCATCTGCTCGGACCTGAGAGCTGGAAGTGGGGGTGGGGGGAACGTGACTCAAGTCCAGATGGTGTCATCAGTTTCCTTGATGGTGAGTATTACATTGTAAAAAAAATTAAAATGAAAAACGCCATTTCCCCAACAATATATTCTCAGCCTGAAAAATTCAAATACAGAAGAAATGTTTTAAGTCATAAGTCTGTTGACTCCTGTGGGAAGTTCCGAGTTCAGAGGTCTGTCACCTGCTCTTCCCACCTGCACCTGCTCTGGCCTCAGAGACGCCTGCTGCTATCTCTGCTTGTCTGTACCCGCAGCCTTTCCGCTGCACTCGCGGTTCTCCAGGGGGGACCCAAGAATCTCCAAGCATGACCCGCAGACCAACAGTGCCCCCATCTCCAAGGAACTTGCTGGAAAACAAATCCTCAAATAGCCCCAGATCTGCTGACCCCTGAGCAGGGCGGCGATCGTGTTTCCACGACACTCACCATGGTTTACACATGTGCTGAAGTGTGTAACGCAGCCGGGGACCCACACTGAGCTATGCATGCAAACACAGACTGCAAAATGTAGGAATCTGCAGCCCGTGGTGGGTGTCTTTCCTGACTCTCCATCTTGAGTTTTGAGAAGGAAAAGGGACAGACCGTGAGGTGAAGAACTCCCTACAGTATGGGGGTGGGGGTGAAACAGGATATTAAACAAATCTAGGACTCCTTAAAATTTAAAACAGCCCTGAGCTGTTTCTTACATGCAAAAATATATGACTAATATATAAATATATAAAAATAATAAAATAAAATGCATTTATATTATAACATATACTATCATGTTTTATATTAATGTAATATAAATTATTGTTTTTGTTGTTTAGTCACTCAGTCATGTCTGATTCTTTGCGACCCGATGGACTGCAGCCTGCCAGCCTCCTCTGTCCATGGGATTCTCCAGGCAAGACTACTGGAATGTGCTGCCTTTCCTTCTCCAGGGGATCTTCCCAACTCAGGGATCAAACCCAGATCTCCTGAGTTTCTCCTGCATTGCAAGCAGATTATTTTAGCACTGAGCTACATAAAGGTGTACAAATATAAAAGAATGGCTTTATGCCCCTACTGCTTAGCTAAGAGCAAGAACACCCTGTCCAGACGCCTCAGCTGTGTCCTCAGCTGCCCCTTCCAGCCCCAAGCCCGTAAGGTAATATCCCTTCAAGGTTGCAGTGAGATCAGTCTAAAGGCAAATCAACCAAAGACGAGGAGACACACAACAGGAAGGAAGCTGTGAGAAGAATCAGGGACACCGGGCCCTCCTGGAACACTGGGGGCTCTGGGACTTGGAAACAGGGGCAGAATGGGGAGAGATGTGCCTTGGTCCCCTTTCGCTGAATGGAGGGGGTTCGGGGTCAGCCAGGACCACAAATCCTGGGGCAGGAGGTACCGACAGGCTGGCATGGGGAGTCAGGGATTTGCTGGCCAGGTCTTCAGGAAGCTAGGGTGCGATTCTGACTCAGATGATTTTGCAGCGCTGGCAGCCACGTGTGAAATCAAAGCAGCGCCTCCGCAGCTCCACCATTGATAAACCTGAGCTCTGTCCCCACTCTCCGCGGTAGGCATTGTTTCTCTCTGGCTCTCTTGGGTCTAAGACTTGCTCCAAACTCGGAGAAAACAAAGACACCCAGGCTTCCCTGGTGGCTCAGTGGTAAAGAGTCTGCCTGCCAATGCAGCAGACATAGGTTCGATCCCTGGCCCAGGAAGAATCCCATGTGCTCTGGAACAACAAAGCCACTGTACCCCAACTACGAAGACTATGCTCGAGGACCCAGTGATCACAACTGGATCCAGGGCCCCTGCGCCCTGGAGCCTGTGCTCTGCAATGAGAAGCCTGCGCACCAGAAGCAGAGTAGCCCCCACTCACCGCAATTCGAGAAAAGCCCATGCAGCAGCGAAGACGCAGCACAACCAAAAATAAATAAATACATAAAATAAATGGAGAAAAAGACACCAAAGACACTCAAGCCAATGAAGTTTACTTAGACTACATTCTGGGAGAAATGTCTACTGTTTACTTGTAAGCCATTTATCATGAGATTCAGAAATGCCCATCTTCCAGGAGTTTCCCAGAATCCAGTAGGTCTGCATGTGTGGAAGACGTCATCTTTTTACAGGGTTTTCAAGTAAAACTTTTCCCTCTGCCAACAGAGACTCTGACGTCACTCTCCCAGTGTTCAGAGTGCAAAGGTACGGAAACGGTAAGAAGTCAAACTGTCTGTTCTTATCAGTGTGCTGAAAATGTCAGCTCTATTTATTTTGGGAACAGTTTTCTTCACTCCCTAACAACTGCTACCTTACTTGCTACATAATTTTCTAATTCTTAGAAAATGCATCAGACGAAAGGGAGAAATTGTGGCTAAATTTTGCCCCACAGAGGAGTAACTTATTTATTTAGTACACTCTTCATCTGCACTCACACACACACACACACACATTTTAAATGTATTTGCTTTAAATACTCCTTTGCACATTATTAAATCATCTTGATTTTTCAAATTTTTGTGTGATATAAAGACAACACTAAAAGATGGCTATTTCTTGATGTTGCATAAAGGTTTACACAGAGGCAGAACCAAAGTGAGTACTGTTTGTTGTTTAATCGCTCAGTTGTGTTCTACTTTTTGCATTCCCATGGACTGTAGCCTTCCCGGCTCCTCTGTCCATGAGATTTCCCAGGCAAGAATACTGGAGTGGGTTGCCATCTCCTTTCCCAGGGGATCCTCCCAATCCAGGAATTGAACCAGGGTCTCCTGAGCGTCTCTTGCTTTTCAGGCCAATTCTGTTACCACTGAGCCACTGGGGAAGCCGATGTAAACATGTTTCATTATTGGCAAGTTAGGGCTGGAGCAGGGAAAGTGAATAGACAATATTTCAGATTTTGGCTGGTTGATTGAAAGTTGAAAATAGCCCTTTCTTGCCTGGAGAATCCCAGAGACAGGGGAGCCTGGTGGGCTGCCGTCTATGGGGTCGCACAGAATTGGACAAGACTGAGGCAACTTAGCAGCAGCAGCACATTTCAGGATTCAGAGAAATGACACTACATATGTGTGTATCTAAACAGCACCATAGGTGGCTGGAGAAGGAAATGGCAACCTAGTCCAGTATTCTTGCTGGAGAATCTCATGGACAGAGGAACCTGGCAGGCCACAGTCCATGGGGTTTGCAAAGAGTTGGAAGAATAACAGCCACAGCTGGCACATAAGAAGCTCGGCTGGTTTTAAACTCTAGCTTTATACTGATGAGGAATAGAACTCACAGGACGGGGAGGACAGCGGTCTTGGGGCAGAAGGGGAAAGAGAGAGGGGGACAGAGAGAAACCCACTGATGGAGCTTTACCCCCTGCTGCCCTTCGGCTGTGAGCCCTGCCTCCCTCCCCTCAGCTGCCCAGCCAGGGAAACCAATCCTTTCTGGCCACCCTGTCCCACAGCAGCCTTCCGCTCACTGTGTGTCGGGACACGGGTCCACTTGCATTAATACCTGGAGTCACCAGGATGGGAGGGACCCGCCTCAGCGGCTCCGTGCCCACTCTCTGCTCACCCACACAGCAGGGCGCTACCTCTGGACCACTCCTGCTCCCTAACCTCCCGACAGCATCACCTTCCGTGGGACCAGCGTCTCCCCTCCTGGGTGGCTGTCTCTGTGAGAGGGGGACACTCTTCTTATTTACTGTGTCCCTGCTCCTGAAAGTGCTGGTTCACCTGGTAAAGACGCCAAGTCCTTGGTGAGTCCCTGGATTTTGTGTGTTGCTGTTGAAAGCAATAGAGTCACCATTCTGGACAGGTCCTTCTAAGCCACATTGACTGTACCCTTGGTATAATCCCTTGGTACTGTACCCTTGCAAAGAGATCCAACCAGTCAATCCTAAAGTCCTTGGTGAGTCCCTGGATTTTGTGTGTTGCTGTTGAAAGCAATAGAGTCACCATTCTGGACAGGTCCTTCTGCAATGCCATTTAAGCCACATTGACTGTACCTTTGGACTGCAAAGAGATCCAACCAGTCAAACCTAAAGGAAATCAGTCCTGAATATTCATTGGAAGGACTGATGTTGAAGCTGAAACTCCAATACTTTGGGCACCTGATGTGAAGAGCTGACTCATTTGAAAAGACCCTGATGCTGGGAAAGATTGAAGGCAGGAGGAGAAGGGGACACAGAGTATAAGATGGTTGGATGGTATCACTGACTCAATGGACATGAGTTTGAGTAAACTCTGGGAGTTGGTGATGGACAGGGAGGCCTGGCGTGCTGCAGTCCATGGGGTCGCAAAGAGTCGGACATGACTGAGCACCCGAACTGAACTGACTGTACCTCAGCAGGGACCTTTCACTGGAGAACCAGAGATCAAACCAAAATCCATTGCTGAGGTGACACCACAGATATCACTTGAGAAACCTTCCTTTGAGGTGCTTCATACAAAATTTAAATTTGCTTTTGGTGTGGCTTTACAAAGGCTTCCCAGGTGGCTCAGATGGTAAAGAATCTGCCCGCAATGCAGGAGACCAGGGTCCAATCTCTGGTTGGGAAGATCCCCAGGAGAAGGGCATGGCAACCCACTCTAGTGTTCTCGCCTAGAGAATCCCATGGACAGAGGAGTCTGGCAGGCTACAGTCCATGGAATCACAAAGAGTAGGACATGACTGAGCGACTAACACTTTCACAAAGTCGAAAATGCTCATTTAGATATCTGTACTGTCCTGGGAGATAAGCTGAGTCTTTAGTAGTACATATGAATTCAGTCAAATAGTATCCCACGAATTACCTAAGGCTAGGGCATCTTTCTTCATCCCAGCGGAAGATCTTAGTGCTGTCCACAATGGAGAGCATGCAGGTCTGGGATGGGATGGGAAGGAACAGATTCTGCAAGCTACTGTGTGCTGTACAAACAGCACGTGGTCACAGGCGGGAGAGAAGGAGGGGACTCTGAAAAGGCTGATCCTGAGCTAGTGGACATGGAAGGGGGGATGAGGCGTTTGGGAGGAAGTGTGTGGGGGTGGGCAGCCCCCTTCCCCAAGTCAGGTGTGAAGGGCTCTGAGACCACCTGACTTTTGCCTTTGCAGAGCTCTGCGTTTTGAAGACAACCAGCAGTTAAGGAGCTCACTGGTTCTATGGTAAGGAATTTTGACCAGCGCTAGTCATTGAAAATACCTAATGGGCATCATGGAGGCAGAGAGGATTGGCATCTGGAGCTCTGGAATGTTCCCTGAGGGTGGGCGGGCCCCCATGGGGGGGGCCTGCCCACCCCATCAGCAGCTGCATTGGGGCCTGATGCCATGGATTGGAGCTTCAGGGGGAGGAGTTTGCGTGGGTTTTATGAGCAGGGGACACTCCGGGAGTGACAGAATTATCTGTAGGGTGGACGTCAGTGTGACATGCGGTGGTTGCCATGGAAACCTCTTCTGGCACCCATGTTTTCAGAAAAGTGGGAAAGGACCAGGAGCATCTGGCAGACTTCTTGCTGGGTCCGTCCCCTTCTGCTCGCATTCTGGGCCACTGCTTGAACCTGAGAGAGGCACCCTTCTTCTGAACGCCCTGCCTGCCTCCCAGCGCGTCCCCTGCCATCGTGGTCCCTGTCTCGAGTTACCCCTCACCGCAGGCGCGTCTTGAGAAACGTCCTCTGCTGACGTCGCCCTGAGACCTGGCCTGGGCGGACAGAGCCCAGGTCACCCGGAAGGAGCCGCCCAAGCTCTGTCCCCGAGCACATGACTTCCCAAACTTATGTCCATCCTTCTCCACCCCACCTCCTGATTCATCAGGGACCAGAGAATCCAGGATGTGTTCTCAGGGTGATGGTGGCCTTCATCACGCAGACACAAGGTGGAAACAACCCGAGTCTCCATCAGCTGGTAAATGGGCCCATAACACGTGGCCCATTCATACGATGGCATGTTGTTGGTGATAAACAGGAATGAAGGAATGACACATGACACATGACACAGCATGAATGAACTGACATATATTACGTTAGCAGAAGAGGCCAGACACAAAAGACCCCATGTATGACTGCATTTATATGAAATGTCTGCAACAGGAAATCCACGGAGACAGAAAGTAGATTGGTGGTTTCCAGGGACAGAGGGACCGGGAGGGTGCAGATGGGTTGATAATGAGTTTAAAGGGGGTTTCTTTGTGGGGCAATGAAAATGTTCAGAAAGCAGACAGAGGAGATGGCTGTACAACACACAAGCACAGTAAAGGCCACTGAACTGTTCCCTTTAAAGTGGTTCATTTATGTTATGTGAATTTTACTTCAATTTAAAAAAAACCCTTAGATTTAAGGCTCAGAGAGATTTAGGGGTTGGAGGCTAAGGGTTTAGGATTCAAAAGGGATTGATTAAGGGACTTAGAATTCTAAATATATTTCCTGTGTCATTAGGTTACCAGTTGGCCTCTCTGGACTGCCTTGGAATCCAACCACAGTGAATAAATAACATTGTTCCATGAGAAACAGCATTCCGAGGTTCAAATAGCTGACTTACAAACAAACTGTGGGGATAAAAATCCTTTCCTTTTTAATTGTCTAGGACCGTCTGTAATTTAGTCTGGAATATAGTCCATCTTTGGCTCTTATCCTGAATTCATCAATAAAAAAGACATCATCGTGGGAATCTTTGGGGAGGTGAAATTCAATTTAATCCATTTTTCCTATTTGTTAGGTCCTCTGGTAATTGGTTTGATGGGGAAGAAGTTTGAAGTTATTGGTTAAATAGAGGTTTTTGGATTATCTGTGAATTTCAATTATCCATGCTTCACCTGGCCCCAATTAGCACTAATAATTGAGTTAACTGAATAGAAGTCATTCCCCATCATATCAGTTTTACTAGAGGCTTATTTCTTGTTTCATTAATGGAGACCCCCAGGCACAAAGTCCCTTTCTCCAACGGGCACTCACACCCCCAGCCCACAATTTGTCCAATTCACATTGTTTAACTGGCACAAAGTTAACTGTATAGTTAATAGTATGAAGCAAATGTCCTTAAGAACAAAACACAGGTTGCTAGAAAGTGTAACCAGAAATTTCTCAAGTGCTCTGGGTCATCCTGGCATTTACAGCCAGAAGGTATTACAAAGCAGGTCTGAATTAGAGTTCTAGAAATCTTAACCAGTGTTTTTGACAGACTTGTATCTTCAGTTTTCATTGAGATGGCTACAGTCTTAATTTACCCTCCATTTAAAATTTTTAAAATATGGCAGCCTTTCAGGCAGCCAGTTCTTTTGAGCCCATTTTCAGACGTGCTGTTTATGTTTACTCCCCACAGTCTACACGACTTTCAAGGTTTCAGTTTCTCTCCTCGGACACATTTGTATATATTAAACACAATAAATATCTCCCATTCCAACAGCCCCCTCTTGACCTCCTTTGATCTCTGAATCCCAACTCCCCTAAACTCGACATATACATCAGCCCAGCCCCTCCCGCCAGGCGGGAGCTGAGGGCAGGGTTTCAGGGCTGCGGCCCTCCCAGGCCTCTCCAGCGTCGTGTTTTTCCATTGCCATGGAGATGCAGCTCGGTGGAGCAGCGAGCAGCAAGGGAAGGAAAAGTCCTAGCTAGGTAGAATTACTAACCAAACAGATGGTCACGGTGCCAGGGTGCCAGGGTGGGGCGCTAGGGAGGGGCGCCTGGGTTCTCCTTTCCTCCCTGCAATCAGATTACAGGTAAAAGTGCAAACACTGGAGAGAGGACGCAGCTGTGCTTTTAAAGGCACAGCGGACACTTACCCTGCAGAGACACTGCAGTGGGTGGTGACAACGTGGAGGGTGTAAATCTCCTTTAGTGCAGACACTGATGTCCCAGAGCCCACATCGGGATCTTCTTGGTGTATAAAGAGCAAGAGCCCAGGAGTGGGGACCCCGGGAGAAGCCTGTTCGCATAGACAATCCATCTTGTCCTGTGTGGATGAATAACAGCTGTGTTCTCAGCAACACTGCAAGGCAGCCACTCGCTCAGGGAATTTTGTTTCAGGAGTTAGCAAATTAATTAATAAATGGTTCTTTAGCATGGTTTCTAAAATGAGAAAACTGCCTATAAAGCTACCTGAGAATCAGATGAACAGGCTTCTGGGTTTTGCTTTTCTTATTAGAATTAGTTCTTTGTACTTGCAATCCTTTTTAATGACATATTGTATTTTGGTGAAAGCATCACTGATCAGTCTTCAAGAGATATGAAAAAATATGGAAAGATAAAAACCTCTGATAAAGAGGTAAACGGGCATTTTCAATTAAGGCATCTGTGATTTTTTTTAAGGTTAGCCATCTGCTAAGATTTTCTAAATACAAAAAATATATAGTAACATCTAAAGGTTAGTCAATCATTTATTTTGTTACTTTGGTAAATATAAACTGATCACAGCCTGGCGCAGGAACTGTGATGTTAGTTGAGAAATCATCTTTCTCGCCCAACTTTGGTGACATGTCTGGGCACTTTTCTTGCACAATGGACTTGAACTCCGCATGCCTTGTCACTTCTACATCATGTGTGTGGATACTGCTGTGTGCCTGACAATTTTTCATTTCTATCTGATTTGAGGTGAAAACCCTTAGCTGTCTCCAGCAACCTCAAGTCAACAGGACCCCGGGGGCTGAGGCTCTGGTGTCCTAAGACAGACCACCCAATGCTTTTTAAAAATGGTATTCATTGGCCTATTAGTCTTGACAGTCACTGAGTATCCTTTGGTATTTATTCAATATAATTCGGGATATTGGATTTTTTTTAAGACAGCAATTTTTCTCATGTGCAAAGATTGCCTTTAACCCCATTTTCCAGTTATATTTTAGAGAACTAAAGTGACTTTAACATCCCACCCCTTAGAGCTTGTTTCCCGGTAACAGTGATCAGCTGTGCTCTGCTACGTCGCTTCAGTCCTATCTGACTCTCTGCGACCCCATGGAGCCCGCCAGGCTCCTCTGTCCATGGAATTCTCCAAGCAAGAATACTGGAGTGGGTTGCCATTTCCTACTCCAAAAAGACATGCTAAAATCCACTTAATATTCCTCTTCTAAATTTAACATAGTTCATTCTTTCAGGCAAGTCCCCTTTGATTATGAAGACCGTTTGTCTTGGTAAGATGCTCATCCCACAGGTCAAAATTGGTTCTTTCAAGTCAGCCCTTTGAAAATATCTGCTTCCCTGGAATCATTTCAGGAATTTGATGGTGCAAAAAACTGACATGGCTGGAGATCTACCTATAAAAAAGAAAGCCTCATCAGAAAGCTCTTTGCCTGGTCTTGGCGACATAGCATAATATTAGAGCAGGTGTCATCAGTTGGGGTGGGGGAGAAGAGAGATGCAGAAATGGTGGCCCAAACTACTGACATTTGCCAAATATTCATCTCCACAGTTTAAACATCTGTTTTCTAGCAACAAGGAAGGCCCCATCTCTACTGTTGGTATCTTTTTTTTTTGGTAAGATGTGCACTACAGAAATTAGAATATAGATGGAGAAAGTGGATATGCCAGCTTCCTTGCCAGCTTCTGTCACAGTGGCCCTTGTTTGCCTCGCTGTCAATCATTGCAATTTCTAGGGGATCTCGAGCATGTTCAGAAGGATTTCTAGTAAGCATTTTACAAATGACATGGCCTCCAGGATTCGGCCTATCACACCAGTGTTCCCAGGCGTAAGATTCTAGGAATCTGCTTGCCTTCAAAATAAATGGGGAAAACCGTCCAAACTATTGGCTGGGAGCTCTCACCTGAGCCAAGCTGAATGCAGTTTCCTCCTGGCTCAGGAGCAGCTCTGTGAAGGGAAAGCCCTCCCATTCGCGTGATGGGCCGTGGGCCTAATGCGCTCCAAAGGCCGTTCCTCTGCACCTGGAGCCACCCGAACCTCTGCTTCTCCCACTCCCCACAGGACTCCCCTGGTCCACAAATCAGCGCTCAGAGAACTCTGGCTGAATGTTTCCTACAAGAAGAGGTGTCTGTGTTCAAACATGTTCACATGTGTGTCTCCTGGTTAATAACCTGGTGTCACTTGGCGACAGCTCACACGAAAGCTGTGTCTCTCGAAGCCTGGAAAAGAGACTCTGAGAAGTAAGCCTATAAGTAGCTAACATTTCTCGAAGGCTGTTAACAATGTATGGCTTTGCTGCATGCTCTAGGGCCTGTTAGGCCACAACTGCTGAGCCCCAGAAGCCCACGTGCCCTAGAGCCAGCCAGTCACAGCTACTGAGCCCCCGAGCTGCAGCTACCGACGCCCCTGTGCCTGGAGCCCGTGCTCCGAAAGGAGAGAAGCCCTACCACAGTTAGAAGCTCGCACACCACAACTGGAAGGGAGCCCCCCACCTCCGCAACTAGAGAAAGCCCGCCTGCAGCAACAAAGACCCAGCACAGCCATAAAGAGAGAAACAGAGCAGTGTGCACATGTAAAAAATATTTTTAATAATAAAAAGAAAGCAGTATATGAGTTCAGATTCTTAGAAATCATTGGCATTGTTATTGAAATAACAGAAGAAACGCCCTGGGAGTCATTAGAAGCAGTTTGTTATGACCACAGTTCCTGGTGGCTTAAGTGTACTTTTCCTGTGAGCCTGCTCACGGTGGTGTAAGGAATGACCACAATGCCGTGCCGACTGCGAGTGTGGGGCGTGTGCAGGATGCTGTGTGTGTTCCATGTGCTGCCGTCCTGGCAGGGCGAGAGGTGTGTGCACCCTGCCCACGGCGTGCAGTTCTGGGGAGGCCCCCTCGAGCACTCTTGTTCCCAGGACAGAGGTGCCAGTAAAACCCGTGATACCCTCTGAGACAGTAAGCAAGGAAAAATTAAGCTTTTGGAATCAACTGTGTACATTATAGCAGAGAAATTGTTCAAAGACATCTAAAACCTGTCAAAAGGGCCGGAAGGAGGTGTTTCAAACACAGCAAATCATTTTTTTTTTCAAGGAAGGAAGGGACATTATTGTGCAGGAGAAACGTCAGCTGTGCCACTTATTGCATTGCAAGAACCTCTGGCAAAAGAAATGTCCCCTCTTGTGGCCAAGACAATAGGCACACAGCTCTTTTTTAGCTTTAGAGTTTAAAATGCTATTTCCAGTTACAAAAGTATATGGCAGTTTTTAACCGTGTCATCTGGTGTGTGTAAGTAGCCTCTTAATAGGTTGCCATGAGTGAAAACTATTATAGAATTGTGAAAGATCCGCTGACAAAGAATGTTAGGGAGCATTTGATGAAAGCCGGCAACCACTCTGAAGTTTGCAGGAAAAATCATCTTTCCCAGTGTTACTCAGAACAGAGAGAAGATGATCTTTGCTTCCTGGGTTGTGGCCACCTTGGAGCCTAGCCCCCAGCGCTCCCATTTAGAGGCTGGGGCCTGACAGCAGAGAGGGGTCCAGACTGTGTGGTGAGTCTCAGCTTTTGTACTTCTTAGGCTGAGATTCGGGTCTTGCAGTTCTTAAAGTTAATCATTAACTTCTCTGAAGTCTTAATGGCATTTCAGCGGAACTACAAGTCTGCCACTTTTCCAGGTAGCCATCCTTGTAATCTCTGATTTTACTCCAAAATCTGGTTGGCAACGTCATCCTAATGTTACCCGCACCCCACCTGCCACCCCTGCTCAAAGGGAAACACTCAACCTGTCCTTCTGACTTTAGCAGAGAATTTGAGTTAAATAAGATGGGTAAAAGAATCACTGAATACTCTTACACTGAATACTCATTTTGGGAGTTAACAGCTGATCTTTAATCCTCTATTTTCACTCTGCAAATGTCAGGAGTTATTATTTTCTGAGGAGTCTGACAGTTTTAGGGATAAAGTCAACTATTCTGTTGCAAAGCCCATGAATAGACACAAGAATCGGCTGTGTGTCAAACCTAAAGGCCATTAAATAATACTTAGAGGATATATTTGTTATCTCATTAGGACTAAGGGTAGGAATCCTAGAACAAGTTGTAATCAAAGTGGAATCATAACTAGAAGGGAGTATTTATTAAAATCTAATTGTAAATGTAATATCTCTACATCTGTATTCACGTTCACATAGTTTAGGGTTTGCAGGGTTTGTCTGCAGCTTCATGTTATATAAGTGAAATAAAAATAAGATTTCAAGTGGCAAAAGGACCATTGATTTGTTTTGTTTTGTTTTTTCCCCAGTGTTTGAGAAAACCCAGAAACAGAGATTCAGCTAAGATGCCTAGAACATGGCTATCCAAACAGCATTTTCAAGTGATTCTAGCATAAAATCAATACGACTAGCAACAGCTTACCTAATTCTGAGAAATCAGCAAATCAAATAAATAAAAAAGCAGTCTTTGTACCAAACTGTAGTTTCTAACAAGGCTACCTACTGCGGGTTACGTGCCCGCTCATTAAGCTTTTAAAGCTGGGCTTCACTAATGCCACTTGAAGGGGGGTGGGCCGCTCTCAAGCCAAATATGGGACAATGCTCTCCTTAAGCTTATTAAGTTTACGTTTCATACAAATGGCTGCTTGAAAAGATTTGTTCATAGATGTGCACAGGGCTTTCAAAATAACAGTCTTCCTACCCGGTAACACAAAAAGGAAAAAAAAGGGCAGGGGAGCCAGTGGCAAGAAATTAGGTTGTTGCTTTTGTTTTGAAATAGAACATTTGGATCTCTTCCTCAAATCTTAAAATGACTTTTAAAAGGTAGTAGGTCTTAAATAAAGCTTGTTGACAAATTAATTCTTGGCTGAATGCAAACGGTCAGCCTGTACCCAGGACAGCAAAATGTAGCCAATTCTCTCCCACCCCTAAATGCTGGATTTTACGGTTCTTTTCAATCTCATCAGAATTTTGTGATCATTCTAAGATAAACTTGAAAGAAAACAGGTTGTTTGTTCAAGCTTAAGTTACATTCATGGTGTTAAAGTCGGGGACACACAGTTATTCATCACTTGAGTTGGCTGCAGAGATAAAGCATCCTGGGAGGAGGCTGCAGCATTTCAGCAGCAGAAAATGAACCTCATCTCATGACCCCGTGGAAGGAGGGGGTGGGGAGCAGAGTGCTAACTCAGAAACCGAGGGAAACTCATAAAACCTCCCTTTCCAATTCCCTCCACTTCCTCCTCTGGGTCCAGGGTTTCACTCAGGACAATGAAAAGAACTGCTTTTATATCTTATAAATTAAGAGCACCGCTTATATTTTTTGTGTTAACAAAATCAGTGCACCCCCTCTCATGCCATCTTACTACATTTCATCCGGTTTATCTTACAAAGACAAGAGTGGGGAAGCTGAATTCTGTTCTCTCAACCACAATTATTTCATACTCCTCCAATGAAGAAAACGTATAGATTTTGAAAATCAGAATGTAGTTCAAGATGCTGCCAAGGACATTTAAATGGAAAAATGAGCCAACAATCAGAAAAAGACTCAGATGGGGACTCTTCTGATTCTGGCCCTAAAAGAGGAAGAAGATTTTTTTCAACATTCCTCTCTCTCTCGAGTTGAGGGTTCTGAGCACCAGAGGAAACGCTCCCACACGGCAGCCGTTTTGGCCGGCAAGCAGCCAGTGGTGGGTGGATGTAAGGGGATCTCCTTGTGCACCCAGAGATCCTGATCAGCATGGAAACCCGGCAGAGCCGGGGCAGAAACAATGTGCAGTGTATTTCGTGTTGCCCATTTATTCCACCTCTTTCTCTCTCTCACCGTTGAAGACAAGATTTAAGTGTTTTCAAAGAAACACAAATAAAGCAGGAGCTAAATAATTAAAGTCTGCTGCTACAGGCCCAAGCGGCAATTATTACCTAGAGAATATTTATGCAGGACTGTCAAAACTTCTTTTGAAATATTGAAAATGTTGTTCCCAGGGATAAATGGAGTACTTTTTAGCACTTTTCAAGAAACTAAATATAAATCAGCTCCGCCAACCCTGGGCTCGATCTGCTTATCTGAAACTTAACACTGCTGTTGTTGTAAGGTTTTGTATAACTCACTTCCTGTCTTTATACTTGCACAACAGGATATTTAAATAACAAAGACAATGAAGAAGCCAGGCAAAACCATAGCCCTCCTGACATCACGTGTGCATTTCTTCCTTTCCTAATCCCATCTCTATGTGTTCTGAGTTGCAGAAATAATTAGCACACACAAGGACGTCTTTAGACCAGTGATTGCCTGTAACTGCACACAGTGATAGGCAAGGAACCAGTGTTTATCTGGCCTCTTCAAGCTGCAAGGGGCTATTTTCCTCCTAGAGGAAAAGCCACTTGTGGATGCATCGGATCTGAGGCCCACTATGACCTCCAAATCAGTTTTCCCATCCTAATGAACAAACGTATGGAGGCACATGTGGGTATATGTTTGATGTCCTCCCGTCCCAAATCCACCAAGACTCTTGCCATAGTTAACAGTTTTTAGATCTTCAGCTACATTTTCATTCACTCCTTTAATACATGGCTTAGTTGGTCTTTAATTAGGGAAACTGGTTATTTGGACATGTCTTTTTCCTCTTTTGTATCTAAGGTTGAAATATATGACTTTCGTTTCAAGCTCATTAAGATATAATGTCATTTCAAACGTACACACTAAAAAAACTTCAATTAGAAAAAAATCTTTTTCGTTAAAGTGTTCTCTCTGCCTCATGGAGATCATAGTTTCCTGGTTTGGAAATTTAAACTAAAAGCAGTCATCACCATTTGACTGCTTCCTTCACGGGAACATGACTGAGTGTATATCATAAATTATTTTACCACAGCTTTCGTCTTGTCATTAGTGCAGACCTATTGCATATAATCAGGTTTTGCATATGAAAGTGCAGGATGAAGTATTTTTCTACTTATTCCCTTTTATTGGGAAAGATGTACTAAGAGCCCGTCTTTCTCTGTGTCTGTGTAAATTACGTTAGCACATGCACAGACACTGTGAGAATCGAAGCTATGCGCCAAGGACTATAATCAATCTGAAAACGAAGAACACACTTAAACAAAGAAAGCTTAACTCTGTAGAAAATTCCAACTTTAAAAAGACCTACGGGTTGGAAAAATCACAAATGTCTTGCATCTGTATTTGTAGATTTAATAGACTTGTATTTCAATCAAGTTATCACATTTTAATACACGCAATTCAACACTTAAAATATTTTTCAAGGGATTAAATAGTAAAATTAAATTATTAATAAAATAATAATGGTGGATTAAATATTTAATAAAATTAAATATTCTTGTGTTCTGGAAGAACTGAGAAACATACCAGGGTAAAACACTAATATAACCCATCATACAAGAAGAACACTGGTTCACACGTTGTTACATATTAAAAAAAAATACAATATGTTTTGCTTTCATAATTATGTTTGTATTTACATATGCCCTTTTAAATGTGAATCACAGAATTATAATGTGGATGAATTTATTTAGCTCTGGCTTCTCATTTTTCAGATGAATTAAGGCCCAGAGAAGTGACTCGCCAAGGGTCATACACCTAGTCATGGCAAAGTCAGGGCAAGAGGCCATTCCTTCTATCTCTCTCCTTCAGGTGCCAGGCTGTCTCTCTTCACACCTGTGACACTGATCCTTCTCCAAATGACCAGAAGATCAAGGAAATAGGGCACACTTGAGAAAAAATTATTTGTAATATAATGCCTAGGAAGATACATTGTCTTTCAGGCCATTAAATCCCTTTTTGTGCATAAGAGACCAAAACCATTGATAATGACCCTAACATTTTTTAATAGCAACCTTATTGAGATACAGTCCACATGTCGTGTAACTCACCTGTTTAAGCTGTGCATTGCGTGTGCATGCAGCATTTGAATGTACATTCGGTACATTTTGTCATGTACACAGCGGAGTGCAACTGTCACGTCTGTCTGGAACCCATACCTGTTCACCACCCCACACCCGTCAGCATCCCCTCCCCTTTTCTCCCAAGCCCCCCACCCCTGGGAATCCCTCTTCCACTTTCTATGGATTTGCCTATTCTAGACGTTTCGTAAGAGTGGAATCGTACACTATATGGCTTTTGGCGCCTGGCCTCCCCCAGGCATCATACGCTGCTCAGAGGAACCTCCAGGCTATGGTGTGAATGTCGGCTTCATTCCCTTTTCATGACTGGATAGCGTTTCATTGCGCTTTTATACCATCTACTGTTTATGCATTCATCGATGGAACACCTTTGACTGTTTCCCCTTTTTGGCTGTTAGGAGTAATGACCCTTTGAATATCCACGTGGAATGACTGGGTCATAGTAACTGTGTCTAACCTTTGGAGGGACTGCCTGTCTGTTTTCCGAAGTTACTGCACCATTTTACCTTCCCACCAGCCGTGAGGATTCACCACATCCTTGTCCATACTTGCTGTTACCTGTCTTTTCATTTGACTCTCGTGGTGGGTATGACACGGTATCTTGCTGTGGTTTTGACTGGCATTTCCCTAATGTCTACTGAGGTTGTGCATTTTTTTCTTGTGTTTCTTGGTCATTTGCATACTTTCTTTGGATAAATATCTAGTCATATTCCTTGCCCATTTTTAAATAGGGTTATTGGTCTTTGAATTACTGAGTTGTCAGCCTTCCTTACATATACCATACACAGGTCCCTTATCAGTATGATATATGATTTACAAATATTTTCTCTCATTCTGTGAGTTCTTTTCACTCTTTTGATAGTGTCTGCTGTCATTGTGGTTGGATCTGTTTTCGCTTTTGCATGTGGTGTCATATCTAAGAAGACTGCCCATCCTCAAGTTCATGATGACTTAATATGTATTTTCTTCTGACAGTTTTATAGTTTCAGCACTTACATTTATGTCTGTGATCCATTTTGAGTTCATTTTGGGGTATACTTAAGGAAGGAGTCTACCTTCAATCTTTAGAATGTTCATATCCAATTGTCTCACCACCATTTGTTGAAAACATCCTAACATTTTTCATATGAAGCAGGGAAGCATGGTTTTTGGATGATTCCAATAACATGTTTTTTTCTGTTTTTTTTTTTTTGGCTGTGCCACTCAGCTTCCGGGATCTTAGTTCCCCTTCTCGGGAGTGAACTCAGGCCCCAGCAGTGAAAGCACAGAGTCCTAACAGCTGGATGGACAGAGAATTCCCTCCAACAAAATGGTAATGGAAGAGAATGTAGATCTGAAGTGGGATCTTCAGTGGCCACGCATGATTGTAATAAATCTGGGGATAATATAAATAAAATGTGAAAAACCTTTAATCGGTCTTCTTGGGGAAGGAAATGGCAATCCATTCCCGTGTTCTTGCCTGGAAAATCCCATGGACAGAGGAGCCTGGTGAGCTAAGTCTGTGGGGTCACAAAGCATCAGCTAAATTGATCCTATTCTTAGCGTTCCTGCAGCCTATGACTCTGCTGTTCGTGACCTTCCATAGGCAGCTGGTAGAATCCCCACAGTGTGGACCCAGCCTCATTCCCATGTTTGATGGCTTCCTTTTCCACATGTGTCCTTCCAAGAAAGGGTCTCATTCTCTCTAGTTCTCAGCCCAAGGCCTCAGAAAGGGATCATGGCTCATCAAGACATGGCTGGACACTCTCTTGGTATTTGCACTTCAGTGAATGATCTGGGGGGAAAAGAACACGCAGAAGGACTAAGTGAACACTTGTCAGTGGTTGAACTTGGAGCATCATGGTAGACACTTGGGGGAGAGAATGTGCCTAAGTCCTCCCAGAAGGAGGTGTAGGTTGGTCCTGACCTGAAGGAGAAACATGATCAGCAATATTTTATACAGGAGAAAAAGGCAGGGTTTGGGTGGGTATGTGTATATTTTTTAAATGGTCAAGCTAACCCAGAGAGTTTTTACTTCAAATTGGTTTTCACTATTAGTCTGTACCCTGGACTTGGTCATTCCCCCAGTGCTTGTGGGAAGCCAAAAAAAGGAACTTGTTCTCTTGTTTCACATGGAGACTTTTCCCCAAACAGTCTGGTGGAAGAGATTTTTCCAGGTTGTTGAATGAATCTGTGGATGTTTACATCTTTTGAAGCCAGGGAGCACTGAACATAAGTATGCCACAGTACATTGTGGTGCATCCATAGTGATGGAGCTTGTGTGTATGTCATGACATGGATGATGTCATGATATGTGGTTGAAGTTAAACAGTAAGTGTGGAACTATATGTGCTATAACATCTCTTTTTTTGTAAAATACATTTTCATCTTCCTGACCGAGGGATCGAACCTGGGTCTCTCTCACTGCACACAGATTCTTTACCATCGAAGCCACCAGGGAAGCCCATATATATAGTGAGAGACATATTTGCCTGTTTAATAGGGTTAATAGGGTTAATCCTAGGCACTGGCATTTGGGTAAAGGAGGGGGTGGGGAGCTAATCTTTTTACTATATATACCTACATATGTTTGACTATTCAGTTTCAAATGAGCATCTCTTATTTCTGTAATTTAAAAATGAAAAATTTTAAGTGAGCCAACCTCATAAAACCATTTAATCTTACTCATTTAAAATAGATCTGGCTTTATTTCCAAATTCTCTTGTAATCACTTATTTATTCAAGGTCGCTACTTATTCTTTAAGCCAAATTTGGTAACTTAAGTTCCTTAAAAATTTTTGGAAAAATTTTTTCTTTTGGTTGTTAAATTTATTGATATAAACACATTATTCTTCTATAATTAAAATTATTTTCATATTTTTTTCCTAATATTTTGCCAATAAAGATTCGTCTAGTCAAGGCTATGGTTTTTCCAGTGGTCATGTATGGATGTGAAAGTTGAACTGTGAAGAAAGCTGAGCACCAAAGAATTGATGCTTTTGAATTGTGGTGTTGGAGAAGACCCTTGAGAGTCCCTTGGACTGCAAGGAGATCCAACCAGCCCTTTCTAAAGGAAATCAGTCCTGGGTGTTCTTTGGAAGGACTGATGCTAAAGCTGAAACTCCAATACTTTGGCCATCTCATGTGAAGAGTTGACTCATTGGAAAAGACTCTGATGCTGGGAGATTGGGGGCAGGAGGAGAAGGGGACGACAGAGGAAGAGATGGCTGGATGGCATCACTGACTTCATGGACATGAGTTTGGGTGAACTCCAGGAGTTGGTGATAGACAGGGAGGCCCGGCATGCTGCAGTTCATGGGGTCGCAAAGAGTTGGACATTACTGAGCAACTGAACTGAACTGAATGGTTGATTATGTGTATTTTCTCTGTTTCTTGATTAGACCTGCCAATGTTTATTTGTTAATTTTTTTAGCTTTTCTGTTGAACTCAATTACTGATTACTATTATTTTTATCTACCTCATTGTTTGACTTTTACTCTTTTTCTTCTACTTTTTTAAGATTGATTTTATTTCATTTTTTTAGGCAGCTTCCTGAGTTGAAACCTTAGTTCATGTAGTTTGTAATAAATGTATTCCTATTTAAGACTTTGATATGCAGAGCTGTTATTTCTTTTTTTCTAAGTAGTTAGTAATTTTCAACTGGTTTTTCTTTTAAAAATGTTTAAATTTATATTATATAAGGTATTTAAAATTCTTGTTCAATTTATGCCTGTATGATTTCTGCACTTTGGAATTTATTTGTAGTTTTCCCTGGCTTTTTTTTTTTTCTTCTTTAAAATGACTGTTTCCTAATTATTTGAAAAG
>SJYF01002196.1:2339759-2393768 GCA_006410515.1 Procapra przewalskii
CTGTATGCAGGTCAGGAGGCAACAGTTAGAACTGGACATGGAACAACAGACTGGTTCCAAATAGGAAAAGGAGTCCGTCAAGGCTGTATATTGTCACCCTGCTTATTTTACTTATATGCAGAGGACATCATGAGAAACTTTTGGTTTATTTCGTTTCTATTCTTCACTTTCTGTAAGTTGTTATCGCTCCAGAAACATTCAAATAGCCTCCATCTAAGTTGTTTCTCAAAATGTGTATGATTGTAACTGACTTTTTTTTTTTTTTTTGCATTTGAGCAAGTGAAGAAGTGTGTGACAGGCCTTTTGGTTTCTTTCCTGATTAATGTTCTGTTGCTTCTTCTATTGATTCCTGAATAGATTTTAGATGTTTATTTAGGGCTTAAAGACACTTACTCCTTGGGAGAAAAGTTATGACCAACCTAGATAGCATATTCAAAAGCAGAGACATTACTTTGCCAACAAAGGTTTGTCTAGTCAAGGCTTTGGTTTTTCCAGTGGTCATGTATGGATGTGAGAGTTGGACTGTGAAGAAGGCTTAGCGCCAAAGAATTTATGCTTTTGAACTGTGGTGTTGGAGGAGACTCTTGAGAGTCCCTTGGACTGCACGGAGATCCAACCAGTCCATTCTGAAGGAGATCAGCCCTGGGATTTCTTTGGAGGGAATGATGCTAAAGCTGAAACTTCAATATTTTGGCCACCTCATGCGAAGAGTTGACTCATTGGAAAAGACTCTGATGCTGGGAGGGACTGGGGTCAGGAGGAGAAGGAGACAACAGAGGATGAGATGGCTGGATGGCAACACTAACTCGATGGCGGTGAGTCTGAGTGAACTCCGGGAGTTGGTGATGGACAGGGAGGCCTGGCGTGCTGCAATTCATGGGGTTGAAAAGAGTTGGACACGACTGAGTGACTGAACTGGACTGAACTGGTGTCTCAGGTGGTAAAGAATATTTTAATAGAAAATTAGTAATTTCTTTCAATAGTATCACATTTATTATTGTAGTGCTTTGAAGGACATTATATTCTTTTAATTCCCCTACTTTGGTGGTCCATGGATCTAATTTCCCCCAGCTCCTACTTTATTTTTTGCTTTTTATTAGGCCAGCCTGTCAGTTTTCTCATTCATTGGGCTTACCAAAGAGCCAGTTATTGACTTTATCAATTTTGCTGGTTTTTTCCTCATTTGCAGTTAACTTTTACAATTCAGATTTAAGGCTTTTAATGCTTTTCGGTTACTTCCTGACTTGCACACTTCACATGCTTGTTTTCTTTTAGTCCCGCAGCTGGTCACGCTTTCAGCTTTCTGTGTGTCCCATCCATTTTGACACAGGCGTTCAGGAGAGGTTTGCAGTTGCCCCATGATCTTCTCCTGCCCCAGGAGTTGTTATGGAGAGTTTAAAATTTTCCGAGTGGCTGAACTTTTGTTAGTGTTGTTTTTGCTCTCGCTGGGTAGTTTGTGCTGTCACATTGCGCTATAGGAAGCTTGGAAGGCCTGTGCCGTTTCTGATTGATGGAACTGTTACAGCCCATCTTTGTGGTCTGCACGTCGCCACCTTACGTTCTATCCTTAGTTTAGCAAACTGGCCAGCATGGGGTTTGACGTTACATTCTTGGTAAACCCTACTTTTTCATTCACGTCCACTATTGTTTTTGCCTTTTTAATCTGCTGGGTTTAAGACAGATTTGTTAATTTTCCCAGATCCATTTTGCCTCTTGTGATCTGTCCATGTATTCACTGGGCTGTTTGCTTTATGTATTTGGTTCTGTGTTACATGGTTTAAACATGTAGGACAGCCTTATTGTTGGTGGTTTAACCTTAATCATTATAATATGACTTTTGTGCAATTGAATACCTTTTTCAAACCATGAATTAAACTCTTGGTGGCATTTCTATTTTCACTCTTGTTTATTCGCATTTTTCTGTTGTATTTTATCTATATGTCATCTACCTTTTCTGAATTCCTTCATTTGGGGTGTCTTTTGTACAGGGCAAAGAATTGGATTTACTTGTTCAGCCCTTCATTGAGTTTTTTAAAGAAATAAGTTGATTCCATTTATATTTTTTTGCTGAAACAGATTTATTAGGTGTTCTTTCCTACTTAGAAAAATCTTTTATCTGATTTTATGCTTTCTTTTTTATTTATTGGTAAAAAAATTGTTTCTCTTCTTTAATCTTTGAAATCAGAAGATAGAGAGAAGGTTCAGTGTTTCCAGTTCTATCAATGGTTATATTTATAACTTTTGCTTAAACCCCTGTTTCTCAATTTATAGACATCAGTAACAATATAATTTGACTTCCTCTTTGGGGAGGATGAAGAAATGAAAGTGCCTCTGTTCCCTTCCTCCCTTTCTTCATTTCTTCCCCTCTTCTCACTATTGTAATTCCTTTTCTGCATGTGATTTTAGTCTATAATTGTTAATTTCTTATTTTTATGTTGTATATAATGTCTTGCCAGAAATGTAACAATTGCATGTTTTTATATACCTCACAAATACTTAGACTTGATTCTATCTACACCTTTCTTTGCCTATTGGGTTCAATGATCATTGCCAGATTTGTTTCATTTTTATTGGTCTGAGTTCTCTGAGTCACCTGTTTGACTGGATTCTTTTCCCCAGCAGATTGTAAAGGAGGTTATGGTGAGGCCTGGGGCCCTTGTGGAAGTTGGTTCTCTGAGAAGAAGAGGGCGCTGGGTGAGGAGGGAGCTGTGGGCAGCTGTCAGAGCCTCAGAGAGCTCGGAGGGCACATGGGTGCATGCGTGTGCATTTGTGTGTGTATGTGTGTGTGTACACATACGTGTGTGAGGACAGTAGGTGGTGTCTGAGAGGTCTTTAAGGGCCCTGAGTGATCTTGAGGACTCTGGGCTCTCACCAGTTATGAGGTGATGGGTTCTGGGTGACCCTTCGGTGTCTGCAGCTGAGTGCTCACCAGAGTAGGGGACTGAGAGGAGTCCATTTTCAGAAGATGGTGCAGGGCAGTGCTTAGGGAGGGTGGTACTCGGGGCAGACCAGTGACCATAAGACGGGAGAAAAGGGGGACCCAAGAGAGGTGTTGGAAGGTGGGGTCCTGGAGACGTGGTGATGGATTGGGCAGGTGGGAGATGGAGGGAGGCCCAGTTTAGACGTGGTGCGTGTGGGCCCGGGCCCCATTGGGCCAGGATCACTGTCCAGTTACACCACACAGCTGTGTGAGGCCATCACATGTTCGGGAAGTGGCTTGACCGCTCTTGCGAGAATGCTCGGACAGCAGCGGCTTGGGCCTGCCGGGTCCAGAAACACTTGGTGTTCCCGCTTCTTCCCCAGAAAGGGGCAGGTTACAGAGCACCCTCTCTGCACAGCGAGGGCCAGAGAAGTGCAGAGGCCACGCCTCTCGCACAGAGAGCACGCCTCCTGGCTCAGAGACCACACCTCCAATTCAGAGGCCACGCCTCTCACGGAGACCAGAGTCCTGTCGCAGAGGCCATGCCTGCTGCAGAGGCCACGCCTCCTGTTGCAGAGGCCACACCTCCCAGTGCAGAGAAGGAGCACCCCGCCCAGGAACCCCTGAGAGCGCTGGCTCCCACCTCTTGCCAGGTGTTGGCTGGCTCCCACCTCTTGCCAGGTGTTGGCTGGAGGGTACAGTCCGGCCTTCTCTCCTTTAGCGCCAGGACACCGGTGGTAGAGGATATCTGCCTTCTAAGTGCAGGAGGTTGAGGGTTTGATGAATGTCGTAACTTCTGAACTGCTGATACATTGTGCATGCTGGTAAAATTATTCTTTGAAAGTTCTTAATAGCAGTAATGTTTTTTATCTGTTTCTAATTTCTTCTGGCCCATAGGTTGGTGAGAGAGACTGCAATTCATGTCTTTGATGTGGGTAGAATAGGCATTTGAAAGTTGTCTTATAATTAATCAGCTTAGAAAAATACTTTTTAAGAAAATTACTTAAGAAGGAGAAAGGAATATAAAAGGAATTTAAAAGATCAGGTTTATTGAACTTTATGGAAGCATTGTCGGTAGTAGGGTAAGCTATGCAGTATGTCGGATTTATATAAAATCACAGATAAGAAGTTCTTAATGTGAATTAGGTCAGAACTTCAGGGCTTTTGGCTGAGGATGGTTGTAAAATATTTGTTACAAAAAATGAAGTGGATTAAAATTCTCAGAATAAACCAGAGAGCACAGAATAGCATTCGTATGGAATTTCGAGTCAGGAAGAAGTGGGACATTCCAAAGCTGATTTATAAAAGGGCTCCTTGGATCAAACACCACACGGTGTCAGTTAAATGCTGCATCTAAAATAACTTGAACTTGGAATTTCTCAAGCTGTTAGTGCAAAAAGAGTCACTGTGTGGAGGCATGTTTGTGTTGGATAGAAATGTACCTTTAATGGAACTCTTCTTTCTGTATTCAGATTTAAATTGTATTCTGAAAACTCTTGATTTGCTCCAGAGTTAAGTTATAATTGTTGGTGGGGGGTGGTGGAAAGGGACACTTTTCTGCCAGTTTTTGGCCCACAGAGTTCAGCAGAGCACATGAAGTGTAACAGGGAATTTAGAGACAGGCTGTTCCAAATTTGGCATGAAAATTGGCTGCCTCATCTAGAGGAAAACTTTTCTAAACAGTTGGTGGATTCTAGCGATGACCTCTGACATCACAAGGTCTAATCCTCACTTGGGATAATACTGTTCCCAGCGCAACAGATTTTATGTAATTTTAAGAGTTGATTATTGACCTCATGATGGCTATAAATATTGTTCATTTATGTTTTGCGTTATGACTTTTAAGGGAGTACAGTATTAAAACATTTTAAATGATTTTAAACATTTAAAATCTACACTTCTGCATTTTTTATTGTGGTAAAACATATATAATGTGTATGTGTGTGTAGTGTTTACCATTTTAATGATTTTTAAATGTACTCAGTGCTTACACTGGTTTTTAAATTAATGAATATTACTTGATAGGAACATAAGGCAAATATGTGTGTTTTTCTAAGTACAGTGTGACTTAACCTTTCAGAATCCAGGATTTGGGAAGAAAAGATGATAAAAAGAGAAAATGAACTCTGTTTAATCCCAGCATGAAGATTATATTTTTTAAAATATTAAAGTTTTGTGGTCAGGAGACGAAAGTTACCCAAATCCCTTTTATCTAAAAAGTGAATCTCCTCCCTTGGCCCAACCCAATAATTTTTTTTAGTTTCTTCTTACATTGAAAGAAAGCACTTTTCCCCTAAATGCAGTAGTGGAAACTGTTACTAGATTGTTGGTTCTTTCAATGTCGAAGGGAAAATATGTAAGCTAAAATCATGAGTACTTTCTTGTAACTGTGTAACTCTGTACAATACAGACATTCATAGAGCCATTCTCAAACTTATTTTTAAAAAAGCCCTCTAAATATAAAGCTATAATGAGTGTGACTTTCTTAGCAATAGAAAAACAAGACACCAAATCCTTAATAATAATAAGTTTGGGTGTAATTTTGGGCTGGTGACCTCACCGTGCGGCACGGTTTACTAATTTTACATTTTGCCGGGAGAAGGCAAAACCTCTCTTAGCAGGCGAGGAAACTCTGCACACAGCCTGACTTGACTACATCAGCTATTTATGTTCAGGCAGACAGAGCTAAACCGGGGCAAAGACTGTAGCTTCAAGAAAAACTCTTCAAGAACGAACTTTAAATGCTTCTCAAACCGACAGGGGAGGTTGGAGGCTTGAGACCTGGAAGTTCTCTTTCAGCGTTCCTCCTTAGTCGTGTTACACCATGACCGCCCAGGCCCCTCGTGGCTGGGGAGGCATAGAGAATGGGAAGGAGCACTGGGGCAGTTTACTCCCTTCGAGGAGTAAACCGGATCGTTAACGGGGGAGGATGGAGCAGCATTTCCATTTATTCCCCCCAAGTGAGAGTTTGTGTCACACAAATAGCCAGTTTGGGTATATCTCTTACTAAGTGGACGCGGATCTGGTCCTCATCACACACAGGGGACACTGCCGGCCTTAGACCTGGTGTCTCTAATTTCAGGTAAATGAACACACTTCTGCAAGAGTGGGGAGCAGAGGTTGATGGCTCATTTCTTGCCCTTTCTTGTCCAGGAGCGCACATCTCACTTTCACGTCGCAGGTGTGCTGGGAGGCCCCCTCCAGGTGCCCATCTGCATATCTGGAAGGGGTGCTGGGCAACCTGCGTGCGGATGGGTGCAGATGGGAAATCTGTTCCTGGAAATCTAGGGTCCCTTAGGGTGTCCCCTCGTTCTCCAAGTACAAGTCTGGATCAGGCTGTGGGCGGGCTTTGCTGCAGGACTGAGGGAGCGAGAAGTGACCAGGCGGTGGTCAGAAGCACTCAAACTGCCCCGCATTCACTCCTACGTTGAACAGAGCTGCCTTGAGGGGCTTTGATGCACGTGGCTGCCCTATCCATGGAAATGCACTTGTCTGGAAACAGAAAAAATCAGGAATTGAATGTACTGACAGTTTGAACGTGTCTACAGATGCAGGAAATTACTAAACTTCTGCTTTGAAAACGAGGCTGCCTATGCGGATTGCCAAAGGCTTTTGAGGCTCAGACTGTAAGTTGATTTGACATGTCCTGTCTTTCTCAAGATCACGGTCAGCACGGGGACCAGAGCCCTGCTTCGTGTCCCCTGACCAGGACTTGCTTCTGAGCTGGTTGTCACCTGCAGGCAGTGGGGAAAATGGTCACTCCTGCCCCCGGTGCTCAGTGGGCGGAGGGGAGGTGGGCTGGCAGGAGATCTGGTGGGACTCTGAGGCAGAGAAATGGGACCACCTATTCATGCTCTTCCGGCCCTGGGCTCCAGGTGATGCTCCTTGAGACCCAAGGGTGCCTCTGATGGACTCTGTGTCCTGAGCACCAAGGCCTCAGGTCAAGCCTCTGGCAAGCCCTGTCCTTGCCTCTCTTTTAGTCTCTCCTTTGGAAATCTCGTCCTCAGCCCCTGCCCCGTTGGCCCCGTCCTTGTGTTGCTGTGGGCCATTGGACCAGGCGCTGCAGGTCCCCAGTCGGCTTTCCTGGCCACGGGACATAGCTTTCTGTGTCCTTGGGAGCGTGACTGAGGTCACCCTCACGGTGAGGACTTCTGTCGCCTTGGCCTTCTCTGTCCACTTGTCCCCCCGGTCCTCCCGTCCTCCCGGGACCTGCTTCCTGGCCAGGCCCGTCTCACCAGCTCCGTTTCCCAGAGGTGGGCTGTGAACCCGGAAAGTCCCCTCTGCCTTCCAGGTCTGCCTCAACATCTCCTCCGCATCTGCTGGAGCCCTCCTCCGCCCATGTCCCCTGGAGCCGACCACGTGCCCAGGCGCCCCCCTGCCCTCCACAGGCTCGGACACCTGGGTCTGATTTGACCCACCGGGCAGGGCTCTCTTCCAGATCCTCCCCCCATGTCCCAGGGCCCGTGGGGTGAAGTGTGTGTGAGGAGAAGGGCCTCTGTGCGCATGTGGTCATCGTGGTGTGGGAGCCTAGATGGTCTGGGCTGCATGGGGTGACACATGGGCACAGAGGCACAAATGCAGGAGGATCCTGGGGGAGGCGTGTCCCCGGCTGATGTCACGGCCCCAGTCGCACTGGGAGGCAGTCGCACGGTCACGTGCTGTGCCTGTCTTTGGCTGGACCCCATCCCTGATTAATGTAATTAATATCCCATATCAAGAAACAGCGGGAGCTCAATTTAATATTCGCTCCCCAGGGACCTCGGCAATTTCCAGCAGTGCTCAAACAAGTCACTGGGGATGAGGAAAGTCAGAAGAGCAGTGGTTGGAAACCTGGGTGTTTTTAATCCAAAGAGCCTCTGCGCTCCTGCAGCGCAGATTGGGTGCGGTGGGCACGGGAGCGTGGGCGGGACCGGGGTCTCTGCGGTCCTCCCCGCGTGCTCCATCACATCACGTGCCTCTGGATCTAGAAGCTTCTCCCTGCCTGGTCCTCCCTTGGCCTTCGCCTTCCCGCCCCTGTTTCTCTTCTCCCTTTCATCTGCTGCGTTCTGCTGTCTTTATTTCCGAGGTGGCCTCTTAAATATCTGAGCATGGCGCTCCAGCCTCTGTTTCTCCCTCGCCAGAGCAAGGCACTTGGCCTCCCTGCCCGGCCACCTCCATGCTGTGTGACCGCAGCCAGGTGCTGGCCCTCTCTGTGTCCCACTTGTCTTATTCATAAAGTAGCCAGGATGACCATAATTCCTTCGCAGGGGAGATGAGTAGATAGGTGGAATATGCTCATACCTGGCACCTGGCAAGCACTCAAAACACGTTAGCTGTTCTTGCCTGTCCACTCAGTGACAGTCTCCCGGGATGAGGGAGCAGGTGCCCCCAGGAAGATCTGGGAAAGAGGCAGCAAGGACCCTGGCTCTGCGGAGGTGGGTCCATCGTGTGCTTGGCTGGACCACACCAGCGGTGCTCACATCCCCGTTGTTGGGAGGGACCCGTGGCTTCCAGCTAAGCCTGGAGATGAGAACATGTCACCTGAGTGAGTGAAGAAAGGGAAATTATCATGAGCTCCGATTTCCGGGGATCTCTGCCCGTCTTTGTCATTTATCAAAGAGTGTGTTTAATTTATGATGGAGAAGCTAGACTTCCACGCACTGCTTGTGGCTCATGCAGCAGAAATACTTCACTTTAGACTTTAAAAGATGTTTGCAAGAGCTGTTCTTGTGGCTCGCTGTAAGATATGTCCGGCAGGACTTTCCAGGGCGGAGGAGCGGGTGGCATCACTAGCACACCTCAGTTGGGACCCTGCTCCAGTGCTCTGCTTTGTTAGCACCGATCGCCAGAGCCGGGCAGCCTGGAGTTGCCGCCCCGAGATCAGCGGTCCAGGATGAGCCACTCGGGGTGCAGTGTGTGGGGCTCGGGAAGCTGCACAGCGGGTCTTTGCTGGCCATGCGCTGACAGCCGGCATTGACGGACGGTCAAGATTTTGAAACGAAAGGAAATGTGTGAGTCACTCAGTCGCGTCCGTCTCTTTGCCCCCGCCCCCCGTGAACTGTAGTCTGTCAGCCTCCTCTGTCCATGGGATTTCCCAGGCAAGAATACTGGAGTGGGTTGCCATTTCATTCTCCAGGGAATATTCTTGACCCAGAGATCGAACCTGGGTCTCCCACGTTTACTGTCTGAGCCACCAGGGAAGCCCATGAAACAAAAGGCCCTGCAGAGCATGGTACGAATGGAGAGGTTGAGGACTCTCAGTTTTACTGTCTGGAAAGCCTTGTGGGAAGGATATTTGCATATGAGTAGGATTTTTTTGCCCACATTTGTGCCACTTGTTGCTCCTGGGACAGTATTTTTGGGCAGAGGGCTTTTGAGAGGCACAGCACTTTGCTTCTTTCTTGTTGCAAAGCAATAGAAAACGCTTTTTAAAAAGGTAATTAATACCGACTTCTGGTCATTTCAGACTCTGAGAGGCTGGGAGTGTCTTCCCCCGAGCACCAGCGTCACCTCCACCCTCTGGGAAAGTCAAGATTTGGTTCCCCGAACATTCCTTCCTGTTTAATCCGTTGGACTTCTCTTTCGCAGTTGCGGATTGAGGACAGGCTAATAAGACCCGGTGTTACTTTGACCTTGGCATGGGACTGCTCTTCCCAGCTTAACTGGAAATGTGTTCAAAGGAGTCTGACGGTAAATAGAAAAGTAACTGAGCACAAACACCTCGTGGTGAAGCCCTGTGGTCACCTCTGTTTTTGTTAGGACCGAAGGATCAGAGGGTGAATTCCAGCACAACTTTGCAGGAATCTCTCCCTGAGAGACAGCTGGGTAAGCAGCTCTGCAGAGAGAGCGTGGTGCAAGCGGAGAGGTTGAGGACTCTCAGTTTTACTGTCTAGGAAAGCCTTGCCGGAAGGATGTTAGTTTGCATATGAGTAAGAGTTTTTTTCTGCCCACATTTGTGCAGCTTGCTGCTCGTGGGACAGTATTTTTGGGCAGAGGGCTTCTAAGAGGCACAGTGGGGCCATCTCAGTGCCGAAAGCAATGATGTGATCAACTAGTTACAAACTCTGGGATGTCCCTATTTCCATCTTTGGATGTTATGGGTGGTCTTTAATGAGCAGGGCTGCACATCTTCCTCTGCACCCTGTGTGCAGCGGGGACACATGTGTGGACTCAGGCCTTTGTGGCTTTGGGGTTTTCACCAGAACAGACATTCTAGACGGTCAAGTACATTGGGCTTGCAGTTAAGGAGACTGTGATAGCGACTCTTCTTTCGCCAGTAATTGTGTAGGTTGTCCTGTGTGTAAAGTCATGAGATGGTTTGCTGTGAAGGAGACTCGGGTTTTGAAGAGTGGAAACTGCAGGGAATGTTGCTCATCTGGGAGGATGGCAAGCAGTGCCTGGCGTGGTGATGGGCGTGCGTGTGATCGCGTGGCTCCATGTGGCCATGGCAGGCCCCCCACTGCCAGGTAAGCCTGGACAGCCCTGGCATGATGGAAATGCTCCGAAAAACATTTAGAAGCCCAAAGGAAAACACTAACTTTGATTTTAATCTGAAAGATATTATGATGCAAAATAGGGCAAAAAGGGAAAGCTCATATGTGGCTCAAAACAGTAAAGGATTTACCTGCAATATGGGAGACCTGGGTTTGATCCCTGGGTCTGGAAGATCCCCTGGAGAAGGGAATAGATACCCGCTCTAGTATGCTTGCCTGGAAAATCCCATGGACAGAGGAGCCTGTGGACCACAGTCCATGGGGTCTCAAAGAGTCAGACACAACTGAGCGACTAACACTATACAGTTTCTCTCTGGATCTGGGGAATCTCCGGGTTTTCCGTGTCAAAGGAGGAAGCAGCAGAAGCATTTCTTTGAGGAGCCGTCCGCCCCAGGGCCTGAGGCCAGCATCCTGACTCGCAGGTACTGATGTCCGTCTGAGCCAGCCACTTGCCCGGGTGTGAGCGCCACCTGGTGGCCCGGCTGGCCCAGGTGGGCCCGCAGCAAACATCGCGAGGCTGCCGAGTCCCCAGTCCCGGCCTCTGACCTCGCGCCTGTGTGGTGGCCTCGGTTTCCATGTGCTTCCAGCTCGTTTTTGTTGTTTAGTCTCTAAGTTGTGCCCGATTATTTGCTTCGACCTTGAGTTTTACATTTTTACCGAGTCTTGGATTTGGGTTGGAAAGAAGAAGGGACCTGAGTTTGCTGAGAGCCTACGAGGTCCCAGGCACTGGCCCAAGGACCTTATGGACGCTTCTATTTTACGTTTGTGAGCCAAGATTCCCTGGTGGCTCAATGGTAAAGAATCTGCCTTGTAGTTGGGAAGACCTTCTGGAGAAGGGGATGGCTACCTACCCTAGTGTTCTTGCCTGGAAAAGAGGATCCTGGTGGGCTACAGTTTATGGGGTCACACAGAGTCAGACAGGACTGAGTGACTAGCACCGAGGATGAATTTCTCACACCTGCAGAAGCTGGGGGTGACAGATGACTCTCCTCTAAAGGCCACGTTACACAGGGCTTCTCAAAGGCGTGGGTCCAGGCACGTGAGATGCTTGGACCCCCTGACTGCCCCCTGACCCACCCCAGGCCTCCTTCATTTGCCCGCACGTGGGATGGATGGCCCTGTTTTCCAGGGGCCGCGGTCCCGAGAGGTGGGGGAGCAGCCACAGTTCCTGGAGGAGGGTCCCGCTGCCCCCCTGCAGTGGGGGCCTTGGCGGTGGTGACCAGTGTCCAGTTCTGTGCCAGAAACACCACTGAGGAGTCAGGTGGTGAAAGACCGTTCTGCCCTCCTCGTGGCTTCCAGCAAGACAAAGGGCAAGGCAATGATACCTCTTGAGCGGAGCAAGCACGTACCATGGAATCTGTGGTGCGGGAATCACAGCCCTTGCTGTACTGCAACTGCTGTCCGGGGACGGGCCCCTTGTTTGGGGGAGCGGTGGTGCCAGGCCACCGAGGAAAAGGTCAGCGTTTGTGACCTAGCGCCAGGTGCCTGTTGGCTTTCGATGCTGGGACTCACCGGCTCGCATTGGGTTGCTTGGGGGTCGGAAGGGGCTGGAGCTCCGGGCCCATCATTGAGCGAGGCCCCAGGTTTGCTCACTTCTCTCGCCAGCAAGTCCCCGGCGATGGTTCAGACTCAGATTTGGATCCCCGTTGGTGAAGCGGTACAGCTGCTGGTCATGGGCTCAGGAGGGTGGATGGGTTCCGCTGGACCAAGGCTGGTTCGGAGCGAGAGTGGAGGAAGCACCTGCCACTCCGGTGAGGAGGGGTGAGGAGACACAACATCTTCCTGTGGGGGTGGGGAGCCCTGTGAAAGCATCTCAAGTTGAGGGGACTTGCTCCTCGAGCTGGACAGGAGCTGTTAGTCACCTGTGCGCCCAGTCTGCTCGGGAGGTCAGCGCGGCTTTTTGTGTTTATTACGTAATGTGACAGAAGCTCATTTAGACGGTTGAGTTAGAAATGCGTACTTTAGGGTGATTGCATTTTGTTTCAGATTGCATGGGCAGGACACACAGGTCCCGCTGTTTTCTTTCCCAGGCCTGTATAAACTTTTTCTGGACCAGGGTGTCCATCACCTGGGCGCAGCCCCTGACAGCCCAGCAGCCGCTGGCCTGGCTTTGGGTCATCTGCCACCAGTGCCCACATGACCTGGTCTGGGCAGCTTACAGCACCTGGCTCAACAGAGGAAGACCCCGTTGAGAAAGGGCGTCTGGGGTTCAGACGTATAGTAGCGAGTAGAGGTGGGGAGTGAAGAGAGGTAGGGGGCACCCCCAGCACCCTTCAGGTTGGACCGGGTTCTGAGCTGGAACCAGATGGACGATCTGGCTGTGGTCGCTGATTAGGGATCTTGGCCTCTGGGTTTCTGGAAAATGTTTGCAGCACCTACTCTGCCCCTTGCTGCCTCTCTGTTCACCACAGGCCTGTCCTGAGCTCAGAAGCACAGCTCTTCCCAAATATTCAGGCTCGACTGGCAGTGGAGAGACTCCATTTCAAGTTCGATACCATTTCTCTCCAGGGGCCAGTGGGGTGGGGCTGGGAGCTCTGAAATTTAAAAAAAAAAAAAAAAAAAAAAAGGAAAACTCGGTTGTATTATATATATATTGTTTCCAAAAGCTGATGCTGGCTAAGATGCTTCCATCCTCATTTCTGCATGTTCATCTATGACCTTGTGCAGAATTTTCTTAACTTTAGTAGCTGAATCACACAGTAACGTAATTGTGGGGGCTGAAAGTGGATTTTTGTTTATTCTTTTATCCTTGCAGGGAAAGTATAGACAGTCTTTTATCTGCAGAATTCAGAACTTGCAGCGAGGTGTCATTAACTGTGCTTGAAAGTATTTTTAGACAGGAAGGAGGATACGTCCTACAGCCATGTGACATCATGTTCTTGTCAAGAATTGTGCTTTGTAAACATTCTCTGATAGATCACTCTCCTTAAGAGGCTGGAATATCCAGCTGCCTGGGTTAGTGATAAACCAGGTCATGTTACAGTAGTTGTGGATCTGAAAAACTTAATCTGGTTATGGTATATGCACTTTATAAAGGAAAGCATTTGGAGAAGGATTTGTCCTTTTGTTGGAGAAGGAAATGGCTACCCACTGCAGTATTCTTTCCTGGAGAATTCCATGGACAGAGGAGCCTGGTGGGCTGCAGCCTATGGGGTCGTAGAATCGGGCACAGCTGGGCAGCTATCACTCACTCACTTGTCCTTTTACAATTTTGACCCTCTTACAGTATCGATTAGTGTCGGTACAGTGGTAAACAGAATCTTAAATAACTTCTCGCATGAGATGCCTTTCTGCTGTCCTGCCAAAATGGACTCAGTTCAGTGTGTCCTTACAGAAAATGTTTGTGATCTGTTGCTTAGAATTATTTATCTGCTGTGTGCTCCTCACAAGGCATTTCTGGGGCTGAGTTCTGTGCTCACAGAACTACCCTGGAAGGTAATGTTTAACAGGATGGTTTATGGCTTACTGCACACAATTATCTCCCTCTGTATTCTTGGGCTCAATTCTTTCTTTACTCGGTGGTGGGGACTTCCAGGTGCTTTCACAAAAGCACAGAAGAATTAGATAATATTTGAGAGGTGTTAATGGTGATCTGTTTTCTTCTCCTGGGAGAGAAACGTTGGTTTTAAGTAAAAGGCTAGAAAGCAGGTCAGTATGTGTGTGTTGGGGGCAGATATTGCCCTTTGCTGTTGATTTACATGAAATAGGATGTAGCTTATTTCTAGAAGCAAATTTCAGTTAAAGGTATTTATTATACAGTGAGTTAATAGGTGTTTCAAAAAGGTGTGTTATTAGACCAGGAAGTGTTCCATAGTAAGAAAATATAATGTGTCTGCCCATGACAGAAAACAAAACTGTTTTGTTTTCACCACTGATCAATTTCTAAAAAAAATAACTGAAATTGGACACCAAATTGGTGGCAGTTTCTACACGTTTGAGGTTTGCCTGAGTAAAGACCTCTAAAGAGGATTTTCCCTGCCATTTGTCTAAGGCCTTCTGGTGTTCCATGTTTGTTTTGAAAAAGGAACTGATGAGTCCTCATTTTCTCAGTATCCCTGAGTTTCCAGTGTTTCTGGATTAGTGGAAATGTTGCCTTTCATCGTCTCAGTGCAGGATGGAAAAAGAGTGAAAGTAAAAAACTTGTGCTTTTGTGGTTGCCGAACTGAACAGCGAGTGATTTTCCTGTATTTTTTTTTTTTTAAATGAAGCCCTTGGGCGACGACAGATTTCAGGGAGACGCCCAGCTTGGGGGAGATACAGTTCTGAGCTCCTGGAAGCCCGGCTCTTATTGGAAATGTTGACAAGATCATTAACTACTCAGCCGTGCGGGGCCCTCCAGGAAGCTGGGTTTACCGCCAGATTGCCAGCTCTTTGTGGTGGACTTGGGGCTGCGGCAGGACCCCTATCTGCAGGAGACTGCAGAGCAGCCTCTGGCTCCAGAGACTTTTCTCCCTCCCCCACCTTTTTTCCAGTGTTGTGAAGTTTCCTTTTTAAAGGACAAATAGATTGCTAAGGCCACTATTTAATATGAGACTTGGGAACTAGTAAATAAAAAGCTTCAGTGGATTCATTTTAGAGAGTAGCAGAAAAAGCAAGTAAAAGGATGCCTGTTTCAAGATTAAAAAAAAAAAAAAATCCACCATCTTTATTTTCACGTGGATGCCTCTTTCTCAGGCTTAACTGTTTTGGGTTTTCCAGGATATGTTGCTAAGGGCCAGGAAAGAATATTCACAAGTCCGTCCTTGTTTATTCTGGGCCTTTTCTGAATGTAATCAATAATTATATTGTGTATTCATCTGCTTTTGTTGTTGCCCTGTAAGGTCAGAGCTGGCTGTGAGTTTTTATGTTTTAGTAAAAGGACATGTGGGCAGCTTATATGTTCACATTAATTTATATTTCCTTTAGCAAGGGTCTCAGTAGGCTGTCTTTACTGTTAGGGGATGTTCTTGTCTCTGGAGGCAAAGATGGCATCTCTGTCTGCTCAACCAGGAATGTACTGGGTTTTTGACACATTGTGGTAAACAGCCTCATCAAAGAAACCCTACTTGTGGAATGACGCTGAGGTCTTCTCTGCATTTCCGCGTGAATGGGTAGAAGATTCCGAAGCTGTGGCCTGAGCTACAAGAATAGAAGCGAGTCTTGTTTTTAAGTGACCGAAGAGTTTAGTAAATAAACCCTTATCATACAAGGTTACATGTGGGGATTCGCGTTGGCACTCACATTGGTTTATTTGGGGCTGCCAAATAATCTAAAAGAAAGCTTTGTTTAGGAAGATGGCCTTTTATCACCATCGTGTCTGTGGCCTGGTCAGGTCACTTCATGTCCTGAACAAAGCATTTTGCAGGTTTACCTTTAAAACGAGTGCTTTTGGCAGAAAAGTCCGAGCATGCTGCTCTCTGGCTGCTGGGTGCAGGGGAGCGTCCCCCAGGCGCTGGGACGTCAGTGTCGTCCTGTGCTGGGGGAGGCCGGCGGGCTCCCCGGTGAATGCCCCGATTCTCGGGGTCGCCGCCTCCGCTTCGCCTTGTGCGAGTGGAGCTCGCTCATAATGGATCATTGACCGGCCTGAGCCAGGCAGCCCGAGGCCCTCGCGCCGGGCGGTGAATGCGCCGCTTCACGGGCTGCCCGGCCCCGGGCTGGGGGCGATAAGCCGGGATTGTTCATCGGGCGCAGACGGGCGCGTGGAGAGAGGACCCCTCGTCGTCGTGATGGAGCCCTCCGCGGTCGCCCAGAGAAGGGCCTTCTGTCTCCGCGGTAGAGGAGCCTGGGCGGGCTGTCAATGGTGCATGTTCACTGCCGGCTGTAAAGCCCCAGGCTCGCTGGGGAGGCCCCGCATTGTCCGCTGCAGGACAGGTGGGCCACGGGCCCAGCCGCTCTGAGACGCCCCGGAGGCCGCTCTGGGAGTTGTGTGACCTGCCTTCCGGAGCCAGAATACCGTCAGCATCCTGAGCGGCCTGCCTGTCTGCCCCGAGCTGTCTCCTTCGTGAGGGTATCTTACCCTCAGCACTGACTTCTGTTTGCACTTTTCTCCACCAGCACCTCCCCAGTGGCCCCCCTCGCCATGAGCCCAGCCCTGTCCTTCCGCCTCCTGGAAGCCCCCCACCCCCAAGGTGACCCCGGGAGAGGAAGGGAAGGGAGACCCCAGGGCGCCCGCAGCCGAGCTGGTCCTTGGCGTCACAACGTGGTTAACCTGGACTGAAGGGACTTAGTTCGCAGCAGCTGGAGCCGCAGCTTTGCCTCTGTCCAGAGAGCAGCCCAGACCCAGGACAGGAAGTGCCCTTCTTCCTGCAGCCCCAGGTCTGGAGTCTGGTTGGAGTCCCTTTAAAGAAACGCACATCTTTCCCCCACCCCTACCCCCAAACTTGAAACTTTTTATTTTGCATGGGGTTATAGCCTATTAGAAGCTTCCAAGATGGTGCTAGTGGTAAATAACCTGCTTGCCAGTGTAGGAGAATTAAGATTTGAGTTCGATCCCTGGGTCGGGAAGATCCCCTGGAGGAGGGCATGGCAACCCATCCCAGTATTCTTGCCTGGAGAATCCACATGGTATAGGAATCTGGTGGGCTACAGTCCATAAAACTGCAGAGAGTCAAACACAACTGAAGCGATTTAGCATGCATGCGTGTGTAGCCAATTAACATTGTGGTGGTTTCAAGTGAACAGTGAAGGGACTCAGCCACACATATACATGTAGGCATTCTCTCCCCAACCCCCCTCCCACCCAGGCTGGCACATACCATTGAACAGAGTTCGTGTTGCATGGGTTTCTGATTCCTTTCTCAGAATGCGACTTTGATAGAACAGATTTTGATGGTTTTGGGAGAAATGAATACAAAGTTTTGTGTTGGTTAACTTCACAGAGCAGAAAATGGGGAGATTTCCTGTTGAGTCAGGGCTGAGCTTACTGTGTGAGAATACAGGATGGTGTGTAGGACCCGCACGCCTAAGGGCCCAGAGGTGGGAGTGAGCAGGTGTGCAGCGGGGTGTGGGGCAGGCACAGTCACCAGCTGAGAGCCCAGGGACCCCAGCAGTGGGGGTTCAGGCCCTTAGGAGCCCACTGGGGGGAGTCTGGGCCTCATCTTCCTGGTGTGAAAAGCCTGTGATGAGCTGAAGTTGGTGGGAGGCCCACGTGGGTGTGAGAGGAAGGCAGGTGTGTGGGTTCAGGTGTGAAACAGAGGCCCAGCCAGCAGGATGTTGGGGTCACTCCTGGCTGTGGGCGAGGGGCGATGGGCTTGTTCTGAAGGCCCGTTGAGCCCACAGCCCCCTGCTCCCAGGCTGCCTGGACTTCCTGGGCAGGTGGTCACTGCCCGCCCTGCCCCGTAGCTGCCGTGTGGCTCCGTGTTCCTTCCCGACATCTGGGACCTGGAGAGGCAAGCCTGTTGCTTGGTTACCCGTGCACGTAGGTCCCCAGTGTGGCCTGGCGCCCAGTTGGCCATCAGGGATTGTGATGAAACCCTCGCTAAGCTGCCCGCCGACTGCGCAGTGGGGCTCCCACCGGGGGAGCGGTCCCAGGATGAGGGTGGGACGCGGACAGACCGTGGTCGCGTGTTGGTTGCTACAGGTCTGACAACTCGGTGGTCACAGGGCGCTCCTCCTGGTGTGTGTCCCAGGTCCCTGCCTGCAGGGCTTGTTCAGAAAGGCCTTGCTGTCGGCAGGGGAGTGGTGGTGGTGGGGCTTGCTGGGTCCCGGAGCCTGTTCTCAGGGTTGCCGGGGGCCCTGCAGGAAGTGACTTTTCCGCGTGGTGTCTGGTCCAAGACTCAGTTCCCAGGGTCCTCACTTACAGGAGTGATTTATTCGCTGAAACATTTACCCACAGATTAAACGTATCCTAGCTCCAGTGTCAGCAGTCTTGAGAAAGTCGACGTATTTCACTTGTGCTGTGCAGGTGTGAGAAGAGAGTCAGTCTAAGGCATGGCAGTACCTCACATATATTCATTCCGACCAGCTGCTTTGTGGTTTGTTCCTTCACAGGATTGTTTCTTAAAGTTTAGGGACGTATTTTATTTCCAAGATGTTGATATTTTGCCCTTTCTTAAAACCCTCCCCATCCCCATGATTTGCACTTTTATGTTATGAATACAGATTTATATTTTCTTTAATATTTTATTTTTTATTATTGTAGTTATCAAATAATATTGTTATTGTTATTTTGTCCCTAAGTCATGTCCAGCTCTTTTATGACCCTGTAAACTGTAGCCCGCCAGCTCCTCTATCCATGGAATTTCCCCCTTGGAATCCTGGATTGGGTTGCCAGTTCCTCCTCTAGGGATCTTCCTGACCCAGAGATTGAACCCGAGTCTCCTGCATGGCAGTTGGATTCTTTACCACTGAGCAACTTGGGAAACCCATAAAATAATAGAGGTGTATATAAATACAAATACTTATATAAATATAAAATTGCCTAACCTTTTCAAAAAGGAAGTTACATAAGGTCTTTTTAAAAAGTAGCTTCAAACTGTTTGTTACATTCCTTTGAGAAACACACACACCCCCCCCACATACACATATACACAGAATGATGCACTGGAAATCTATTTTAAAACCCTAATCAGCAAGCCATTTTTATGCCTAAACAATTAAATTACAGGCTTGTCTGGCAAGTTCCCAATTACAGCCTTGGAAAAACTTTGTAATGCAACAGAAGTGGTTCTTTATGGGTAAAATGTGACTCTGATGGGGCTGTGCTTCGTGTGTGTATGCACACGGGTCATGTGTCAGCTGAAACACACGTAAAATGCATTTTCTCTGCTCTCTTACTTCCTAACGTTTGTGTTATTAGAAGTACGGAAGGTCTGAGTAAAAAGCTCACATTTATTGACACGCTTTGTAAGGCTAGTTATCTTGGGTTAATGTGTTTTAGGAAAAGCTGAAGCACCAAGTCGCACATGGCATGTGCTTGCCTGAGAGAGTGCAATTGTGGCTGTTTAGTACCTGGATGTATTTACTGAAACCTTTTCTCACAGGGTGGTGTTTGGAGGAGGACTGCTCACCACCAGAGACCCCACCCAGGGCTGAGAAACCATCTGAGACCCTCAGGCTCACGGAGGCTGGGGATGCTTCAGTTGCTCAGTGGTGTCTGACTCTTTGTGATCCCATAGACTACAGCCTGGCAGGTTCCTCTGTCCATGGGATTCTCCAGGCAAGAATACTGGAGTGGGCTGCCATTTCCTCCTCCAGGGGACCTTCCTGACGCAGGGATCAAACCTGAGTCTCTTACGTCTCCTCATTGGCAGGCAGGTTCCTTACCACTAGTGCCACCCAGGAAGCCCAGTGCTATGGTATATGGGGCTAATAAGGTCCTCCTAAATCTTCTAACTGGGGCTGCCACCCATGTGCATTTTTACATCGAAAGTTCTATGACACCATTCTTTTCTTCTGGGGAAAAGAAGTGATGACCCATCTTAAGCAGTGATTTTTGCTTGCAGCTAAAAAGAACGATCGTGAAGATTGTTGATTGGGCCGCTGACTAAGGAAAGCCAGTTGTGGGAAATTCCATTTTGACTCTTTCTTTAAACGTTTGCAAGAAACTTTGTGAGTCAACTGTGGGCTTCAGGAAGGGGGTCACTTAGTGGTGGAGCCACTTTTCTTAACGTGATGATTTCCTTAACGATAATGGTGTTCTGAGCTTAAGTGGTCATTACCCTTATGGTGTTTTTCCATTTTTCCATTTTCCCCCTCCAAATATTTTTAAGTTCTTTAAAAAGATATCCCGGGTCACTCTCAGAGGGATCGACAGCAGGGCTTAGTGCTGAATGATGGGGATGGGCAGAGAAGTGGAAAACAAAAGAGAAAGAAGAGCTTATTGTGCTGGTTCGTGGGCACCATGAACACTCTGCTTAAGACTTTTCCTGTAAATTGCAGGACCCTGCTGCCTTTCTCATGGAGCTTTTAAGCTAGTTTTTCAGGAAGCCCAGATAAGAAATGAAAAGTATATTCTCTACCATTGGGTTTCTAGAGTGGAAGCATCTAGTCTTTGGTTGGGGGTCGGGGGGTGTTGGGGAATCAAAAACTAAACATCAAGGCTGCAATTAGGAAACAAAATGTGCATTTCTCTGGCAGCAAAGGTGGCAGCATTGCCTCCCTGCGCGCCCCCCCACCCCCCGCCATGGAAAGGACAGTCTAGCCGCATCCTTTGGACCCACGTGAGCCTGGGCACTGGCTGGCTCTCCTGCCTCTACTGGAGTGGAAGGGGCTGTGCTTACACTTGGTCCACTTTGCTCTGTGGCCAGCTGGGAGGCTCCTGGTAGTAGAAGCGAGGCCCCAGTGTGCAGGTATCTCACTGTCTGTGACCATTCACTCGGCCTGTGCCCGGGGGTCTTAGTAGCCCTCGGAAGCAGTGCTTTGCAGGGGGCTTCCTCATGTATTTTCCCGATTCTCAGCACCTGACAGGGGAGGGCATGCCCAGATGGGAAGGACATCTCCTGAAATTCACGCCCTGGAAACAAGAGTCAGCTCTGGGGTCAGCTCTGCCCACACGGGAACGGCAGGGTTGGGGTCTCTGTGCAGAATCCCCAGAGCAGCCTCTTGACTCTGAGAGCATTTCACTTTCTCTGGCCCCAAACTGCAGGGAGGAGCAGAGAGGGAAGGAACACTGGCTGCAGGACTGTTTGGAGATTGGAACAATTATTACCCCTTGAAATTTTAATTTGATTTCCAGGTGCATTCATAGGTTGCCTTTTATGATCCCTAATCAGCTGAGTTTTTCTTGTTCCATGAGTCTTGTCTTCGTGGCTGGGTTTCAGATGTTTAATTCTCATGAATTGGAGGTTCTGATATTTAACATCCTTTATGGACCAACTTGGGGCTTCCCAGGTGGTGCTAGTGGTAAAGAACTTGCCTGCCAATGTACGAGATGTAAGAGATGTGGGCTCCATCCTTGGATGGGGAAGGTCCCCTGGAGGAGGGCATAGCAACCCACTGCAGTATTCTTGTCTGGAGAGTCCCATGGACAGAGGAGCCTATCGGGGTACAGTCCATGGAGTAGCAGAGTCCGACACTACTGAAGCGACTTAGCACCCACGCACGCACGCATGGACAGATATCTGTGACGATAAATGACTTTAGCACGCAGTCAACTACAATGATTTATTTTAATGATTTAGCACTCGGTTATTACCAGTCATTAATTGTTTAGCGACTGATCTTTTAAAGGAAAGCAGCTGCTTGTTGGTCGGTTTAAACTTTGCCGGATGCTTCTGTTCTGTAAATAGGCCGGGAATGGGATTCTGAATGAGCAGTGTGTAGACGTTATATATCCGCAGACCTTATGGGGCCGCTGTTCGCGCGGGAAGCCTGGTTCTTAAGGCCTTTGTGTCTTTTCTGTTCCAGGTGCTCGCCGCCAGCGCCATGCTCTCCAGGTAGGACACGCCCGCCCGCGCGGCAGGCGCACCTCTGCATTGGGGCAGCGGGAAGCATCTTCTCGCCTGAACATGGAGAGATAAGGCACCCTCCGGCAGGCAGGCCCGCGTGACCAGGAGCTGTGCCCGCCCCGGCCGTCGAAATGGAGCGCTCCCGGGAGGCCGAGGTGGAGCTGAGAGGGGGCCGCAGCCCGCCCAGGGCCAGCCGGAGCCCCGAGGCGGACGCGGACAGGGCGCTGAGCCACAGCTGCTGTATCTGCGGCAAGACCTTCCCCTTCCAGAGCTCGCTGTCCCAGCACATGCGCAAGCACACGGGCGAGAAGCCCTACAAGTGCCCCTACTGTGACCACCGCGCCGCGCAGAAGGGCAACCTCAAGATCCACATCCGCGGGCACCGCGCAGGCACACTGACCCAGGGCCGCGAGCCTGAGGCAGCTGAGACGCGCGTGTCCGAGGGGCTCGGCGGCTGCACCAGCCCCACCAAGAGCACGTCGGCCTGCAACCGCATCCTGAACGGTGCCACGCAGGCGGACACCGGCAAGATCCTGCTGCGCAGCACGCGGAAGGAGGCGGAGGGCGGGGCAGCGGGGCAGTGCGCCTTCTGCAAGAGCAGGTTCGAGCGTAAGAAGGACCTGGTGCAGCACGTGCAGCAGGCGCACAAGCCCTTCACGTGCCGCCTGTGCAGCTACGCTACCCTGCGCGAGGAGGCCCTGCTCAGTCACGTTGAGAAGGATCACATCGCGGCGCAGGGGCCGCGCGGAGACGCCTTCGGTGAGAACGGCAAGCCAGAGCTGCCGCCCGGCGAGTTTCCCTGCGAGGTGTGCGGCCAGGCCTTCAGCCAGACCTGGTTCCTGAAGGCGCACATGAAGAAGCACAGGGGCTCCTTCGACCACGGCTGCCACATCTGCGGCCGGAGATTCAAGGAGCCGTGGTTCCTGAAAAACCACATGAAGGCGCATGGCCCGAAGGCGGGGAGCAAAAACAGGCCCCGGAGCGAGCTGGAGCCCGTGGCCACCATCAACGACGTCGTGCAGGAAGAGGTGATCGTGGCCGGCCTGAGCCTCTACGAAGTCTGCACCAAGTGTGGGAACCTGTTTACGAACCTGGACAGCTTGAACGCGCACAACGCCATCCACCGCAGGGTGGAGGCCGGCCAACCACGGGCCGCCGTTGGGGAGGGCTCAGCGACTGGCCCTGCCGATTCCCAGCAGCTCTTCCTTCAGTGCCTGAACCTGCGCCCGGCGGCCGGCACGCCTGCCCACGGGCAGACCGGGCGGCGCGTGGCCGAGCTAGACCCGGTCAACAGCTACCAGGCCTGGCAGCTGGCCACTCGGGGCAAGGTGGCTGAGCCGGCCGAGTACCTCAAGTACGCGGCGTGGGACGAGGCGCTGGCCGGGGACGTGGCCTTCGACAAGGAGCGACGCGAGTTCATCCTGGTGAGCCAGGAGAAGCGCAAGCGCGAGCCTGAGCCGGGTGCACAGGGACCCCCGCGCAAGAGGGTGGGTGCACCCGGGGACCCCGCGCCCGGGCCCCCAGATCCCCGGCCCGCCGCGCGCCCCAGCCGCCGCGCCGCTGTCCCCGCCGGCCACGGCAAGTCGTCCGAGTGCTTCGAGTGCGGCAAGATCTTCCGCACGTACCACCAGATGGTGCTGCACTCGCGGGTGCACCGCCGCGCTCGCCGCGACCGAGAGCGCGACGGCCCCGGGGACCGCGCACCGCGCGCCCGCTGCGGCTCCCTCAGCGAGGGCGACTCCGCCTCGCAGCCCAGCAGCCCCGGGTCGGGCTGCGCCGCCGCCGACTCCCCGGGCTCGGGCCTCGCTGATGAGGCTGCCGATGAGAGCGGAGAGGAGGCCCCAGCCCATCCCGCAGCAGGTGAGCGGGTGCGCCCGGGTGGTCCAGGAGCGGGTAGGGTGGACTTGGGTGGCCCAGGTCCCAGTAGCTCTGCGTCCGGGTTGCCCTTGCCCGGGTATCTCACGTCCAGGTGGTTTGGGCTCAGGTAGCCCTGTAGCTGGGTTTCCCCATACCCAAGTGGCCCGCGTCCAGGAAACCTTTGCCCGGGTTCTCATGCTCAGGTGATCCCGGCTCACTCAGGTTATCTGGGACGCGGATGTCCCTGTGCTTAGGTACCATTGAGCTGGGGAAGTCCAGATCCAGTAGACTGCTGCCGTGTGGCGCAGGCATCATTAATGCCCAGGCAGTTAAGGCTCAGGTAGCCCTGCCCCCAGGTGGCCCAGCATCCTTGGTGCTCAGGTAGCCTCATCCTTTGGTGGCCCTACCCCCAGTTAACCTTGCGCTTGCTGCCTTTTCCCAGGTGTTCCAGGCTCGGGTAGTCCTAACTCAGGTGACCCTGCACCCAGTCTGTACCCAATGTGTTCTTGGAGCATGGGCTGGTGGGTGCAGACCTAGGCCCCTGTCAGCTCCTCTTGAGGCTCCTGTTTGCTGACTACCTGTAGTGTTTGCATAAATCAACCCTGGCTGTTGAGGTCGTGGTCTCTTTGGAGCATCAGATATTTCTGAGCAAAGACCGGGTGATGGAGCCCCTCCAAGGTGTGCCCTTCTCTTCTCTCCATCAGCTGGGGCACACACCCTTTCCTCTGCTTCTCTCCTTGCACCAGACAGCTGAGTGAAAGAGGACCTTCATATTGTGTGCAGTTATAATTAATCTCCTCGGATTCCAGTAACCCTGTGGGTTTAGAGATGGCTAATTGGAACCAGATTACTTTCCAAGTTGCAGCTATGTAAATATTTAAAGATGCTTGGCCAACTTTATTCCCATCATGTTCCTATTTTTTAATAAATTTTATACATTTTGGTATTTTCTTCATTAATTTTTGTCTTGGGTAATTCCTTTAAATGGAGGTGATGTTTCAGTTACAAGCTTGTAACTTTCTCCCCATAGCCAGGAATGTTTTCCTTTCTCTCTGAAAATTGGTTTGACTGGATGTTAATTTTAGGGAAAGATTGGTGATGATGGAAATCCCAGTGCTTCAGCTCAGCTTTTTGTATTCTGTAGTGAGGAAAATCGCCCCTGTGCACCTCTTTAAAACAATACATGAGTGTATGTCATTTTTTCTGTATTGAAAATGAAGCTAGTTCTCTTGAACAGAGTTTAATTATTACAGGTCTAGACAATGTATTGTGTGAGCGTCCGGTACACTCAAGTATATGCAGAATCAGTAGAAGTGTAGTAAAAAGTTTCTCTGATCCTGCAGGGCAGTCTATACTGAATCTGCACACATGAACATGTCCATTAATGAAAAATAGCACATTATGCATCAGCTCATATTTTGCATTTCATTTCTTAGTCATTCACCCGTGGGAGGAAGCAAGATAATATCCCTTTCTCTGAAACTGTACTTTACATTCTGGGAGATTGTCTGGATTCTAACAGCAGTTGGCCACGTATGACCTAGGGAACCCAATTGTGACCCTGGGCGGCATGTTTGAGGACTACTTTTTGTTTTTCCTTTTTAAAAATGTTGACAACTATAGATTTTACTGGTCACATACCAGTAACACTGTGTCTACTTTTTGGAGCGCATTTGGATAAAATGCTAAGCTGGTAATAATTTTTTATAACTTTGAAGATGAATATTTTTAATATTTGAAAAAGCTGTCCTTCACCTCATCTATTATGATAGATGTGAGATGCCCAGTAATAAGCAAATTCAGCAGTGCCTTTAAAGTCAAGATATGGGAAAGATCAAATTACTTTCACTGTAAATTGAAATTTACTCTTTTTTCCCCTCAGGTTCATTAAATTTTAGAGATTATCCTTTACTTCTTAATGAGATTATGTGTTTTCTCTATATGTAATCTACTTTTTGAGAAATTTGGTGCCTCTGATGATTCCATAGCAAGATTATATACAGTAGTGAATTTTGCAAGTTGACAACACAATATTATAGCTTGTTGAGAGACTAGAAAATTTTATGTTATGACAGTGGTGTAAAATATTGAACATCGTAGGTCTGCACAGGTTGTTTTTTGTAGCCCCGAAGGACGGTATCTTTCCTCCTAAAGATACCAATTTTATATCGTAGCAGGCCTTTAATATTCTTGTTGTTCAGTTGCTCAGTCATGTCTGACTCTTTGCAACCCCATGGACTGCAGCACACCAGGCTTCCCTGTCTTTCACTGTTTCCTAGGTTGGTGATGCCATCCCACCATCTCTTCTGTCAGCCCCTTCTACTCCTGCCCTCAATCTTTCCCAGCATCAGATAGCTTTTGCCAGTGAATCAGTTCTTTGCATCAGGTGGCCGAAGTATTGGAGTCTGAGCTTCAGCATCATTCCTTCCAATGAATATTCAGGGTTGATTTCCTTTAGGATTGACTGGTTTGATCTCCTCCTTGTCCAAGGGACTCTAAAGTGTCTTCTCCAGCACCATAGTTCGAAAGCATTGGTTCTTCAGCGCTCAGCCTTCTTTATGGTTGAACTCTCATAGCTATACATAACTACTGGAAAAACCATTGCTTTGACTATATAGACCTTTGTTGAGAAAGCTATGTTTCTGCTTTTTAACACACTGCCTAGGTTTGTCATAGCTTTTCTTCCAAGGAGCAAGTGTCTTTAGCTGGCGTTAGATCTCTGATGCCCCTTATGGAGAGAGGAATGTTATATGGATTTAAGACTCACAAAACAGTTTCATTGGCAGGGATTGGCGAGAACTTGGAAACAACCATTAATACTTTGGAAAAGCAAATGGGTGCTTTGCATCCTCTCTTTTGATCTGCAGTGAACCTTTCTTTTGTTTAAAAAAATGCGTTCAACTTTGGAAAATACTTGTCTTTCTTATCACCGAAAGATGACTTAGATCTTCAAACATTGAAATGACTTTAAATTTTCATAGAATCTGGATGGGATGACTGGTTAAAATTGTGAGAGGAAACACATAGGAATTGAGTCATAGAATGATCAGACTGGTTCTCATGAACGTGAGTTCACCTGTGGTGGCAGAGTTGACATCAGAATTCAGATTTTTGTGACCTTTCCAGTAAATCCCCATCATGCCGTAATTTCCTCCAAAGATTTTTGACATCCAGGAGTGGATTTGAACGCTGCTTCTGAATCTGGAGACAATTTGCATGATCAGATTAATTGAAAGAAACTTCTTTTTTTTCATGAAACATTCTTTGTTGAGTGTTGCCGCCTCCTGCTTTGGAAAGCTCTGATTGTCACATTACCTGTATTTCCACATAAGAATGAGTCACTGCAGCACTCATTAAGGACTTAAAATAGTCTAAGAGCAAAGTTGTGAATAAAACTCAATAATTTAAAATGTGTTAGTGAGCTCGATTTAAATCTCCATTGAGAAAGTGACTTGGCACCGATGGAAAGTACACTTCTGGAGTTCACAAAAATTAGGCCTTTTAATTAGGGAAGAGGAGCCTTGTAAGGGCATAAAATTGAAATTAGAAAAATTAATATTTTCAACCACAGAGTAGAGTTAGGGTGCTCACAAGTCATCGCTGTGGACAGGTGAACAGGCTAAAGAGGAATTCTTCTCAGAAAGCATTGGAGTAGGTGACTTGCTTGACAGTCAAGTGTTTAAAACCCAGCACCTTCACTGCCAGTTCCATCCCTGGTTGGGGAACTAAGATCCCACAGGCCTCGTGATGCAGCTAGGAAAAAGAATTGAAATCACGGGAGTGCTGTGATGACTTAGCAGTGGTGGAAGCCCTCTGAGTGTGTCTTGAAGGGCTCTCTTCGTGAGCTCACTGTCCTCTAAGACATGGTGCCCTTGGGGGAAGCCTGGCCTCACGCTGGGGCCCCTGACTTGATGCAAAACCCATTCCCACTGAGTATCTCCATACTGTTTCTGCTAACACTTAGGTGATTGATTACCCCAGGTGTTGTTGTTGTTGTTGTTGAAGTATAATGGCTTTACAATATTGTATTAGTTTCAAGTGTATGACATAGTGATTCAGTATTTTTATAGATATATTGCGTTTAAAGTTATTGCAAAGTAATGACTGTTTCCCTGTGTTGGATAATATATCCTTGGTTTTGACTATCTTCTCTTATTCTAACTTCTTCTATCACATCAAATCCATAATCCACTGGGCCCAGCCTCTCTCTGTATCTTTGGATGATGGCTGTAATGTAATTGATATTAAAACCCCAAGTTTTGAAATTGCAGATAATGAAATTGCAAATATTTGACTGTTTATAACTGACACGTCGTATGACTCAACTTTCATAGAATGGAAAGTTCTGTGAACAAGTGCCACAGTATTATATGTAGTTGGAAGAATTAAGGAGAGAGTTTTCAGGATTAAAAAGTATAGTCAAGGGAAGAAAAGACCATTAGAAAGAAGTTATTTATTTCTGAAAGCCTCTATTTTCTGATATGTCTTCGTTTGCTTTCTCCAGGCTAACACTTTCAGACGTTACAGCTCATCTTTTCCCTGTTGTAACTGCAAGAAGGGCCACAGTGTTTTGGTTGTAAGATGTTGGTGGAGCACGAGCTCTGAGCCCGACTGCTCGTCCACATCAGTGTGTGGGTGGGTGAGGCCAGCCAGGCCGTGGTCACCCAGCTTCCAGAAGGGTTAACTGGCTAGTCCCCTCTTTTTTTTTATCCATAGAGCGTGGGTAGTCATTAGAGCAGTTTAGGGAGGAAACGTTGCTACGTGTCCTCCCATTGTGCCGGGATTTGGGGGGACTCTAGAGGACAGCAGTCCCAGGGTGGAGCGTGCGGTGGGCCAGGGAGAGGTGTTTACCGGCAGCTGGGCCTGCTGGCGAGAATCCCAGGGACGAGGGAGCCTGGTGGGCTGCCGTCTGTGGGGTCACACAGAGTCGGATGCAACTGAAGTGACTTAGCAGCAGCTGCGTTTACTTTGACAGAGCGGGAGGGGCTCTGGGCATGGATGCTCCCCACGGTCCTGTCCGGATCCATGTCGTGGTTGTTCTGAGCCAGGGAGCTGGGCCCCGCTTGCAGACCTGCCTGTTTCCCGTCTCTGATGCTCAGTGACCGGGAAGGACTTCTGTCCTAACGCAAGGCTTCATCAGTGCCTCCCCCACTCAATAAGCCAAAAATGACACCGCAGGAAAGGGGCTGGGGGCAGGGAGGAGAGACCATAAATACAGTGGAGGATGGGAAACAGGATGTGTGTAACTGGCTTGCGTGGCTCGGCAGGTGAAGAGTCTGCCTGCGACAAGGAGACCCGGGTTCAGTCCCTGGGTTGGGAAGATCCCCTGGAGAAGGAAATGGCAACCCATTCCAGTGTCCTTGCCTGGAGAATCCCGTGGATGGAGGAGCCTGGCAGGTTATCGTCCCCAGGGTCATGAGAGTCGGACACGACCGAGTGACACAACTGTGGGGTGGCAGGCGCATCCAGGGACAGTCGTGTGCCTGAGATGAACCCCGCCTCCCTGGGGCCCTGGCTGGGGCAGGAGTGAACCTGGGACCCTGGGCGGTGTCAGGCCCGCGTGGTCCTGGGACCCCGTTAAACGGGAGCCCGCAGGACGGGTCCGAGTGAGACCAGGAGGCCGGCTCCCCTCGGCCACTACTCCCGCCGGCGCTCTGGGCTGTTTCCCATCCCTGGTGGCCTGGGCACCTTGGGTGATGGGAACTTGATAACTGCACGTGCAGGTTGGTCGGCCGCTGCAGAAGTGCCCGGCCGCGATGCTGGCCCTGGGCCGGGCCCCAGGCAGGGATGCTCCCTGCCCCGTGCCCGCAAGCGCTGGGCACAGCCCCGAGGTGGGGGCCCGACGGGAGGAGACTCGGGACGGCTGAGGGGGGAAGGGAGAGCAGGCTGGTCCCAGACCACGAGGAGGGGCTGCCAGTGGAGGCGGGTGCCTCTGAGCTAGACGCGAGGGCGACCACCCCCCTTCGTCTTTCCTACTGGACGAAACACCAAGGTATTTACTTAGGTGGGAGTAAAGCAAGAGTTCTAAACCTTCCTATCAAATCCTTATTCAGTAGAAAGACGCACTGAAGTTCTTTAAGAAAAATACCCAGATGCACTTGACAACTGACCGCAGAATGCCCTGTGGTTTAGTCATCTTAGCAACCGGGAGCAATGCATGGAGACACCGGTGATCAGGCACCGGCCCTGCAGCCCCTTGGTGGGCCTCGGAATTATCGTAGCAAGAGTGAGTTACGACGGGAATAGAGCCTCAGAAGTGTGTTTCATTCTGTTCTGATTCTTCAAACACTGATCATCTGTGCATGGCGTGCGTGCTCATATTTGCTTGATCACCGTGCTGTGTCCTCTGACCTTTCAGAATGAATGAATTACACTGTGAAACGCATCAGGCTCTGGAGATGATGTTCTGAGCTTTTCTTTTGACTCTGAGACACACACGTGGGATGCATGGTCCTCGGGCTGTGAAGTGGACGCCGTGCAAACACTGTGGCTTCTTAGCAGGATCCAAATGCTTCTTTGTTGTCTGTCTCTGTCTCCGTTTCTCTCTTTCACACAAGATGTGCTGTGCTCTGCCAGGTTGCTTTAGTCATGTCCAGCTCTGTGTAACCCTGTGGACCGTAGCCCTCCAGGCTCTTCTGTGTATGGGATTTTCCAGGCAAGAACACTGGCGTGAGTTGTAAACCCTCCTATCAAATCCTTATTCAGTAGAAAGACGCACTGAAGTTCTTTAAGAAAAATACCCAGTTGCCATTTCCCTCTCCAGGGGATCTTCCTGACCCAAGAGTCAAATCCCTGTTTTTTATGTCTCCTGCATTGAAAGGTGGATTCTTTATCACTAGCACCACCTGGGAAGCCCTTCACACAAGACAGAGGCATAGAATTTAGAGCTGGAGGGAACGGGGGGATAGTGGTCTGTCCTGTTTTAACAGAGAGGAAACCAATGCACAGGGGGATCCTCGTGGCTTGCCCAGCGTCTTCCGGACTCCAGGCTGCGGTTCTCCTGCATGCGGTAGCAGTGTGTCTTCACCCCTCAGCCGCTGGGGGTCCAGCTTCCTGGGCTGCACATGGGGGCCGGGACCCCAACCATGAGGTTGTTCCTGCTGTGATCCCTGCGGTGCCCGGCTCCTCCCGGCTCCGCCTGGCGTCCTGTCCATATGGCTCTTGGTGCCAGAGTTAGAACCAGAACCGATGTCCACAAGGTCCAACTCCCAGCCTGGGAGAGGATGTCTGTTTTGGCTTGTCGCTTGAGGGGCAGAAGCCTGTGGTCCTAGATACACAGTCCTAGAAAAACGCACTGAAGTTCGGGCCCCGCCCGGGGCTCCAGATCCACAGCCTCCACGGCCACCAGCCCCGAAGGCAGCCGAGATGGAGCGGAGGCAGCCCTGCTGAGCTCTGCAGTCCTCTCTGGCCCTCGTTGGTGTGGGCACCGGCTCCATCCTGTCTCCAGGAGGCTGCTTGTGGGCAACATGGAGTGGGTGTTCTCTGGAGGAGGAATTAATGATGCTCCTGGCTGCCAATAAAAAATGCACGCCCTGTGTCCATAGAGGCTTACTTGATGCGACCCCTCTTCAGTCTCTCCTGTCTGCGTTTCCGAGTCCGTCATCTCCCGCCGTCCTGCTGGCTGTCCGCTTCCCCTGTGCGCTGTGGTGCTACTGGCTTTGATTTTCGGCTCCTCCCCTGTGGTCCACACGTCACGAAGAGGAGCCTGGTCTCCTCCGGTTCAGACAGGAGCTTGTGACTTGACGTGAAGTGTGAGCTCGCTCTTTGTAGATGTTACCCCTCTGTGTGCATACGTACATGCTCGGTCACTTTGATCATCCCCGTGGACTGTAGCCTGCCAGGCTCCTCCGTCCACGGGATTTCCCAGGCAAGAATACTGGAGTGGGTTGCCATGCCCTCCTCCAGGGGATCTTCCCAACCCAGGGATTGAGCGGATGACTCCTGCATCTCCTGCACTGCAGGCGGATTCTTTACCACTGAGCCACCGAGGAAGCCCATTAGCCCTCTGTAGTAGAAACAGCTGAGTTTGGGTCTGTCACCCCAGACCTCTGAGATGTGGCTTTCTGTGGGAAGAGTTGGATTGAACTGATTTTGCTTCTGAACCAACTGATTTTGCTGGTCGGCAGGGGGTGTCCCGGGTAGTTCTGCAGGAGGATGACCCTGGGCTGCGGAAGTGGGGTCACACCTGGTGAGTTGGGGTGTCCCAGCTGTCCTAGGCACATGTCACTCCACCGACACCTGTCTTTCTGGGGGAATCGTCAGGGTGCAGATGGTGAGAGGCTGCAAGGACCCGATGCCTTTGCCCCTGACCCTGGGGTCTTTGCTGCTGAGAAGAGAGTCCTTCTCTGCTTCCATTGTGGCCAAGCCCACTGGGAGTCCGAGGTTCACGGTCCTCGGCTGTGACCTCAGAAGCAGACCCACCTGGAGCCCAGGCGACCCCTTCTTCCAGGATGTACTGTCCTTCCAAGGTACGCTCTGGCCCAGCCAGGTCCGTACCGAGGGTGCTGTTTGATTCAGTATCATCCTTGGTCTGTGTGTTCATCGTGGGCAGTGAACCATTTATATCTGAGATTCTCTTTAGTCAAGTATTTAGGTTTTGTTTCATAAGTATGTTGTGTACATGTCTCTGGCACAGGTTTTTAAAATTTCATCCATAATTTTGGTTCAGTTTTTTTTTTCAATTTCTTAATTTTCTGTGTGCAGGTCCTAATCCAAAACTGGTTTTTGTGAAACCTTTGCAGGCTCCTGATGTGATCCAGTATTTGCATGCACAGTTTGCATACTTTGCATATTAAAACAGACTATAGTTTCAGATCTGTACTCTACTAGAACTGAAAAAGCTAGGGATAGTCTTCTCGGGATTGAAGGTTAGAAGGTCAGACTTTCTTTACTGGAATTTCACCTGGACCTGTGTGTGCGGTCAGTGTACTCATGTCCACTCAAAGGATGCCTCCTCTTTGGCTTTGTTTACGAAGGCAGCCGTTGATCTGAGAGCAGTGTCTTCACAGATGAGGAAGACATTCAGGCTAAAAGCTAGTTGCCAAGTATGTTCTCCTAACAATATACCAAATTTGAGTATTACTCACGCTCTTTTTGCGAACTCCAGACTTTCAGCCCTGTGGAAAACTGAGTTCCAGTTTTAACTCTGGCTGCACTTTTCATTTTTTAGTCTAATTGGTTACTGAAATATACCATCTAAAAGGGTAGCCCAGTGGGACCCTCTGATGACGGGTTAACCATGCTGGAGAAGACGGTGTGTGTGCCTGGCCCTAATGTCCGAAGCCTGCTGGGAACCGTGGCTTCCTCCCCAGAACCCTGCAGTTACGTTGTCCTGCAGACTAATGGGCAGTTCACTGATGGGCTGGACCGCTGGAGAATGCCATTTTGGACATGGGAATGATGGTCAGGTTTCCAGTCTGATTTCTGGATGCTATAATTGCTTCCATTCAAAGCTTGTCTGTGATGTTCTTGGCTTTTAAAAAACAGATTTTTGCAGCATTCATGAGACATGATTTACACAGGTTATTCTGGCATTGGACTTGAAATACACAGTAGTGGGGGTGGATCAAACAAAAGTTTTTGTCTTTAAGAAGTAGAATTTGGGGCTGTTTTTTTTTTTTTTTTTAAATGGTGGAATTTGGTAGGGTAGGGCCATGAGGTTAAAAACGGGCGTTAAACCTTTAAAGCTCTTTTTCTTGTAAAGCTCCTTGGCTGATAGAGAAGCGTTGTTAATGGCCACACAGTGCAGTTCAGGGTGTCACCGGAGGTGGCTGACAGAGTTCCTGAATTCCAGCTGCAAAGAAAGGGGTTGCACAGTCCTGACTTGGGAATTTTGTAAACTCTGAACACAAAGTTCTGGACAGGTGGTGTGTAACACTAATGGGAGAAAGAGTCTCTGCAGTTTCCATGGTGACAGCCTACTCACCACTTAGAAACAAATTCTTGCTACTGATCACAAAAGGGCCCCGGGCTTGCACGTTAGTGGGGAAGAGAGAAGGCTGCCCCCAGAGCTGCCTCCCGAGCTGGAAAGCACCGGGTGGATGCCGGGTTCCTGGATCCGTTTTAAATATCCAGATGTCTTTCCTGTTCTGGATCAGAGTTCCTTGGGTTTTTCTTCCTTAGGTTCGAGATCCTTTTCTCTGAGTTTGGAGGTCTGGTGTGTTGGGGGAGCTGTTTTAGAAGCTTGCAGGTTTTTGAGGAGCAGCAGATGAGGATGCCTCCCAGAGCAGGTGTGGGGAAGGTGGGGGAGGGGCTGGTCTTCCCTCCATCCAGGGGTCCAGCATTAGCCTCTCCCACCCCGCTGCCCACTGGTCACTGTCTCCCCCCATCCTGCTCAGCCCCTTTGCCTTCCCTTTGGCCCCTTTTCTATCCAAGGGCAAAGGGAGGGGACAGGACACCGAGTCACACCCAGTGCCCAGCGTGCACGGCGAGGCGCCGTGTCCGGGCGCGGGGGGCTGAGGTGACGGTTCGTCCACCCGCAGAGCCTCCTGTGCCTGTCGTCTCTCTGTGACCCGAGGCCAGGGACAGGCTGCAGCCAGTGCGCCCGCAACAGATTGCTGCGGCCCTGCCCTTGTCATTCCCGAAGTCCTGTTCTGGGCACCGACGCCCCCCGGGCTCCGCCCTGGCTGCAGGGGAACGTGCCACTTCTCGGCTCCCTCTGATGCCCTCGGTGCGGGGCAGGGCCGTCCAGGGCAAGGTTTGCTGTTCAGTGGCTCAGTCGTGTCTGACTCTTTGCGGCCCCATGGACTGCAGCACGCCAGGCTTCCGCATCCTTCATTATCTCCTCGAGTCTCTCAAATTCATGTCCAGCGAGTCAGTGATGCCATCCAGCCATCTCATCCTCTGCTGTCCCCTTCTCCTTTTGCCTTCACTCTTTACCAGCATCAGGGTCTTTTCCAGTGAGTCGGCTCTTCACATCAGGCGGCCGAAGTGCTGGAGCTTCAGTTTCAGCATCAGTCCGTCCAGTGAATATTCAGGGGTGATTTCCTTTAAGGGCAAGGTTAGGGTTCCTTTCACTTTGCACTTTTGTGCATTGGAGAAGGAAATCGCCACCCACTCTCGTGTCCTTGCCTGGAGAATCCTAGGGATGGGGCAGCCTTGTGGGCTGCCTTCTATGGGGTCGCACAGAGTTGGACACAACTGAAGCGACTTAGCAGCAGCAGCAGCAGGGTCCCTCAAAGCGGTCTTTTTGCCTTAGAACTGCTCACCCCCAGCTCCTCTGCCCCCAGATGAGGCGGGGAGGGGCTGAGGCCCCCTGAGTCCAGCCTCACCGCCTCACCTGCACAAGAGGGGCCCTTGGAGCCACCGAGGCTCTGAGAGGCCCATCTGGTAGAGACTGGTGGTTGGTTAAATGCCGCCCTGTGGTTTGGGTCCCCTGAAGGTAATGCCGGCTTCTGCTCTGTCTCCCATGAGTACGTTCCGTCTTCTCAGTGAACGAACGATACTGCATATTGATGAAAAGTAATTTTCATGACATGTGGTGCTGGCGTTTACATCACTATAGACACTTTTTTTTTTTTTTTTTGGACTGAGCGTCTGACTCATACAGTGCTTCCTTTGAAGTCATTCGTGAAAATAATATATTTGTTTAGCTGAAAACATGTTAGAGGTTCAGTACATAAAAAATACAGGATGCCTGGTAAATTTCACATAAACATCGAATAGCCTTTTTTAGTATAAGTGTGTCCCACATAACATCTGAGACATAGGCTAAAAGTGACTTGTCTCTGGTCTGCAGTTCAGATTACGTGGCTCCGCCGTGTGTTCCCTGGTGTGTGTCTCTGGGTGACTCTCCTGCAGGTGGTTATTTCAGGACACCCAGGAAATGCCTGGTCTTGTTTCCTGGCCTGCTTGTTGGCTGACTGAGACCTGTTCAGCAGCTCTGTTCACTACTGGATGGAGATGCTGGTGTCCTCATGCTATGAAAGTTGGGATGATAATTAGCTGAGGAATAAAAGGGGACCGCTCTCTGGTGGAGATTCCTTGCTCTCTGGTTTACAGGTATCGATACTTTGAACACATGCATTACCTGCATTGAGGGTCAGAACAGTGCTGGTGGAGAAAGAGATTCAGGAGAAAATGAAAATGGCATATATTCTGTTTGATGGATGAAAAAAATGTTAGCATTTTCTAACACTGAATATGTTCCACGCACTTCCTGGAGTCAGGACTGTGTGACATATTTGAGTGTGCTGTATAGCATGCTGCCGCTGTGACTGTGGCTCTCTCTGAAATCTGTCCTAGAGAATAATGCTGCCCCAGGGGTGGCTGCTCTAGCGTGGGTATCAGTCATCAGAGGAAAGTTCTCTGTCGTTTGGAATTTGGAAGGTGGAGTTTGCTGCTGTCCCACAGGTCCGTGCTGTCCCACAGTGGGGTGTCAGTATTCCACGATGTGTGTAGTACTGGGGTCGCAGCTTTGCCCTAACTCTGTGGGATCCTGGTAGATGCCCCCAAGAATCTGGTAGCTTCGTTACTAAAAGGCTCCATCTGGCCTGAACTGCTGAAGCTTACCCTACATGCAAGGGCCCCTCTCCTTAATTCAAAATAAAAAGAGCTCAGGAATCCTGCAGACCATATTCTAAGACAGCTGTGGGGCATGTACGCAACGGAACAGTACTCGGCCATTAAAAAGAGCGCATCTGAATCAGTTCTAATCAGGTGGATGAAACTGGAGCCTGTTATACAGAGTGAAGTGAGTCAGAAAGAAAAACACCATACAGTATATTAACACATATATATGGAATTTAGAAAGATGGTAACGATGACCCTGTATGCAAGACAGCAAAAGAGACACAGATATTAAAAAAAAAAAACAAAACCTTTTGGACTATGCGGGAGAAGGCAAGGGTGGGATGACTTGAGAGAATAGCATTGAAACATGTATATTATCGTATGTGAAACAGATCGCCAGTCCAGGTTCAATGCATGAGACAGCTCGCTCAGGGCCGGTGCACTGGGATGACCCTGAGGGATGGGATGGGGAGGCAGGTGGGAGAGGGGTTCGGGATGGGGGACACGTGTACACCCATGGCTGATTCATATCAATGTATGGCAAAACCACTACAATATTGTAAAGTAATTAGCTTCCAATTAAAAAAGAAAAAAGAGCTCCAGGAATTCTTCAGACCATACTCTAGACCTGGGCTGCCCAGAGGTAGAGACAGGGTCCTGTAATCTCAGTCTATGATCTGCAGCCTGTTATTTGCACAAAAATAGTCAATAATGACCCAGGAGTCAAGACCATCCCCCAAAGCAGCATATGAAATTTGGTTTATTTACTGGGTGTATTTCTTCTGATTCTGAATTGATTTGGCCTATGCGTGATCTATCCTCATTCAGTTTTGGTTAAAAAAAATATTCTCTAAATATGGGTGGAGAAAATCTGGCTGATCACTGTTGGCTTGGGACTCCCGTGTCCTTGGTTTGAACCCTTGGAGAATTTCTGATGCCCCCGCCGTAGCATCCACAGTGCAGATGGACAAGCTCTGGAAGCAGTGGGCGCCTCCCTTCTCTCTGATCTCTGACTGTGCAGAGAGCTCCTGAGTTCATTTTGCAAGACTGATCTGTAATTGAAATAGAGGGTTCTGGAATCTGGTGTCACCTTGAAGCAAGGCCGTCGTGAGTCAGTGAAGGTCCTGACTCCACCTGAGTGGGGTTTGGAGGTGAGCGTCGTCTCCTGCCATCGAGGTCCCGTCCCATCTTGTTGCTCACTTGGCGTTGGAGGCGAGATCCCGCCAGGCAAGCGCCTGTGGGAATGCACAGCGAGGCCTGGGCTGCACGGGCCTCTCCCCGAAGAGCTGCAGAGCCACAGCCTGGGCCTCCGCAGCTTCTCTTTCCCCCCTGTAAAGGAGGGGGGCCGTTGTCTTCCTCCTGAAGACCTTTCCCTTGGAAAGACGCAGCGAAGCCCTGTGTGGACTCCTGTGATTGCCAACCTTACGGGAGGAGCTGCCTGCTGCCCGAAAGACTCCCAGCACCTCTGAGCTCACAAGTGGAAGCCTCCAGATGCGCTCAGCACAGGGTTTCCATGCCGACGCCAGGCGGCAAGGTGATGCAACTTTTCGTTGTAGGATTACAAGTGGTTCTGAGAGGACCTGTGGGCTTCTTTCATTAGCTGAAACTCAACCAGCCAATCACAAACATAGGTGTTCTTTGTGTATCTTAAAGGTTTGTGCAGAGGAGAATTAATGCTAGACAGTTTCATTTTTCCATTTTGTCCTGTTTTGTAATCTGAAATTCCTTCTCTCCTTCACTGCCTATCATTTAAACTGTTTCTCTTGTCCTTTCTTTGGCGGAACTGGGAAAACACCCCTCCTTGCCCGTCTTTCTGGGATCACCCTGCTCATCCTCCTTGACCTCCGTGATGGGGTCCGTGTGCAGAAGCATGTATGGGCCATGACTCCTTTCCATCTAGTGCGTGGGTGTCTCCTGTCCTCACGCCTCGTAAACACAGCAGCATTTCTCCTATAGCCTTAGGACTGCCTCTTACTTAGTTCTTTCAGTTGGAGACTGTACTCAGTTTCTATTGCAGTGACTGCATTTATGATCCCTCAGTTTCCAGAATGTTTGTTCCCAGCCTCATGATCTCAGGAACAGCCTGCTTGTGTCTGATCCCCACCGTCCACCTGTGTCCACTGTGGGGCCCTGGGAGCTGAGCGGGGGAGGAAAGTGAGTGTCAGCCACTCAGTCGTGTGCAACTCTTTGCCACCCCGTGGACTGTAGCCCCCCAGGCTGCTCTGTCCATGGGATTCTCCAGGCAGGAGTACTGGAGTGGGTGGCCGTTTCTTCCTCCAGGGGATCTTCCCGACCCGGGGGTTGGACCTGGGTCTCCTGCACTGCGGGCGGGTTCTTCACCATCTGAGCCGTGGGGCAGGGCGGCGGGGAGACATGTGCTTCACCCTCAGCTCTCGCCGGGGGAGTCCTGAGCCCTGCGCCTGGACCTGCCGCCCTGAGGGGGGCACACGCGTGGGGGCTGGGACAGCGCTGCCCGCGCTTCCCTCCGCGACCTGTCACCTCAGCCTCGCCTTAGGGCAGATCCTCCGTGTCTGCAGCCAGCAGCTCTGACTTACTGAGTTCCGGTCAGCCACCGAAGACCAGGTCGGCCCTATATGCGTGTACAGCGACTCAGCTGAATTTGGCTGGTTTTTACGTTAAATTGCTTGAGTGGCCATAATTTTATTTAAAATGGAAATAATGATCATTGGTTGTTTGGTGCCTTAATCAATATTAATATTAAATAAAAGAAAGCTCTGCCTCAAATTGGCCAGTTACACAGCTTGACGCACGTGCGAAGCAGGAAGACCCATGACGGCTTGAGTGCCAGTCCCGCCTGCTGACCCAGCTCTGCAGAAATGTTTTCAGAAGCTCCTTTTACCTTTGAAATACAGAGTCTGTGGCACAGTGTCTCTCCTTTTTTTTTCTTTAACCGTAAGTAAAATCAGAGAACTGTGAAGTGTCTGACTCTGTGACCCCGTGCGCTACAGCAGGCCAGGCTTCCCTGTCCTTCACTGACTCCCGGAGCTTGCTCAGACTCATTGAGTCGGTGATGCCATCCAACCATCTCATCCTCTGTTGCCCCTTCTCCTGCCTTCAACCTTGCCCAGCATCAGAGTCTTTTGCAATGAGTTGGCTCTTCGCATCAGGTGGCTGAAGTATTGGGACTTCAGCTTCAGGGTTGATTTCCTTTAGAATTGGCTGGGTTGATCTCCTTGCCGTCCAGGGGACTCTCCAAGGAGCTATGCATTTTTTTTTTTAAGAAATAATAAAACTTTCAGTGCAGTATTTTCTCTATTTGAAAGCTACCAAGTTAATATCATTAATTACATCCAAAAAGGGATTTAAAAAATCCCTCTAAGTTTTATTACTTTTTGACTTTAAATTGCAGGAAAGTGTCAGTTGTAAATTCTGAGATAACAGGTTTTTAACCAAGGATTCCTTAATAGGATAGGGTGTGTGTGTGTGTGCTCAGTTGTGCCTGACACTTTGCGACCCCCTGGACTGTAACCTGCCAGGCTCCTCTGTCCGTGGAATCCTCCAGGCATGACTCCTGGAGGGGGTTGTGATTTCCTTCTCTAAGGGACCTTCCTGACCCAGGGATTGAACCCACAACTCTTGCATTTCCTGCATTGGCAGGCGAATTCTTTACCACTGCGCTACCAAAGCTGTCTATGGATTATGCATTTATTTAAATACTTTAACAAAGTGTGTGTTAGGTAAATGGATGCATTGCTCACACATCTCCTTGGTAAAGACAGAGAGCCCTGAATGTTTCCATGTTAGGTGAAGGCAGAAGTGTTCAGATTTTGAAGGTTCAAAATTCCTGGAGTTGTCCCCGATAGCTCTGATATTCACATTTTCACGGGTTAATACAATTTTGAAAGAGCGGAGAGGATTGTGGAATAAAACATTTAAGGCTAAAGCTGTGCGTGCAGGTCTCTGCCCTTGCCGGGGACAGGGCGAGCCTGTCCTTTGAAGTTGGGAGGCAGGGACCAGATGAACCACTGGGTAAGTTGCAGAGTGGAAGCACTCGGAGTTCAAAGGCATCGCATGGAGACCCTTTGCCAAGTTTCATTTCAGAACTTTACAGCAGTCCTCAAATGGTCACAAGCTGAGAAGCACTGTGAAAATCTGTTTATTTCTCAGTACCCCAGGCCGCCCTGACCCTTTGTTCTCCAGGTTATTTATGGAGGTCTTTGGGGCCACGCTGGCCGAAGATGAGAGCGGCTGGACTTCCCTGCCTCGTCCTTCTCTCCTCTGTGCTTGCTGATTAACAGCGGCTGAAACTGGAGGTTGATCTGGAGGAGGGAGAATGGAGAAGCGGAGTTCTTGTTCCTTTCTCTAGCATCAGGTTGGGATGGAGGCAGTGTTTAAGGTGGAGGGAATTGTGTATCTTCAAACATGTTTTTTGCCAATGATGAAGACTCTCCCAAGTTTTCCTCCCTACAAAGCTGGCAGCCGTGTCTCCATTGTGGAGGCTCCGTGTCTAGTGTGTGCTGAGTCACGCCAACCCTCTGCCACCCCCTGGACCATAGCCCGCCAGGCTCCTCTGTCCATGGGCTTCTCCAGGCAAGAATACTGGCTTCCAGGCCCTGCTCCAGGGCATCTTCATGACCCAGGAACAGAACCCGCGTCTCTTGTGTCTCCTGCACTGTCAGGCAGGCTCCTCACCTCTAGCGCCACCTGGAGATGCCTGCCGCTGGGCTCAGAGCACCCCAGCTCCACTGGAAGAGGAAGGGCTGTGCGGCTTGTGTGGCGTGTGACACCCAGGGGCCCCTTCTCCCTGCAGAGCTGACCTCCTCCAGCGAGGCTGATAAAGCGTTCTTGGCTTTCGTCAAATGGCTCAGCGCTGCGTGCTTTTCGTCCCTGGGTTTTGCTTGACTTTCCTGGGAGCCTGGCCATGCCTCTCAGATGCAGTGGTTCAGCGGGTGGTGTGGGAAGTTGGTCTTTCCGTCTGTACGTCTAGTGTGGGGAGCTCACTCTGCTCAGGTCAGTTAGTGACAGGCCAGGTATGGAGAAGGCTGCTAACAGTGTGTTGACTCCTTTGCCAACATGTATCGTTTCAATAAAGGATTCAAAGCCAGACTCACTCTGTTTAGTGGGAACAGGAATGGCAGGTGCCTGTTTGTATCATCCTTCTTGTGACCCGTCATTAACAAAATTATGACTGTCATTTAGGAACAAAGCTAGAATTTTCTGGCTTATTTTACCTTTCCCATGGTTAAATGATTCTAAGCCAGTTTGGCAAGATGAAGAATGCTTTAACAAGCTTCAGTGCTTGCTAATGGAGTGGCCTTTTGTGGGTTGATGATAGTCTTAAGAAAACCTAAAAAAAAGGAAGCTTGGACTGACAGTTCTGAATAGGTTGGAATATGTAATACGTTGTGGCTCAGATGTCAAGCTTTGAGAGTCACCAGCCCCAGGAAGGCTGTCGGGCGTCTGCCTCGCCCCCGCTGGCTGCAGTGGGTACCCTGCCCGAAGTCGTGCCTCTCATCAGCTGACTCCTAAAGCCTCACATTAAACTCAAGGGATGCGGAATTTTAAAAGAAACTCCCTGAATGACGAAAGATCATAGCTGGTGTGCCAGCTTTACATAAGATTATTTTTTTCAATGAAATCTTACTTAAGTGCATGCTCATGTGCTATTCATGAAAAAAAGGAAAATGCCGTTTCAGAAGAAACAAGGTTTTTTCCCAGAGTGGGATTTTGAGCTGTCAGTGAGTAATGCTGAAAGCCTAACAGTAATAAATGATGTAGTTTACTCAAGTACTTAGCAGTGTACATGTGTACATGTATATGTAAGTCTTTTGGGCTCTGGCAGAAGTACTGTTGTAAACTGAGTTTGTTCAGAGTGAGGGCAAAGGATCCGGTGGCTTTGGCGGCATCAGTTTCTCCAAAGCATCTTTCTGTTTCAGATGTTTAATTTTTTTAAAAAAAGGTTACATAAAATTCCTTAAGCTACTTGGTAGTTATACAAGCTGTTTAAATAGTGTATCAATTTGAGAAAATATTTACGGAACCTTTTAAATAAACAGATGTTCACTCAGATACCTAAAAACTGTGTTGGAACATTTTCATTCATGGGTTTTGTAAAGATTTTCACTTGTTCACTAGTGTTACATCATTTTTTAAAGACTTGTTTCGGTTTTAGTTTTATGCAGTGACACTTACCTGATGCCAGAAATGGGTTAGATTAAGAAAGCATTTTCTGTCTTAGCATAAAATCGGTTTCTGTGGGGTGATGCCATGGGGGGTGTAGGGGCCTGATTCGTTGAGAGAGTAAAATCAGCTTTTAGTTTGATGGTGGAGCACTCACAGCCCCACAGCCTCACCTGCTGGGCCAGCCCTGGCCACCTCGCTCCACACCCCAGGCGTCTGATGTGGGGAGAGTGAGAGTGCTAGTCGCTTAGTCTTGTCTGACTCTTTGCGACCCCTTGCAACCCCATAGCCCGTCAGGCTCCTCTGTCCATGGGATCCTCCAGGCAAGAATACTGGAGAGGGCCCCTTCTCCAGGGGATTGTCGAGACCCAGGGATCGAACCTGGGTCTCCTGAATTGCAGGCAGATTCCTCCCCGTCTGAGCCACCATGGGGACATGGGCATCAGCGGGGCTGTGGGGCTGTGTGCGAGGCACCTTCCTTCAGCCTCCAGAGTCTTCATTTCAGGGAGGCTGGTGGAGGCCGGCTGATGCAGGGTCCTGGGCGCTGATGCCAAACAGCCCTATGGGGTGTTCCTGGTGTCGTATCGGGTATAATTCACTTTGGTACATGAATGATGTTATTCCTTCCAGAAAAATGATTTCTCCTCGGGAAATATTTAGATGCCTTTCTTTTTTCCCCCTCAAAATACCATTAACTTCAAATTATCTTCTTAGCTGATGTAGGAAGTGGCAACCCACTGCAGTATTCTTGCCTAGGAAATCCCATGGACTGAGGAGCCTGGTGGGCTACAGTCCATGGGGTCGCAAAGAGGTGGACATGACTGAGCGACAGAGCACGTATCTTCTTAGAGTTTTTTTCTTTTTAATTTCACTTGACAAATTAGTTGTGCCAGCGGTAGCATATTCTGTAGTCTTTTGAGGGCAGGGTAAAGAAATAGAATTTTATTAATTTTGGTTATGCATTTTAATTAATTTTGATAATGAAATTTTTTGTCATTAAATTTGGTCATCAGAGTTCTGCTCCAGTATCCTTGATCTACAAAAATAGAATCTTTATACAGTACACACCCGTGTGGAGGAGACGAAGTGAGCAGCCCTGTTATGGAAAGTTTTACCTGAATTGTTGTGGGCTGCCATCTCTCCTGCACACTTAGGGCTCCACGACTTTGAGAAAGCCACACTGTTTTAGGATTGTCGGTGGATTCAGGTGGGACCCGATGCTGGTGGTGAAAAAGAGGATGTTACTAACACCTGGGAATTTGGACATCTCTTATGTCAACAAAAAAGATTCAGCGAAAGCTCAGAAATCCTCATCTGTACTGATAAGTCAGCATAACCTCGAAGGGGTGGCCTGGAAAGGGGAGGCCTTGGTGAGACAGGAAAGCGCCTTTCACCCACTGTGCTGTTGAAGAAGAATCAGATTCACTAGGGCCCCTGGGAGTGGAAGCAGGCAGGAGGTACCTAGGGTGCTGGCCAGGGGCTGCTTCCTCACAGTGACCGTGACCTTGATGGGCAGTGGCTGGGATGCCCGCCTGAAGTAGAGGCTGGTCAGAGGTCATGGGCGTTCCTGCACCCGGGGCCCCTGTGTTCCGTGGCAGGAGCCGGCCTGCTACTGATGTGGGCACGCCATTCCTTCCTATGGCCGACTCGTACTGGACGACCTGTCCGACGAGCCGGCGCCCTGCTGGCCAGGTCCCCGCGTGGTCATCGCTGGATGCAGGCGAGATTCCGAGCCCCGGGTGAGACGGCCTCTGTCTGCCGGGAGCCCGGTGACGAGGCAGCAGTTGGACACGTGCTTCTCATGTGCCACGTGGGTGACTCACAGACTGACGCGGGACGCGTGCGGGACCCGTTGTGGAAACACGGAGGCTTTATGGCTGAGGTTGTCTGCAGCGGGTGGGTGATGCTTCACTGTGATTTCAAATCAGCTGTGAGTAGAACCGCCGCTAGGACACAACGGCCTCGACAGTATGGAAGGCGAAGGGCGTGAGAGGCTGTCCTGGCTGCCCCACGGATGCCCCTGGCGTCCTCTGCCCCCTGCCTGCCCTCACCTCCAGACCCGTCCGTGTCGTGCTTCTCAGCCTTTGCTGTTCAGTCACCAAGTTGTGTTAGGCTTTTTGTGACCCCACAGACTGCAGCACGCCGTCCCTCCCTGTTCATCACCAACTCCCGGAGTTTGTGATGTCCATCGAGTCGGTGATGCCATCCAACCATCTCGTCCTCCTGCCTTCAATCTTTCCCAGCATCAGGGTCTTCTCAAATGAGTCATTTCTTCCCATCAGGTGGCCAAAATATTGGAGCTTCAGCCTCAGCATCAGTCCTTCCAATGAGAATTCAGGACTGATTTCCTTTAGGACTGACTGCTTGGACCTCCTTGCTGAGCCTCCCCTGTCCTGTAGACAGGGATCCAGGTGGAGCCAGAGTCCAGTCCGAGCCCGAGCCGGGCCCCGACATCTTACAGCCCATGCTTGTGACCCCAGCTGCATCGATCGCTCCACGGCTGCGCCAGCCTAGTTGCTGGTGACACATCGAGACCTCTGGTCCCCAGATCTTCTGTGTGGGCGTCTGGGGCAGGGGTGCAGTGAGTGGGGTCCTTTGACCGTGGTGCCTTTGCAGACCCTGTGTCCCCTTTGCAGACAGGGGCCGTGTCCCCTGTCACCTGCTGGGCGTGCCCCCGGGCCCTGGCCCCCGGAAGCCGTTCACCAGGCGCATCCTGGGAAATGTGTGCACGGATCCTCTTCACACCTGAGCTGTGGGCTGGAAATGTCTTCAGGGATCAGGGGGCGGGTGTGCATCGCAGAGTTTGCTGCGGGGCCGCGAGGGTGTGGCGCCATCACCCGCGGCCGAGCAGACTCTATGTTCTCCGGGGACCACAGTGCGCAAGCATGCATGCACGGGCACACACACGTATGTGCACACACACACATGTATGTGCACACACACACACTTGCACACGTGGTGATCCCAGGATCTTTGAGGCTGGAGGGGGTGGTAGGGCAGTGACCGGGGTCCCCTGGGCTGGCAGTGAGGCCATACAGGGAGCGTCCAGCTGGCAAGGAAGGAGATGAGGGAGATGTCCACCATGGGCCTTACTTTGCTCCTGCCATTTGCTGGGCTGTGTCAGGCAAGTTCCCAGGGGTCGGTCTGTGCCCCTGGACACTTTGCAGAAGCTCCTGGGAGGGGCAAAGGCCTGTGTGCTCAGCCTGGCCAGCTGCCCTTGGCAGAGCAGAGAGGGGTGATTTCAGCCTCAGGCCTGGTGCACCAGGTGTGTTCCGGGACCTCATCGGCGAGCAGGCCGTGCGGGACTTGCGGGGGCCTTAACCTCATGCAGGGACCCGTGTGGACACAGAAACCTGCGTGGACGCTGACGCTCAGCCATGGAGCAGTGGTTCCAAAGACACGTGACTGTGCTGGGTTGCCATGTGGTTTTCCCCGGATTCTATAAATAGTAGCAAAAATTTCACTTTTTGCAGCTACGTGTTTTAGGTTTGGTGTGTATGTTTCCTGGAAACCCTGAAGTCTCTTGACGTCTGTGAGTAGAATAGGAAGCGGGGACCCTGGGTTCCCACCTGTGTAGCTCGCGGTAGGGCTGGGCTCGGCCAGCCTAAGGTGATCAGGGTGTGGATCAACATGCTCAGCTTCTAAAAATAGGCTCAACACACACACACTTTCTCCTTTCAAAGAATGGTCTATTCACTGGGCTTCGAATTCTGGACTTTGTAATTGTTTGGTTGTGGGAAAGGGAGAGAGTTCTCAGGACTTGAGGTCACGTGGCAGCTACCTGCTGAGCCAGCAGCCGCCCCAGTGGTCCCCCAGCCGCCCCAGTGGTCCCCCAGCCCAGACACACAGCTGTTCTCTTGTGGGAGGCTGCGCCTGCGTGAGCCTGTGTGTGCACCATGTCCGCGTGTGTGGCTGGGCGTGCATCTGCGCACGCATGGCTGTGACTGTGTGTGGCCGCGTGAGTGCATGCGCACGCACGGGTCATCTCTGTGCCTGGAGGAGGGAAGGATGGGGACGGACAGACAGACAGGGAGGGAGCGCGCTGGGTGGTTGCCTGGCAGATACACAGGCTTCAGGACGCCGTGTCTTTGAATGAGCTTTGCTCTGGCTTCAGCTCCTCCGCCAGGACCAGTGCGTCCCTGCAGGGCCGTGTAAACCGTAAGCTGCTGCACCTGGAGCAAAGCAGAGGCTGTCAGTGACGGGTGGTGGAAGCCCAGCAGCCTGGCAAAGGGTTTTTACGTCAGAGCGCGGGCGTGGCATCAGGGGCTACGGTTCTGAAAAGTGGGTCTAGGTCCCAGAATCTGGATGTTGGATAAGCAGTCACTTTTCAGGTCACTTCCTGTTTCACGACTGTTGTTCTGGCCTAACTCAGCCGTTCTGGGGAGGATCCGGGTGCTGTCCCCCAAGGGGCCTCGGGGGCAGGGTCCTGCCCTCCTGTGAGTGCCGGGAGAGAACACAAGTCAGAGGTCACAGGGCAGGTGGAGTGGAGGACACGGGGGAGCTTCTGGGCCCCGGTGCGTGGCTGGGCTGCTGCCTTCATCACGGAGCTCCGTGAGGGCCACATGTGTGCGCCGCTCGCCACGTGAACCCGGCCGGAGCACCGCAGCCACACCTGGGTTTTGTTAGAATGCATTGGTTAGGATTGACCTGTCTGGGGCTGAATGAAAGTGGTGACCAGTTGTGTTTGTTGCCCCTTGCCCTCCTCCCCCTGATGTTTCTCCATGCCGGTGGGTGTGTTATTTCAGGCTGGGCGGCTTGATCCCAAAGCTGCAGGTCCCCTTGGACAGCCCTGGAGGGGACTCTAGGCCAGTGGAGGTGGAGTTGGCCCGGGGGCCCTTTCTTTTGAGTTCGGCTCATAGAATGTTGGAAAACCCTTACCTAGCTTTAAACGTTTTTAATTCATAGATTCATGGCTCCTGCTTAGCCAGCGAGCTCCTGGAAAACAATCACAGAAATATGATATTGCAACTCCTTCTTAAAATAGAAATATGACTAAAGGATTGAGAAAATAAACATTAGTAAGTGGGGCTTTCCCTAGATTGTTCTGTGCGGCATTGGTCCATTGGGGCTGTTATTCTTTGTCTAGATTTTTAAGTAACTGGATAAATTGAAGGGGAGCTTATACAAGTCAAGGGGAAACCCAAAGATATGTATGCACGAAAGGGGAATACAGTTATTTCCTCTATTAAAAAAGGGGAGAAAATGAAAGCTAAGGTATGAAGTACATGAAGAATAAATGTATATACCTTGATTTTGCATTTTAATTACAAAGTTTAACTACAACCCATTATACTGCAGCCTGCTTGAGAGTCCAGAAACAGTTTAGTGATGTGACTTGGAAAGATGTGCTGCAATTACTAAGTAAAATATAAACTAATTCTTTCCACTCAGTGTCTCTGGTGGGCTGAAACATTTGAAATTTATTTACAAAGGAGTTTGAACACCTCATGTGAGCAATACAGAAAGTCTCTATTTTGTATTCACACATGTGTAACCATCAAAGGCTCCAGGACCCCGGTGCCCAGCTTGTGGTTGGGATGAGACGACTCGGCAGACACGCCGGCACGGCTTAGTTAGCATCCCCCTGGCTCCTTCTTTGGGGTCAAGGCTCTGAATTTGCAGGTAACCCCGTGTGAGGCCTGGATCACCCTTGTACACGTTGGCTGGGGCCCTAAGAGAAAAGATGAGGAATGAGCCAGGAAGGGGTGTTTCCTGCATACAGTCAGGTCATGAAATAATAAAATTTTCACTTTGTGGGTGTGTAGGTGACAAGTCCTGCCAAGTGCTGCTCGGAAACTCTGTCCCCGGACCATGCAGGCCCCCCCCCCCCAACTCAGAGTGCACGTACAACAGCACTCCAGGAGTGAAAAGAATTTTGATTTTGACACAGACAGCGGTTCTGTGGGTGGAAAGACGTGAAAAAGTCAGGCTCCGTCATGCCTGTGTTGGGCCAGATCCCCTGTGAGGTGCTGCTTTTCCGTGCGTTTCTGTACAGAAACTGGACATTTGACAGTGCTGCCTTACAGCCTGAGCCCCACAGTCCAATCTGGTCCGTCATTTCAGCTCAGTTCATTTTAGCCAGATCATTCAAGTGCATCACTGGTTTAAAGCTGGGCACATCTTCTTCTCTGAAAATACTGGTGAACTTACTTTAAGACCTTTTATCCATTTCAGATACGTTCTGTACTTTGAGGAGAAAACTGCGTGACTCTACCGATGCACACTCTAAGCGCGTTCTCCGCGTCCCTCCTTGGCTCTCGGGACCTGAATATTCTGTTTAAAGGTCGATGCCGCCGGGGCCCCTTCTGAAAGCCGGGCCGCGCGCGGAGCGCGGGGGGCGCGCGCCCTCTGCTGGCCAGGCCCCCGCACGGCGCCGGAAGCCGCGCCCCTCCCCCGCGGCCGGCGCCGGGCCCCGCGGGCTTTGTTCTGCGGGTCGGCGTGCGTCCGGCGTTGCTTCGGAAGGCGGGGCTGAGAAATAGCCCTGGTTTCCTAAAGAGGGTCATTATAGTTCGTTCGTAAATGCTTAGAATGCGGGTTTTGTATTCTGGGATAGTTCAGCAGCAGCAGAACTTTCCAACCACGCAGCTGCTAGCGTGTATCCGGCAGTCCCTGTTACGTGTTGGAGATCTGCAGGTCCCTTCTCTTCTGCAGTCTTGATCCGACCTAGCTCTCTTAAAACGCAGAGTGTCAGAACACAGGTGGTTTGAGCGGGGTGGGTTCCTTGCAGAGGTTGAAGAGCAGTTCCAGACGCCCCGTCCTTAAGGAAGCTTTGGGGGACAAGCTTCACATGCGAGGCTCCCCTGGGCTCCTTCCTCTCCCTCAGCGACAGTTTAAAATCCAAAGTGATAGGAACACCTTCTTTCACCAGTTCCTTCAACTTTAACATGCTTCCTTATGGTAATCGATTTACTTTCTGTTTGCCTTCGTAAAGTGGAAATATTCAGTATTCTTAAGAGCGTGGGTGGTAAAGTTTAGTTTTGGGGTTTCTTTTTACTTTTACATCTGATTGCTGCTGCTGCTAAGTCGCTTCAGTCGTTTCCGACTCTGCGACTCCATAGACCTTTGTCAAATGGACAACTTAAGTTTCCTGTTAGGATCTGGGGTTGAAGGAGGGTGTATAAAAGGTACAGTAGCCATGAAAATGTTAATGGACTTGAATTCTGTTCACATCAGCATAGATTTGATTTTTTCAAAAATACACCAGTGACCCAAATGACATATTTTTATGGTTGTGTCAACGAGGAAGCAGTAAGTTCTTGATTTCTAGAATGTGACTGTTTTATGGCAGGACACACTGCTGTCCGTTAACTGGAAGCTTGGGTGGACACACGAGATATTTGATCAACCTCTAAAATGTTGAGTCTGTAATCTCTGAACAGGAATGTTCTTAAGAAAGTTATCTCCCAGACTGCAAGTGTTAAGTTTTCTTTTGACACCTGGTTACTTGGTTCAGTCAGAAGTCCTGCATTTAATCTGCAACTTTTTTTCTTTAGAAATAAAAATCTGGCTTCCAGAGTGCTAAGATATTTATTGAATACATGTTTTTCCATAAATGCAAATAAGTTACAGTTTTGTGAGTTATTTATGTGAATAGATTAATTACTGAAAATGAAAATTTGCACACTGCATTCAGTCAGCAGAAAAAGGAGCAGGAACAATTTAGGGAATAAAATATTTGTTCGTGTATAAAATATTTAAGCATGATTGTTCAGTTGTCATTGTTCTACTTCTGTCTGGTTTCCTTATCACTGAGACCTTATTATTAATATTATTGTTGTTGTTCACATTGCATGTGTAATGAGTGAGAAACCTTTGAGAAAGAATGCTTGTCTTAAAGAGACACTTTCTGACTGTAGGACCAAATCGTCCTGGAGAGATACCGGGCCATCAGGAGTGGTTTCTGCGTTGTTCGCTGTGGAAACAAAGCCTGAGCTTTTACTGAGGGCAGTGAGGCTGAGCTGGGACTTGGGCTTCATCGCTGGTGTCCTCTCCGGCCTGGAAGCCTGGCGACTCCTTGTTTATGTGACCCTCCCCCCAGCGGCCTCACAAGTAGGCCAGGTGGTCACGTGCTCTCCTGGGCGCCCTCTGTGACGGCAGACATGCCGTGTGTCTTCGTCCCTCACTGATTTCCCCTTTATTCTCCCGGAAGGAGAACTTCCCCATCGAACCAGCCTGGGGCAGGATTTTCAGCATTCCCTTTGCCTCACTTGCACAGAAAGCTTATTAAATCGTGTTTGATAATTAAAAAGCACTATGGATGCTGTAGCTGAAACTTTTAAAGTCATTTTTGCGTTGTATCTAAGATATGCTGTGATAATGATAATTTTCCCCATTGCATTTCATTGAGAACCAGTGTTTCTGAGACAGTTTTAGCTGAAATATCTTTTCAGGGACTCTTTCCCGCCCCCCACCCCCAGACACCTGTGTGGTTTTCTCTTTGTTGATTTCTTGCATTTCAGGGATGTGATGCGAAGCGGCTCTCATTTCTCTTAGATCATCTTACCTTTTATTCTGCCCTGTGTTTATATTTGTCCCTTTTAAGACAGGGTAAACCATTAGTAAAGGAGGCTCTTTTGAGAAATATTTAAAAACGGATGTTCTTGCTGTCACAACAAGTGTTTGGTAACTGGTAATAGTTGCAAAAGTTACTGGGAACTCACAAATATTAAAAAAATTAAAATAACTGCTGAAATCTAATTAGTTTTTACAAAGATGTGTGTATGGGTTTTTTATTTCTCTTGGCAAGGAGCTCAGGCCCCGTAGCTGTGGCTCCCAGGTGCAGGCTCGGTAGTTGGGGTGTCCCAGCTTAGCTGCTCTGAGGCACGTGGGATCTTGCCCAACCAGGGATTGAACCAGTGTCCCTTGCATTGCAGGGTGGATTCCTAACCTCCAGACCACCAGGGAAGCCCTCAAAATTACTTTAAACACAAGAGTTCTTCACTGTGGGAATTCTCAGGCTCACAGTAGTTGGAATCTTTTATCTTTGTGGGGAGGGTTACTGTATGTTCCAGACACAGCTCAAATCCCTAAAATAATTTGTATTTAGGCTCTTTTCTGTCTCAAGAACCTCCTCACTGTCCCCACCCCTCATACACTAGGTTGGTGCATCTTTTTTTTTTTTCCCCATGAAGAGGAACAGCTTGGAAGGGGCATTCTTACAGCCTCTGGTGTGGGGAGACCCTGGTACCTGAGCATGCGGTTTGCTGTCCTCCCTGAGCGCTAGCTGCCATTTAGGGGCATCACTGCAGGTGTTGGGCTTTCCAGGTGGCTCATGGTAAAGAATCCGCTGACAATGCAGGAAACACAAGAGACTCAGTCCTTGGGTTGGGAAGACCCCCTGGGGTAGGAAATGGCAACCCACTGCAGTATTTATTCTTGCCTGGAGGATCCCATGGATGGAGGAGCCTAACGGGCTGCAGTCCATGGGGTTGCAAAGAGTTGAACATGACTGAGCAATTGAGTGCACGCGTGCTCACACACACACTCAGACACACACACACACATACACACACACACACTGCAGATATTACATCTGGGTTTTAAGGACGGGAGTGGGGCTGCTAGCCGAATCCCCCTCTCAGATTGCTCCAGGGTCGCCTCCTGGGCAGTAGGGGCTGCAGGGGAGTCTCTTCCTGAGCCCTCTGCTGCTCTGCCACGCTTACTGCATCACCGTGTGTGTGCACCCCCTCTTTTCGAGAGCAAGTCTGTCTTCTGGACTTGCAGACCTGAAGTCTTTCGAGGACTGATATGAAAAGTTCTAGAAGCTTGCTGCGCATGCGAGGCTCAGCTCTTCCCCTTACGAGCCCCTGACCCAAGGATGGTTCAGCATTTGGAACAGTCAAGCTGAGTTTACCCCAGAGCACCTGCTTCTCCGCCAGCAGCCACTGGACAGGGTCACTCCCATCCTCTGGGCCCCTCCCTGGCCGAGGGTGCAGCGAGTGGGCGAGGGCTCCACCACCCACCACAAGGCCTTCCGAAGCCGCGTCACCTGCGTGAGCCTCCAGGCAGGCCCCGGGGGGTGGGAGCGGGGTCCCCACTCAGGGAGGGGCACTGTTTCTCCGGGGCATTCCCCCCCACCCACACCCCGGGAAGCAGGTTGGGGGAGGTGAGGGGACAGATGGCGAGACCTGGGCTTACAGGACAGTCGCGGGGCCCGTCCTGGGCCAGACCAGTGGTCCATAGTTTCTGAAGCAGTCGTAGGCTCCCTGGGGGTGCAGTGGGGGGAGAACACTCTTTCCTGGCTCTGCCTCTGCATGACCACGGGCCAAAAGTTGCGGAAAGCCCTATCTGTCATAAAGAGTTAAGTCCTTATTTCTGTGTTTCGATACAGCTGGTCCTTGTCTGTTAACTAGTAGTGATGTAGTTACGTGTCACTAGCTAGGCAGCTCTGTTATCTTTCTTTGCATTCTACTGAGTCACTTAATGGAGAAATAAATGTTAAATAACGCTGGTTTGCCCTCGAGTTTGGTCTGCCATTAAGAGAGAGCTGCTGATCCATCTGGGCACTGATTGCACTGTTCCTGAGCCCCAGTGGCTCCCCTCTGCGGGGCACAGGGCAGTTTGGGTGAGCTCAGCTGCCTCCAGTCCTGATGAGAAACACTAACATCACACTTTGCCTTTCGATCCTCCAGGGGCAGAGCCACATCGCTGCTGCTTCCCAGAAGATGTCTCCTTGGCCGCGCTCTCCAACGGAGACCCAAGTCACGCACTTGGAAACAGCCCATCAGGAAGAGTGGCCGGGGAGCCTGGCGCGGGGATCGCGGCCCGCGTGTCCGTGCTTGAAAGCAGCAGCAGGGACGCTCCCAGGAGACTCGAGCCGCCTCGGTGTTCTGTGGACTTGAAGACGCCAGCGTGTGGCCCCCAGCAAGAGGGCCCGGGCCCTAGGGACGCGGCTGACCTCCCTCTACGCCCGGCCCAGACGGCGGGTCTGCAGCCGCCCTCTGAGAGCCAGGCCGCCTACCCCCGGGAGAGGCCACCGGATTTGCACACCAAGGAGCACCTCACGGCGGGGAAGCGGGCGCCAGCCCCAGACCTGGTCCCGCTGGACCTGAGCGAGCGGTCCTCGCGGGACGACCCCGGCCGCCAGGAGCCAGCCTCCTCGCTGCAGGCGGCGCTGGCCGTGCACCCATGCCCCTACTGCAGCCATAAGACCTACTACCCCGAGGTACTCTGGATGCACGAGCGTGTCTGGCACCGGGTCAGCGGCCAGGCCGTGGCCCCGCAGTGGACTCAGCCCAACGGCCACAAGAGCATCAGGAGCAACCTGGTGTTCCTGGCCCGGAGCGGACGCACGGGCCCCCCGCCCGCCCTTGGGGGCAAGGAGTGCCAGCCTCTGCCCATCGCCCGGTTCACCCGCACCCAGGTGCCGGGCGGGGTGCTGGGCCCCAAAGGCAGCCCCTCGCCCCTGGGGGTGCCCACGAAAGCCGCCGGCCTGCCCCGGAGCAAGGAGGGCCACCCCGGGGCGCCCTGTGCGCTCTGGACGGCCAGCCCCGACGGGACCCGGCAGACCCGGCCTGGCCCTGGCCCGGAGCAGCCTCCGCCCAGGCCCAAACAGGAGACCAGCCCCAGACCCGGGCCCGCGGGAGGCAGCGGGGGCTTCAGCAGGAGCGCCACCCCGACGCCCACTGTCATCACCCGGGCAGGCCCCCAGACCCCTGCCAGCAGCAGGCAGGGTGTGGGCCTCGGGCCCCCAAATAAGCACAGTGCCCCGGACCCCCCCAAAGCCAAATTCAGCCCTCAGCCT
>SJYF01002196.1:2393831-2407391 GCA_006410515.1 Procapra przewalskii
CCCCTGTCTGCCTGCTCCTGGGACCTCAGGGAGCCCCCGCCTGCCTGCCCCCCTGATGACCTGATGGGGAGCCCCCTTTCCCCCCCAAGGCCCTCAGGGGGAGCCCACCCGCCCAGGGCACTCAGGGAGCCCCCTCTGTAGAAGGCCATGGGCTGCCTGCATGCTGGGTCTGGGTCCTTAGGCAGCTGGCCTGGCTGCTGTGCTCTCCGGCCCTACACGTGGGTTTGGGTGCTTGCTTTCCTGTGCCCCTCCCTGCCCACCGGGGGCCGGGGCACTTGGCTTTGGGCCCCCTTCTCCTGTGACACCCTTGCACCCCAGTCACGTCTCCTCAGTGCCGAGCAGTTGGCCTCCAGGGCGCGTACCCACTCGGCCATTTTCAACAAGCGTCAATAGACACCCACTGTCTCCCGTCTCTGCGAAGACGGGATGTTCGCTTGAAGTGACTGTTCACGCTTTGCCTTTATATGTTTGTAGTTTTAACCGGACACGTCATTGCACAGGGTGTGTTCAGTGGAGCTTCTGGAGAGCAGGAATGTGCCTTACATGGTTTGGGGAGTTGACGTGCGCTAAAATTCCGGAAAAAATTATGCCTTGTATCATTGTCTTCGTATCTCCCCAGTGTCTCAGAACTGATGCCCATTGTTGTTCAGTTGCCCAGTCATGTACGACTCTTTGAGACCCCACCCCAGGCTTCCCTGTCCTTCACCATCTCCCAGAGCTTGCTCAGACTCATGTCCATTGAGTCGGTGATGCCATCTGTGACCTATTACTGATAATAATTAGTAATTGCAGCAAGTTTGCCAGCTCCATGGAACACACGCATGGGATCCGATGCCCTTATTCTCGATTATGAATTGAAAGGACTTTCCTGGCAGTCCAGTGGTTAATCCTCTGCACTTCCACGGCAGCAGGCAAGAGTTCGATCCCTAGCTGGGGAATTAAGGTCCTGCACGCCCCATGGTGTGGCCAGAAAAGAAGGAAAGTTTAAAAATAAAACTCTGGGGCTTCCCAGGTGGCGCTAGTGGTAGAGAATCCACTTGCCCATGCAGGAGACGCAAGAGACGTGGGTTCCATCCCTGGGTTGGGAGGATTCCCTGGAGGAGGACAAAGCAACCCACTCCAGTATCCTTGCCTGGAAAATCCTGTGGACAGAAGAGCCTGGCATCCCTGGGGTCGCAGAGTCAGACACGCGCGCACCAGCTTCACGTTCTCAGCAGTGTGTCCGAGAAGTGCAGGTTATTCTCTCTGAGACAGAGTAAAGGTGTGTAGGTTGGCCCTTTGCGTCTCACGCGACCTCAGTTCTTTGGTTGGGTTCTCGTGGCCCCTGAAGCAGGGAGGACTCAGATGCAGATGACAGTGAGTTCTGTGGGCACTGTGTCCCTGCTCACCTTCTCCCCTCCATCCAGGGCTTCCTGGAGTCTGTCCCCCGACCCTGCATTTGCACCGGTGTTGAAGTGACTTCCACTTAGTAAACCACACTTGAACTTCATGTATTGCGCCCCACGGCCCGCAGGACTCTGCTCCAAACCTGCCAGTCGGGCCCTGGTGAGCTGCAAACACACCCGCTTCCTGAGGCTCCTTGTGCGGCTTCCAGGCCTGCTGTGTTGCCTCTTCCCCCCAAAAGGAGACGCGAATTCTAAGCTAAGGTTTAGAGAACTTCAGATGACAGAATTTGAAGTACCAGTAGCCTGAAATGTTTTCCTTAAGATTTTTAAAATGAACCATTCTAAGGCTTTCCCCCCTTAAACAGAGGTTCCATGTTTATCTTGTAAAGTGAAAAATGCTAAGTCGTCGTGAAGCCTCTTTGCTTTTCTTGGATATTTCACTCTTCTCGTGGATGCACTGAAATATGTCAGGTGTGAGTGTGCAGATGGATGGTGGTTTTGTTCACCCTGGTTTGGGTTTCTTTAGGTGTGTGCATGCTAAGCCGCTTCAGTCGTGTCTGACTCTCCGTGACCCTTTGGACTGTATCCCGCCGGGCTGCTCTGTCTGTGGGATTCTCCAGGCAAGGATACTGGTGGGAGTTGCCATTCCTTCTCCAGGGGATCTCCCTGACCCAGGGATCGAAACCAGGTCTCCCGCATTGCGGGCAGATTGTTTACAATCTGACTGTACAGATTGTGTACAGTCTTTTACATCATAAAAGCATTTATGATGCTTTTAAAGTGTTGGGGCTGCAGGGAAACCCAGCAGGCGTGGCAAAGTCTCATTTTAGAGCAGTGAACAGGACGGTGGTGTTTCCTGTGACGGAGACGATACCTACTGTTGCAGCTCTGGAACCAAGTGCCTCCGCCTCCCAACAATTATATCATCGACACGTTGCTGAACTGGCAGTAACTAAGCTGTTGCAGTTTTGGTGTCCACTCCTTGTTGAGCACCCATTTTTATTTTTCCTTGAGTACATATGTGTTTGACTTTGGCATCAGGAATCTAGAATCTTGGCTAATTCGTCTCCATTCCAGATAATCTTGCAGTTCAGTTCAGTCGCTCAGTCGTGTCCAGCTCTTTGTGACCCCATGGACTGCAGCACGCCAGGCTTCCCTGTCCCTCACCAACTCGAGGAGCTTGCTCAAACTCATGTCCATCGAGTCGGTGATGCCATCCAGCCATCTCATCCTTTGCTGTCCCCTTCCCTTCCCACCTTCAATCTTTCCCAGCATCAAGGGCTTTTCCAATGAGTCAGTTCTTTGCATCAGGTGGCCAGAGTATTGGAGTTTCAGCTTCAGCATCAGTCCTTCCCGTGAACATTCAGGACTGATTTCCTTTAGGGTTCCTTCGAAGATAGTCTTTGTAACTGTCCTACTCCAAGACTCCCGGGACTTTGTGGGGGGGTTATGCTGTCCTCTGACTCAGTCTTTGTGTATTTCCCTGTGGGATTTGATCTGTGGGGTGAAGGTCGCAGCCCCCACCCCGGGATCGCTACTAGCATCGGCTGTAGTGGGGGAGATGGAGACGTGCAGAAGGGAATTTTATAAAAGGAGAGGAACTCATCTGTTGTGGACATGGGATCGGTCCTTGTGGAGCTGGAGGTGTGATTCTGTCATTCTTCAGGGACGAATCGCCTTGAGGTAGAATATTGCACTCAGGTGATGCCTCTAAAGCATCGAGGTTTTCTGAGGTTAAGAGAAAGGATTCTCAGAGAGCTTCTCCCCACCTGTGTTTTGACCAAATGATGTTTGTGTAGAAATGAATGGTCTGGAACTTCTGCCAAAAGAGAAAAGATACCACATGGGAACAGTCACCGTCACTTCCCTTAGGGCTTGAAGCCTAATCGTTAAGCAGGAAAAGAGCCACATTTTCTGTGATCATTCTGCAATGTAGATCCCCGTCCTGGAAACAGGTATGAGGGTAGCATGAATGGTTTGTGGGTAAAATAAGTCATAAAATAATACATTATCTGCATGTCTGGACTTTGTATCCAGCCTGCAGTAGATGATGACATGGATTTTAGAATAAAAACAATGAAAATAAAAGAATAGGGTGACTCCAGATAGGATAATATGTAAAGTTTTTCTCGTTGGGACTTTAAGAACCTCTTTTATGCCCGAGACTCGTTGCTCGCGTGATGACGGAAGAGGTGGGCTTCCTTTGTGCGCATCGTGGTAGAAGCTCTGCGAGGTCCTTCTCCTTGCAGGGGCCAGGGCACCTCACAGCGTAATGAACTTGAATGAGAGTTGGCAGGGCTTTGGGGGTGAGTCTGCAGGTGCCCCCCGAAGACCCGCCAGGCGTCTCCCTTTCCTTTCTGAGCCCACTTTATTCAAACTTTACTTCTGAGGTCAGAGTGTCAGAGCCGCTTGCTCACCAGGTAGCCTTCAATTCAAATGAAGTATGTAACCTTTCTCACTAGCTCAGAATTTTGGAGTAGCTTAGGCATAATATTATTGAACATAAAGGGCAAGGATCTTTTCTTTAAAAAGTAGGGAGAAAATGATGTGATAGAGTGCATGGAAGAATCTGTGTGTGTGCGTGCGTGCGTGTGTGTGTGTGTGCGCGTGCGTGCATGCATGCGCGCTCGAGTATGTGTGTGCATGCTTAACACAAGGAAACCAGAATGGGTCAGTGGGTACACGAGCTCAGGGGTAGGTGCAAAACCTTATTCTGTTTTTTCTGCTGCTGGTTTGGATGGGAATTACTAAGAAGAAAAGCATGGCAGTGGTTTCCTTTCTCATGTTGTCAGGATTAGCTGTGCAGGCCACTTGAGGGGGGTTCACCATCAGTGGGTGACCCGGAGGTGTACTGAAGACCTACATTCAGGTGCAGCCCGATTACTCTTTGGGAAAATCTGGGCACCCGCGGCCGGTGTCCCTGCAGGTCTTCACAGCGCCCAGGGGACGGTGCTCATAGTGAACGGCAGGGAGGAACAGAAGCGCTGGCAAAGCTGAGATTCAGAGTCGGAGGAGGGAGCGACTGTCCTAAACAGCCGAGCTGCTAGTAGAAGGGGTCTTAACGCTGCCATGCTTGGAAGGGCCGGGGAGTCCAGCACCCTTAGGAGCCCCCTCTTGAGCCCATCAGTCGGTCATCCAGGGATGTCCTCCTCGGCTTTCCGTCCTGCCCCAGCTTGATCAGAAAGCCAGGGGCGAGGCTGGTGGGCCCAGCACAGGAGCCCGTGGCTCCCGGGGCTGCCTGTGGCTGTGTCTGCCTGGGAACTGGGGGCCCCGTCTCGTCAGTAAGAGATCTTTCATTGATGATGGGACAGGTGGGTTAAAACGTGAGCCATCATTCTCCTAATGTCCCTGAAGGAGTCTGTGGGAGGCTGAGAACTTTGTGGGCAGATCCTTCTGTTTCTTGGAGACTCACATTCACGACTTGTCCCACAAGAAATCTGCCAGGATCTGCTCTGCAGTTCACAGATTTCCTTGACTGTTATCTCATAAACGGTATGTGTAATGTGGGCTTCCCCGGTAGTGCTAGTATTAGAGAACCCGCTTGCCAATGCAGGGGATGGAAGAGATGCGGGTTTGATCCCTGGGTTGGGAAGATCCTCTGGAGAAGGAAATGGCAACCCCCTGCAGTATTCTTGCCTGAAGAATCCTGTGGACAGAGGGCAAGTAGCATTAATTTTATTTCTGTATGCTGTCTCTTCTGACTTAGGACAAGAAGCATGATTTGGTTTCAGATAATTTGGCAAAGACCCTTGGTCATCTTTGCACTCACCTTTTGCATTCAAATGTCAGGCTCAGGGTGCAGAAATGCTCAGCTCAGGGAACATCATTTAAAAAAATTTTGTTGTCATAGGCATAACTTTTTCTAGGTAGTATTTTTGACTTTTGTCTTCCTATTGAATTGAGATACCATTGACACATTGGTGGGGAAGGTCAGGCTCCAGGAAGTGGTTTGGGAGCGAATATTACGTGAAAAAGTAGCCCTTTGTTTAGAGTGTGTGTGTGCTAAGTCGCTCAGTCATGTCCAACTCTTTGCGACCCCATGGACTGTAGCCCGCCAGGCTCCTCTGTGCAAGGGATTCTCCAGGCAAGAATACTGGAGTGGGTGGCCATTTCCTCCTCCAGGAGATCTTCCCAACCCAGGGATTGAACCCACGTCTCCCGCATTGCAGGGGGATCCTTTATCCACTGAGCCACCAGGGAAGCCCCTACTCTCAAACAGAAAAAGCAGGCAAACAACAAAGCGTCTTCTGCCTCCTTTCCTAACAAAAGCCGGGCGTCTTTGAGGGACAGGAGGGACGGAGGTCGGTGCTCAGGCCCAGCCTCCTTGCAGGTGTCCTGTCTGCGCTCTGCCTGCTGCTCAGGGCATGGAGAAAAGGGGTGGAGGGCGGGTGGGCCACAGCTCTCAGCTGTGTGGCATTGCTGCGGGGTCCGGGCCGGCCTGCGTTCTGGCCCCTCAGCTGCCTGGCTGTGTCACCCCGTTGGCAGATGCAGGGCACCCGCTGCCCAGGCCTCGCCCGCCCGAGGTCACATCACGGGAGCGGCATTTACCTCACTGTATCCTGTGCGCCCTCTCGGTCCTGGCGGAGGGCCTGGGGGTGCCTTCCGTCAGGGCTCAGAGGAACTAATGATGCTTGCCTCTTGCCCCCTCTCTCCCCCTCCCCTCACCTGCACCGCCCCCCAGGGACGCTCCGGACGCAGGCCCACCAGGGAGACTTCATCTGCGTGGAGTGTGGGAAGAGCTTCCACCAGCCCAGCCACCTGCGGGCGCACATGCGGGCTCACACAGGTAGGCCCGTGGACCCTGGGGCCTGGGACGCAGCCTCTAGTTCCCGGGGTCCAGCCCCTGTCGGGGGGGAGCCGGGGTCACACTCTAGACTCTCCATTCAGCCCCTCCGCCTGAAACAGCTTTGCCCCTGAATCCAAGTGCCCTGTGGTTTGATCAGCCTGTTTTGCAAAAGCTGCATTTTAATTGCATGCTGCCACCATGAATTTTAACTGCATGCTGCGTTCGTTGGCATGATGCACGCTGGCTCTTTGCTCGCTGGCACCGGCTGGCCTGGGCACTGGGTGGTGCTGAGTGGCATGTTCTCTTGGCCTGTGAGTAGAGAGCTGGCCTGCAACGGCAGCGTGTGTGTGGCTGGGACACCGCACGGCAGGGGCAGGCCCCGGTGCCCCCTCTGATATGCAGGGTGTATCCATATCCGGAGGGTCTGATGCGCAGTGACAGGACCGCGGGGGGGCGATGGGCCTCTGCACGCCCCCGCTAATTAATGCTGTCCCTGGTGGGGTGCTGCGTGGTGAAGCCTGAATTAAAAAGGGCAGTGGCCCCAGGCAGCGTTTTCCATCTCTCAGCATAAGTGTTATGGTAAATTGCTGTTTCCCGGCCACAGGCTGGGCTGGTGTCTTTTCTGCCTGTGAGTGTTCAGTCTGTGTGGGGTGCGTGTCCCGGGCGACAGGAAGCTCAGATTGGCCTGCTGACGCGCGTCCTTGTCCCCACAGTGCTGTTCGAGTCTAACGGCCTCCGAGGTGCTGACGCCCACTCCACCTCCGCAGACGCCCCCAAACAAGTAGGTCTCCCTTCTCCCAGGGGCTGTGGGTTTTCACATGGTAGCTGGGAAAGGGTGTCACCGTGGTCCTCAGGGTACCATACTGTGTTTTACCAGGTGTGCAAGCAGCTCTTCGCTGCTCTGAATCAGAACCCAGCCCTGCCAAGCGGTCCGGGGGTGGCTGATAGTCCCAGAAGCTCCCGGGGCCGTGAATGACGCAGCTGGGGGTCCATGCAGCTGCGTGGGGTCCTGTTGGGGGTGATGAAAAGCTCTAAAAGTCAGACTTTTCCACTTGGGATGTTCTCCTGGAAGTTACGACTTGAGACCAAGTTACGCTTCCCCTCCCGTTTTGAGAATCGTTTTTTTAAATTTGTATCAGAGTGTAATTGGTTTACACTGTGGCGTTGGTTGCTGCTGCACTGCAGAGTGCATCGCTATAGGTATATATGCCCTCTTTTTGGATTTCCTTCCCATAGGGCACCACAGAGCACTGAGTTATATGGTGGTTTCTGGGCTGCGTAGCAGTCTCTCATTAGCTCCCTGTTTTATACAGTGTCAATAGTATATACGTGTCCGTCCCAGTCTCCCGACTCATCCCACCTGCCTTGGCATCATATGTCCGTTCTCTGCCTCTGTGACTCTATTTCTGCTTTGCACAGAAGTTTATCTGTGTGGTTTCTCTAGATTCCAGACGCAGGCGCTGCTCTCCGCCGTCTGTCTCTCTCTGGCTTCCTTCCCTCTGTGTGACCGGCTCTGGGTCCATCCTCTCGGTCCCTGCAGATGTCTTTACTTCAGAATCGCATTTCCGAATTGCTCCCTAAGAAGCCTGCTGCCGAGTCTGGTCTCCCGTGGCCTCGTCCTTGTCCTGATTTGATTGTTAAGCACGCCACCGAACTCGGCCAGAATGCATAATACACGCGTGCGCACGTGCATAGGCCTTGAGTTACCATGGATGTGTGGCCTTCGTGTGTAAACCGTTCGGTCCGCAGAGTGTGGCGGCCTCCTGGGTGCGGTGACAGTGGGGTCCAGCGTGCAGCTCTGAGGTCGGGAGGCCCGTGCGCTCCTCGCGGTCTCTCCTGTGGCTCTGGACCAGGACCCTGTGGTTCCAGGCTCCTCTTCCTGTGTCCCTTCATGGGATCACCCTCTGTTCTCCCACAAGCATTCTCTGCATAATCATCTTGCCTTCTCATTGGTTGCCCGAGAAGATTCTGTAGCCACAACCTCCCCTTTGTAAGTGAAGAAGGGTTTCCTTGCCGCCAAGGTACACATCCAGGATCTCGTCCAGGCGGTCAGGTCCACTTGGCAGGCCCTCCTGTTCCCGTGTGGGATTCCTGGCCATTGACAGTGGCAAGGGAAGCAGAGGAGCCCAGTCTGTTTCTCAGGAAGAGAACAGTGTGTGATAACCCTCCCCAGAGCCTGCAGTCATTCACGCCTGAGCCGCCTTAGGATGGACCGGACCTCGTCAGAGCCTTTGGGTTCATTTTTTATCCAGTTTTCAGAATCCCTGTTTGCTGTTCAAAAGTCTCTCTTCATATATCACAGACAGAATGCCTTGCCCTTTGCTGTTTTTAGTAAGTGCCTTCTCTCTTAATAAAACCCATAGTTTTAGAATGAAAAGCTGTTATTTCAGGATGCTGTCACAATTTATGAAAAAAGAAAACATCTCGCTGAATGCTGAAAGATTTGTGGACATAGGTGACCTCAGCTCAGACTGGACTGCACTCTCCTTTTTAACAGAAGTTAAACCCCCTTTTGACCGGAGTCACTGTGATGTTTGCGGGTTGTATTAGCAGCGAGGCTGTGCCACAATTGGACAATTGCACACTGACAGAGTGAGTGGAGTCAGTTCAGAGCGGTCCTGCAGACACAGGCGACCCGTTCCGTCCCCCTAAGGTGTGGCTTTTCTAGGCGCCCGCTGGGCGGGGCTGCAGGGCATCACTGGCTGGCGCTCTAAACAGCGCCGTGAGGCCCTTCAGGGACACACGTCAGCTTAGGAGCTGCACGTGAATTCCAGCGAAGTCTCTGCAAGAGGCTTCTGTCGTAGGAGAAAGAGATCAACAAAGCAAATCACTGAGACTGTATTTTAAATTCATTCTGTGTTACTTATGGATTTCCCAGGTGGCTCAGTGGTCAAGAACCGGCCTGCCAATATCGGAGACTTGGGTTCGATCCCCGGGTCGGGAAGATCCCCTAGAGTTGAGGCAATGGCACCCCACTCCAGTGTTCTTGCCTGGGAAATCCCATGGACAGAGGAGCCTGGCTGGCTACAGTCCATGGGGTCACAGAGTCGGACACGACTATACACACACGCGCGACTGCATATTCAAGATTATGGCCTCTGAAAGTACTTTTTGTCCTTCATTACATTCAAAGTAGCTTTTGTTGGTTAATCGCTGGACATTCTGGTTCTTGAAGGGAATTCTGTTTTCCTTAGCGTACTTTGGGATTTTCCAGTTCTCATAGAGATGTGTCTGCCAGGGTAACTGCAAAACGTAGCAATAGTAGGTATCAGTTTACGTCTTAGTGTTCTTTCCTATGTGAAGTTCTCATTGTTTACAAAAATCACAATTGCTATCTTAGACTTAAAATACAATATAGATTTATAGAGTGATTCTGTTGTTATTTATGTCTAGAAGGGGACTCATTAAACTGATCGGTCATGTTCTTTTTCATGTTGAGCTTGCTTTTCCAACGTTAACTAATTAATATTTAAATCATATTCTTTTCCTGTGGGCTTTAGAAGCTGTGGATCAAGAGATTTAAAAAAAAACCATACAACACTGTGTATTCATGTAGAAGTTATTTGATGTAGCACTTAGAATGGATGGACTTTTATAGATGTACATAATAGATGCTAAATTATGTAACTGAAACAGAATTTGGGAATGCAGTTTTAGAATCATCATTTGTCTACTCATTAACAGTATTAATTGAGCACCTCCTGTGTGCCAGGCTCTATCTTACTGGTGGAGAATAATCAGGATTTAGAGGTGAAGGTGAACATCTTTCCTGCTTTTATGTTTTTTGAGGTCCAGTGGGTGGTTTAGATAAGAAGATGGAGGTGCCACTTTGACAGGGTGAGGGTCCCGGAACCCAGGCTTGGGGCATTGAAAAGAGCGGGCGGGGCGGGCAGGGAACGCAGCAAGGTGGGTGCCCCCTGCAGAGACGCCCTCCCCCAAGAGGTAGAAGAGACGTCTCACTGGAGGACTGTTTGAGGGGAGAGCTGGGCAGGTGGGCGGGAGCTCAGGACAGGAGCCTGGGGTGACACACAGGCGTAGGTGCCGGGGCTGAGGTGCGGGAAATCTGTTCTGAGTAGGCTGGGGGCCCTGAGCGGGGGTGGCGTCATCCGTGCTGAGTCCACGCCGGGTCGGGTTGGTCGGGGTCGGGGATGGGCTGCAGAGATTCTGGACAGTGGACTGAGCCCAGCTCTGGAGGGGCTTCGAGCAATCCCAGCGGGACCCAGGGCTGGGGGAAACAGATGGGTGTGGGGATGTTCGAGGGGTGGAGGAACTTGGGGATTGGATATGGGGGGAAGCAGGGAAGGGATGGACCGGACCTGGGTTCTGGCTTCAGGCTCCAGCTCTGGAGAGGAGCCTGTCCTGGCGCCTGGAATGTGGCCAGAGGAGCTGGACAAAATCTGTTCCCATTGACCTTCAAGTCAAGTTGCTGATGCCTCTTGGCAAGTGAACATGTGGGTTTGAAGCGGAGGAGAACGATGTGGGTGGGGCACATATGAATATTTCATAGCTCGCAATGTTGAAGAGCAGCCAAGATCAGCCAGTTCGACTCCAAGTGACTCAGTGATGTGAGTTATTAAGACACTGGCTTACTGAGTGGGAGGCTGTAACCCAGGTCTCACCTCAGGCAAGTGAACTTCACCTGGCTGTCCTCATCTGTCACATGAGGGCAGCAACAGCAGGTCTGTGCCCGCAGAGACAGTCTCGAGGACGGCGCGCTGAGCCTGGCCGAGGCGGCACGACCCGCACGTTGGCGGCTGTCAGTTTCCTAGGAGTGAACCATTGTCCTGAACAGCTGGGGAGACGAGACTGTGTGTAAGTGGCGCATGCATGTGTGAACATCTGCACACTTGTACCGACTCTGTGTGCACGTGCCCCTTGGGGACAGCTGTGCTCAGGGACCCAGCATCTTGGCTGCTTCCTCTCTCTTGCGTTCTTCCTGCCTCATCAGGACCTGGCAGTGTGCTCAGAAGCGCTCTGGTTTTGTCTTGTTCTAGTTGCTCCTTAACGGAGAAGGCGATGGCGCCCCACTCCGGTACTCTTGCCTGGAAAATCCCATGGATGGAGGAGCCTGGTGGGCTGCAGTCCACGGGATCTCAAAGAGTTGGATGCGACTGAGCGACTTCACTTTCACTTTTCACTTTCATGCACAGGAGAAGGAAATGGCAGCCCACTCCAGTGTTCTTGCCTGGAGAATCCCAGGGACGGGGGAGCCTGGTGGGCTGCAGTCCATGGGGTCTCAAAGAGTTGGACACGGCTGAGTGATTTCATTTTCACTTTTCACTTTCATGCACAGGAGAAGGAAATGGCAGCCCACTCCAGTGTTCTTGCCTGGAGAATCCCAGGGACGGGGGAGCCTGGTGGGCTGCAGTCCATGGGGTCTCAAAGAGTTGGACACAGCTGAGCGATTTCATTTTCACTTTTCACTTTCATGCACAGGAGAAGGAAATGGCAGCCCACTCCAGTGTTCTTTCCTGGAGAATCCCAGGGACAGGGGAGCCTGGTGGGCTGCCGTCTATGGGGTCGCACAGAGTTGGACACGGCTGAAGCGACATGGCAGCAGCGGCAGCAGTTGCGCCTTAAAGGGAGAATAGGAACACTCTCAGCTTGAGGAAAGCGTCGCCCGCATAATGCGGTTCCTGATGGGCCCCACGCTGCTGGGCGGCTGCCGTGTTTGTACCACGGTCATACAGCAGCTGCGCTTTGCTGAGATAATATTTGAATTTTCTGTGTGGGATGATCCTAATGTCATAATATCTAGATGTGGGAATGGATTTATTCAGTTAATTTATCTACTTGAGGAATGAGAGAGTTTACTCTTTTTGTTTTTTTGAACCAGGTCATACTTGCAGTTTAGTTTTTCTTCTGTTCCATTATGGTTTATTACAGGATGTTGAATATAGTTAGCTCCGTGTGCTGTAGGACTTTGTTGTTTATGCACCCCACACGTAATACATAATAGTTTGCACCTCACAGTTCAGTTCAGTTGCTCAGTCGTGTTTAACTCTTTGCGACCCCATGAATCTCAGTATGCCAGGCCTCCCTGCCCATCACCAACTCCCAGAGTTTACTTAAACTCATGTCCATTGAGTCGGTGATGCCATCTAGCCATCTCATCCTCTGTCATCCCCTTCTCCTCCTGCCCTCAATCCCTTCCAGCATCAGGGTCTTTGCCAGAGAGTCAACTCTTTGCACGAGGTGGTCAAAGTACTGGAGTTTCAGCTTCAGCATCATTCCTTCCAAAGAACACCCAGGGCTGATCTCCTACAGAATGGACTGGTTGGATCTCCTTGCAGTCCAAGGGACTCTCAAGAGTCTTCTCCAACACCACAGTTCAAAAGCATCAATTCTTTGACGCTCAGCTTTCTTCACAGTCCAACTCTCACATCCATACGTGACCACAGGAAAAACCATAGCCTTGACTAGATGGACCTTTGTTGGTGAAGTAATGTCTCTGTTTTTTAATATGCTATCTAGGTTGGTCATAACTTTCCTTCCAAGGAGTAAGTGTCTTTTAATTTCATGGCTGCAGTCACCATCTGCAGTGGTTTTGGAGCCCCCCAAAATAAAGTCTGACACTGTTCCCACTGTTTCCCCATCTATTTGCCATGAAGTGATGGAACCGGATGCCATCATCTTCGTTTTCTGAATGTTGAGTTTTAAGCCAACTTTTTCACTCTTCTCTTTCAGTTTCATCAAGAGGCCCTTTAGTTCCTCTTCACTTTCTGCCATAAGGGTGGTGTCATCTGCATATTTGAGGTTGTTGATATTTCTCCCAGAAATCTTGATTCCAGCTTGTGTTTCTTCCAGTCCAGCGTTTCTCATGATGTACTCTGCATAGAAGTTAAATAAGCAGGGTGACAATATACAGCCTTGACGTACTCCTTTTCCTATTTGGAACCATTCTGCTGTTCCATGTCCAGTTCTAACTGTTGTTTCCTGACCTGCATGCAGATTTCTCAAGAGGCAAGTTAAGTGGTCTGGTATTCCCATCTCTTTCAGAATTTTCCACAGTTTATTGTGATCCACACAGTCAAAGGCTTTGGCATAGTCAATAAAGCAGAAATCGATATTTTTCTGGAACTCTCTTGCTTTTTCCATGATTCATTGGATGTTGGCAATTTGATCTCTGGTTCCTCTGCCTTTTCTAAAATCAGCTTGAACATCAGGAAGTTCCATGGATCACGTATTGCTGAAGCCTGGCTTGAAGAATTTTGAGCATTACTTTACTAGCGTGTGAGATGAGTGCAATTGTGCGGTAGTTTGAGCATTCTTTGCCATTGCCTTTCTTTAGGATTGGAATGAAAACTGACCTTTTCCAGTCCTGTGGCCACTGCTGAGTTTTCCAAATTTGCTGGCATATTGAGTACAGCACTTTCACAGCATCATCTT
>SJYF01002196.1:2423162-2458793 GCA_006410515.1 Procapra przewalskii
CAGCATCCCAGGCGCTCTCCCAGGAGCGCGGCCCAAGCTTGTCTTCCAGAAGTTGCCCGCTCCCACCACTAGATGGCAGATGGGGGTCACACTTGAATGTAAAGTAACCATTACAAACTCACACATTTTATTCATCATATCTGTCAGCATACAGGTATTGAGCACCTACTGCATGCCAGACTGTGGCCTTGCTGCCTGGCGAGGGGGATGCTGAGGTGAAGTGTGAAGGCACGGAGGGCATCCCGTCCTTGGCCATGAGTGAGATGGGGTTCCTCCCTCTGTCCCCTGTCTAACTCAGGCCTGCAGGGCTCCAGCCGGGTCCAGGTGCCCTGGAGGCAGGGCTGCCTTGGGGGCCGAGTGCCCAGCTGTCAAGTGCCGTTATCTTCTCCTGGGGGCACACTCGGTGGCCAGAATGACACGTGCACAAATCTAAGAACTGACGCTTTCTAACTGCCATTGCCCTCTCCGAACTGTGAGGCTGGAGAAGACTCCTGAGAGTCTCTTGGACGGCAGGGAGATCCAACCAGTCCATCCTAAAGGAGATCAGTCCTGAATGTTCATTGGGACTGATGCTGAAGCTTCAATACTTTGGCCACCCGAAGTGAAGAGCCAGTTCATTGGACAAGACCCTGATGCTGGGAAATACTGACGGCAGGAGGAGGGGGGGAGCTACAGAGACGAGATGGTTGGATGGCGTCACTGACTCAAAGGATGTGAGTCTGAGCAAGCTCCCGGAGATGGTGAAGGACAGGGAAGCCTGGTGTGCTGCGGTCCACGGGTCACAAAGAGTCAGATATGATTGAGTGACTGAACAACAGCGACAAATCTCAGGAGCAGATGAGTGCAGCAAACAGAGCAAGGCCAAGTCCTGAAGAAGAGGGCATCCGGAGGCCGGCCGGGCTCCTGAGGACACATTGCCTCTGCCAGAGAGATGAGCATCACGTCCATGCTGAGGGGGAGAAGGACAAAGAGCTGGAAGGAATCCCTCCGTGTGCACAGCCCAGGAGGCCGCCCCCTCTCCCCAGCCGCGGGGAAGCAGGGCCAGAGGGGCTCAGCCCTTGAAGGTGGACACAGCCGTGGGCAGACACGAGCTCACTCACATTCACGGGAGGCCACTCTGCCGGCCGTTGGCTGGATGGGTAATCAGGCCTCTGGGAAGCATTTTGGTCGTGGAAGGAAAGACGGACCTCAGGGCCTGGGAGCAGATGGGGGCGGGGGCAGGAACTGGGTCCCAGGGCCCAGGGTGGAAGAAGGACACACAGGCTCTGGGGCGGACGCGCCCTAGCTCCGGAGCCTTCCTGCCTCCTGGGGCCTGGCCAGGGCAGGGCCAGGCCTGAGGCTTCCACGGGGCCCGGGTCTCAGGGCACGTGGATGGTGCTCTTTGCGAAAACGCTGGGGCTGAGACCTCGAGTCCTTGGAGCTTCCGGGATCCGCGCCGGTGCAGGAAGAAGAGACGGGAGGGGAAGGGTGAGCCGCCCCCGTGACGCAGCATCTCTGGGCCTGTTGGCTCTGGAGGCCGCCAGCACAGCCCACGCGCAAGCCTTCTTGGGTGGGGAGAGACGGCCGGCCCTGCCGCATGGAGGAGGCCGCGGCATGCGGCCTGTGAGCCAGGACCGGGGGCCCCGCGGGGGCGCCTCAGCGGGGCCAGCCCGCTGGCGGCCAGGTCGGCGGGCTTCAGGGCCGCCTGCCCCTGGGGCAGAGGGCGCAGGGGGAGGCAACGGGGAACCCGGACCCTCTGATGGGGGACTAGAACTGTCCTCCTTTTTGTAGATGGAGAACTGAATGTACTCGTCTGCTCAGGCTGCCTCTCAGAACCCGCACCCTGGGCAGCTGGGACAGCGAGGCTCGCCGTCTGCGGTCTGGAGGCTGGGCGTCCAGGGCCAGGAATTTCTCAGGAGGCCGCTCTCCTTGGCTTGGGGATGGCCGTCTCCTCGCTGTGTCCCCACGCGGCGGGGCGGGGGTTGGGGGGTCTTTCTTGGTGTCTCCTCTGTTTAGAAGAGCACCAGTCCTGTTGAGTCAGGGCCCCCCAGGAGCTCATGGTGTGTCTCCTCAGTCACCTCCCTGAAGCCCCATCTCCAGTCACACTGGGGGTTTGGTGTCTACCAGTGGACGCGGGGAATCCAGCCCATAGCAATGAAATCTCCCGGGGGTGGCGGGGGGAAGGAGGGACGGAGGGATGCTGGAGAAGGGCGTGGCCGTTCATAAAGCAGCCTGGAGACAAGGCAAGGAGAGGCGGAGACCGCCCCCCTCGCCATGCCCAGGTTCTGCCCTTGGAGGACCCGCTGTGCTAAAGGCCAGACCACGTTTCTCTTCATGGCGCTTGTCACTATGTGTCTTGTGTACGTGTATATACCTGTGTTTGTTATTTATTTGTCTCCCACCCTGGAGTGTATTTACCTTGCAGGGATGTAGAGATTTATTAGAGTAGGTTTGTTCTTTCTCTTCCTGAATTATCTTCTGAATGATCATCTTTTCTGGAGTCAGGGATTCTGTCCAGGACAGAGTGAGGTTCTGATGATGTCATCGTCACCACCATTATCACCAGGACGACCATCACCATTACCATGATCATCACACCATCAGCATCACCATCTCTCTGTTGCCATCGTCATCATCACCACATCCCCTTTACCATCATCATCATCACAGTCATATATCATCATCACCACCAGCATCCTCACCATTACTGTTATCCTCATGTGTAAAAGACAATGTCCTGAAGTAAAATAAAATAGCTGGAAACAGGGACCTAAGATTTAGGGAAGAAGCAAGATTGAAAATAAAAATTTGTGTGTGATTAGGCACTCATGGTAAAAGGCAGGAAAATATGCGCACTCTTTAAAGAAAAAGTAAAAATGAAAAAGAGGTCAAAGTATTATTAGGTGACGACGCTTCTGGAGAAATGGAGGAGGAGGAAGTGCAGCCAGGTAGGGTTCAGACACAGAGCTGCCAGGGCAGGAGCGTCCACGCCTGAGCGAGAAGAAGCCGGACCCTGACCGTGAGGAGGCCCTTGTGCTTTGGAAGAGGCTGGCCTTTGTGGGTGGGGAGGCGGGGTTTCTGGGGGAGGATGCAGTGGGAGGGCGGGGTGCGCCTGTCACAGCGCTAGACAAGGGAGAATGCCTACAAGTTGGGCCCTTGGCTAGACACCTGCTGAGTTTGTAATGAACCAAATTAAGGAGCCTCTTCTGACACGTTTGCTTGGAAAACTAGAATTTAAACTTGCACTATTAATAGAAAACATTTAGAAGCCACTTAAATCAGTTGCATAATTATTAAATAGTCTCTTGGAAGAAAGTTGTCTTTGGAGAGTCTCAGATGATTTCTTATATCCTATCCCTTCAGAAAACTAAGAGGAAGCATCCATTATAATGTAAAATTTCAGGGAGAAGAAGAGTGAACTTAATTGTGGGAACTATTGTGATGAGCTTATAATGTCACGGGAGTACTTTCTCATTAAAATAATTTTCAAGGCAATAGGTAAATGACTATGATGTAAAATGTCTGACATCAATAAGGCTGATTATTTTCAAATAAATTCCAGATTCTGTAACCATGAGCTTATATATTATAAAACGCTTCTCAAGGGCAGGCCATGCTTATGTGTCTAAGACCTTACACTGTGACTGGCACTTTGATGAAGGATGGGAGGGAAAAGAGAGGCATTAAACAGAATTCGTGGCAGTGTTTCCAAGATGTTTGACTTTCCTCTGGAATGTCCTGTACTGGATCGATTCCGTCTAAAGACGTGGAAAGAAGTCCCCGATGAGGACACCGTTGGTGACCTTATAGGGATCGTGAAAATTGAGGATGTGCCAAGAAATGGACAAATGTCGCTCTAGTTTTTAAAAATAATAAGATGGTAGATTCACATCACCCATACTGGTTTCCTTGGGCAGTCTTCCAGAGACAGTGTTAAGGAGATGGTCTGAGAGTAGCTAGACTAGGAAGCAGTTCCCAGGAAACTGTCACTGACCTGTCCACACTGTCCCCTCCTGGCCTGGGGCTGACATCTCACTGTATTCTGGGAATGTCTATGGAATAAACACAAGTTATTAAAGAATTATGCTGAGTCTCGCTGCATCTCCTTTTTGGAAAGTTTTAAAAATAGTAAATGAAAAAATTAAGAGAGAATTGATATATCTGGACGGCCTCAGGGTTCTGACCAGATGTTCTTGGAGAAAAGTGAAAAAGATGGCGGGGGCAGGCATACAAATGAAAAGACCCCTTCATGGGTGATTTACTTGTTTGCTCACAGGACCCCTTCAGGAGTGATTTACTTGTTTGCTCACAGGATATTTAATGAACACCTATGCAGATCCACTTATGATGAGGAATGGATATTTGTAAAGCAAGGGGACTGATTTGCGTTTAGGGGAAGGGAGTCTGGGAACTGTTATGCCGGCCGTGAAGGATGCGGCAGGGTACCTGGGAGGTGGAGGAGGGCTTGCAAAGGAGAAACCTGGCTCAGCGGGGAAACCAAAGGCTGTGGGAGCGCATGGGGTCAGGATGTGCACTAGCCAGAGCGGCGGCATCTGTGGCTATATCAGGGTCAGGACTTCCTGTGCCAATTTTAAGTGAAGACATGCCACACGGATGGTTTTCGAAAGCAGATGACGCCATCTGAACTGTATTCCTGAAACCTCAACGTGGTTGTTGGGCAAGGGGTGGACAGAAAGCGAAGGCTCATCAGTACGCGCGGGGAGAGGAGGATGGCGCAGCCCCGGCGGGTGCTGGTGAGCAAGGCCGAGGCAGACGGTGCTGGGAGGCAGGATGCCCGCCGGTTGTGCGGGATGAGACCGGCAGAGGGAGAGGGAGGCTGCGCCAGGATTTCCTGGTGCGCTGTGTGCTCAGTGGTGGATTGTGGTCTGCCGGTCTCCTGTGTCCACGGGGTTTCCGGGGCAAGGGAGAAGCCCGAGGGGCCCTTTTCTGAGTTCGGGGGACAGTGAAGGGGAACCGAGATCTGGAGGGAGCTGGAGGGTCGGGCTTGAGCGGGCCCGCAGTGGAGCTGAGCGCACAGCACACCGTCACTTGCGGGGGCTGCCCCCGGGGTCTGAGGTCTTCCCCATCCACCCGAGAGACTCCTGAAGGTGGAGAAGACTCGGAAGTCGTTGGCAGCTGACAGGTGCTGATGGGGATGAGAAGGACCCCCTGGCAAACAGTGCAGGGACAAAGCAGCTCGCTCCCCGACCTGCCCTGGCTGCTGTCGAGGGAAACTCCCAGAGTCTTCTCAGACAGCAGACTCCGCTCTGCATCCCACAAACACGGCCTGCTGCTCTAAGGTGGAGAAGGAGAGAAAGAAAAGCAGGACGACAGGAAGCTCAGACTGCTCTTGCTCCTCACAGCGGCGCTCCACCCGCTGCAGGCAAGGACCCGCTGCACCGGCTGGATGAGGCCGGTTCCCGTCCACGTCTCCCTGCAGCGGGCTGGGGTGGTGGGGCTTCCAGGAGAGGCGCGTTAATGCAGGCAGACTGTTCGGACAGTGAGGCCTCGGGAACTCCCCGTCTTCCGACATCCTGATCTGTGAGATCCTCCGGACCCGCCGAGGTGCAGTGGGCGGGTCCGGCGCTTGCCGGCTCCGCTCTCACACTGAGGCGTGGATGTCAGCGCAATGTTGTCAGCTCTGTCTCGTGGCTGGCACCCTGCAGCAGGTGGTGGGTGCCCTGTGCCCCTTGTGATGAGCTGCAGCTGGATCCGGCTGGTCCCTGCTTGGGTCCTGGGTCCTCTCCTTCAAGCTCCGGCTCTTTCTTCTTTACCATGCGCATCTACATTAAACCTGGAACGTGCTGTTTTCCCCCAGGGTTATGTTAGAACTCTGGACTCTGCTGGTTTCCTAGGGGATGTGTGAGCAAGCGAGATTCGGTACCCAGGGTGGTGCGCGGTTTGCCACCTCACCCAGGAATGGCCACGGTGTTAGGGGGTTGTATCGTTCACCCTCCGTGTCCCTCTTCTTGTGTAAATGTGTAAATGTTTTCCAAGCATCCTTCACCTGCAGCCAGACACAGCAGAGCCTGGAAAGCAGGGTGGACTGAAAGCTTGGATGATACCTGGGCTTCTTGAGAGAGCATGCAGCCTTGTGAAGCGCTCACTTGAACTGAGTCTCAAATAACTGAAAAGTGAGAGTGGAGCTGAAGTGATAGTTATGGGTCCTCTGTGCTTTGCTCTAAAATGACGTGTACCCCTCCACGTTGTTGGAAGTCGCTTGGTCCCTTTTCCCACGTGAAAAAAATCTGGTGCCACCTTTGCAGCTGGAAACCTCACGGGCCTCAGGCTCAGCATGAAGCTGCGCTGGTTCTTCCAGGGACATTGTGTGTGTCCTTGGCTGACTCTCGGGAGAACACGCTCAGATGGTTCAGAGCGGCACCAGGAAGCCACGGGCCGTGGGGTTCAGAGCAAGAGCTCAGCTCTGGCAGGTCTGTAAGAGGTGCCTCTGGCTTGTGGCAAGGCTGACCCAGGAAGCAAAACGGTGTCCTCGTCATGTCCATTCTCACTGTGCCTCTTCTGGAAAATGACACTTTTGTAGGTTTGTCTCAGCAGCAACATCAAAACCATGCACATGACTTGGGGGAAAAAAAGAGAAGTGGGCATTTTCAGTAATCTGGTCTGGAGAAAGCCACACAAGATCCAGCCTGCTTGCACTGGATTTGACTTCTCTGAAGAAATGAGGTTAGTGGAAGGAATGATTTTTACAAGGGAGTTGTCATGGGAACGGCGTGGGTACCGACAAGGAGCGGAAGATGCGTGAGGCCATGACGGGCTTTGAGCAGGGATGCAGTCCTGGGCCCGTGTGGCTTCTGAGCCTCTCCTCTGCCTCGTCTCCCACCCCCAGGCTTCCCAGGAGAGGGCCAGCTTTCCCATCCGGAGTGGCCACCGCCTCCACTCAACTGCCCACCTCGTTGTGTGATGTGTCCCTTGCTGTCCCTTGGCGGATAATGCTGTTGGGCATCACGTATCCAAATGTCTCCCTTGTCTTGCCGGCTGAGGTCTCAGAGTAGAGCTGTGTGTGAGATCGGAGGTGTGTCCATTTCCATACCTCACTTCCGTGTTCGTTTTCAAGACACATTGCTTCAGCTGAGGTCTCAGTGCAGATCTGTGTGTGTGTCCGTTTCCACACTTCACTTCCGTGTTCGTTTTAAAGACATGTCGCCTGTCTGATGAGTGACTGTTGTCTGGGCAGCCTCGCCTGATTTTGGATTTAGCAGCACTAGTCTTTTGAATGAATTGGCAGGAAGAATATATCAGTGGCCCGAGTATTATGTGTGCTGCCTCTCTAGCTGACGATGAGCTAGTAAAGCTTGGAATGTGCCTCTGAAAGCCAAGCGTCTTCCTCTGTCTCCAGGGCTGGCTTTGCGGGGTTTGCTCCATTGTAACAGAGGAGACTGCAGCCAGCGCTTGCTCTCGCAGTTAGGTAACAAATGGATGGAGTTGACCATAGATTGAGGGACGGAAGCCAGTCTGTTTGTGGCAACTGCGGCTGCTTCTTCCGCTGTGTGTTTTGGGATTTTTTTTCCTTTTTCTTTATTTTTAAAGCATTTGCTGTTGGATTTCTTCTTGATTTTCACTTTACTTCTTTTTAAAATTCCTAAAGTTCCCCTTTAATATTAGACTAACCATGTTAATTTTTTTAAACAAAATTAGAGAAGACTGGTTCCAAAAAAGAAAAAAATAACTATCTGAAATCCCAGCTGAAGAGATAACCACCACAGTGAGCATTTTGGTCACTAGTACTCCAAAGAGTTTTTATATGTCATATGATGGCTGATATAATAGGATTTGTGTGTTTGTGCTTAGTCGCTCAGTTGTGTCTGATTCTTTGTGACCCCACAGACTGTAGCCCACAAGGCTCCTCTGTCCATGGGGATTCTCCAGACAAGAATACTGGAGTGGGTGGTCATTCCCTCCTCCAGGGGATCTTCTCAACCCGGGGACTGAATCAGGGTCTCCTGCATTGCAGACGGATTCTTTACCAGCTAAGCTACCAGGGAAGCCCAATATAATAGGATAGACAGTCTATATTCTCCAAAATGAGATATCTTGCACATGTTCTCTAACCTGTCTACTTATTTCTATGTGAGCCTCTTCCATGATAATGCATTTTCATCTCTAGTGTCCTTCTGAAGGGTAGCAGTCTCTTTTGCAGATGTTCAGTTCAGTTCAGTCATTCAGTCGTATCCAACTCTTTGCAACCCCACGAATCACAGCAGGCTAGGCCTCCCTGTCCATCACCAACTCCCGGAGTTCACTCAGACTCATGTCCATCGAGTCTGTGATGCCATCCAGTCATCTCATCCTCTGTCGTCCCCTTCTCCTCCTGCCCCTAATCCCTCCCAGCATCAGTCTTTTCCAATGAGTCAACTCTTCGCATGAGGAGGCCAAAGTATTGGAGTTTCAGCTTTAGCATCATTCCTTCCAAAGAAATCCCAGGACTGATTTCCTTCAGAATGGACTGGTTGGATCTCCTTGCAGTCCAAGGGACTCTCAAGAGTCTTCTCCAGAACCACAGTTCAAAAGCATCAATGCTTCGGCGCTCAGCCTTCTTCACAGTCCAACTCTCACATCCATAGATGTATTGCTTCCTTAACCAGTTCTGTTTGGATGGGCCTATGGGTTACTTTCTATTTAAAAAAAAATAATATAAGCAGAGTTCTGATGAGCATTCTTGGCTTAGCCATCTCTGGGTGCTGTTCCAGTCTTTCCTGGGTACACACCTTAATCTGATAACGCTATTGACATCTTGTCCACGACCCTCCAGATGTGGGAACTCTATCATTTCCCCTCTGCTCTGCCTTCTCTGCCTCTAGCCACCACTCTAAACATTTTCATTCATTTCATTTTAAAGTAGGCCCTTTCTTTTAAATTTTATTTCTATTGACCACCTATGCCTGCGGGCTAAGTCTTTTCAGTCCTGTCCAACTCTGTGCAACCCTATGGACTACAGCCTGTCTGGCTCCTCTGTCCAAAGGATTCTACAGACTAGAATACTGGAGTGGGTTGCCATGCACTCCTCCAGGAGATCTTCCGGACCCAGGGGTTAAACTTGTATCTCTTATGTCTCCTGCATTGGCAGGTGGGTTCTTTACCATTAGCGCCACCTGGGAAGCCCATTGCCTACCTGGTTCCTGTCTATTTGCCATTCCAGTTTCAGGCCAACCCTCTCATCTCTGGTTAAACTCAACAAGATGGCAGTTCAAATGCTAAACCAGGCTCTGCCCTTTGGTGTGAACCTGAGAAGTATCTCCTTTCCCTTCTCTGTGCTGCCACAGGGCCCTGCCACTTCTCCTGAGCCACGGCACAGAGTCCCCCGGGGTCTGAGCTGAGCGGTGAGTTGTGGTTAGGCCTGCGGGGCAACCCCGGGGTCCCCGATTGGAAAGGAGAGCATTGTCCTGGCTGCCTGTGCTCACCTTTCATCTCTGCTCAACTTTTCAGACGATCCCTGAATGTTTCCACTGTTCTTCTCCAGGTAGCAGCTGCTGGTGGAGAGGGAGTTACAGGGTTTGCGTCTACCCCATAATTTGTTTAGCTCTTTGTGCAATAGATTTAATTTAAAAAGGTTTATTTGTTTTGACAAGTCCACGTGCCACCCTCGTGCTGTGCCATGAACATGTCATAATACAAAATAGTCCCTGTAATTAGCTCGGTGGTACTATGACTTAGAAAATGGCGGTTGGATCATTTTTGACAATTTGAAACGCAACCAAAGTGCTCCTAACAAACACCCTCGTGTATGAGGCGGATGCTTCTCTGGTTTCCGTAAGGGCGGGGGCAAAAGAGACCTCCAGTCTCCAGTTCTCACGAGCAGTAGTGGGCGGAGCACGCCCGGCAGAACTTAGGTGGGAAAGTCCACAGAAACAGCAGTCAGGTTGAACAAGGGCGCGCCCCTCCCGGCCCAGCCTTCTGACGCCTTCCTGCGTCTGTCAGGAGTCAGAGGATGGATCCCGCCGCGTGGAACCTCCACGGAAGACGACTCTGACATTCCACATCCTCCCTCTTGGCCCAGGCCTGGATTCAGATCTAAAATACACAGAGACCTGGGTTCGATCCCTGGGCGGGGAAGTTCCCCTGGAGGAAGACATGGCAACCCACTCCAGTATTCTTGCCTGGGAAATCCCACGGACGGAGGAGCCTGGCGGGCTACAGTCCATGGGGTCTCAAAAGAGTTGGGCATGACTGAACACGCATGTTTTTGCTTTACACACTCACTGGTATGTCTAGTAATTTCTTCCAGAATAGTAATTGATTTTCATATTTCTTGGCGTTTCTGGTGCCATTCTAGCTTTGGCTGGAATCTTTTTTTTTTAAATTAAACAGTTTTAAATTATGGCATAAAAGACAGCCACCAGCCACCCTCCTTCTCTTCTTTGCTGGACATTTCTCCAGGTGTTTTGGAGGGTGTGTGTGTGATCATCTGCTTTGTAAACATAAATCATACATAGCATTACAACAGAACCCTGAACCCTATATTTGCTTTAAAACATCACCGACTCATCTGATTGAGACTATTAGGAGGCTGGCTGTATGTCTTTGTGATGGTTAAGTAAAAATAGAGACCGTGTTATTGTCTGTTTGGTAAAATGTCTTACTCACTTAACATGCTTTATAAATAATAACATTAATAATAGTGCAGCTGAATCACTAAATGTCATCTCAGTTTTTTTTCTTCTCGCCAAGTTCGAAACCAGCCTTTCATTTTCACCTCTTCCCACTCACCCTGGCTTTTCATGGCATTTTAATGAGTTATTTTCATCTAAAGCATATTGTTGTGTTCTTCATATACACGTCTTATTTATATATGCTTCTTAAGACTGATTTTATTATTTGCACTTTGGCAATTCGGAGGTATTAAATCCCCACTGTGAGTCTCGGAGAGGTTAATTAACTTATCAGATGTCACCCTGTGAAGAAGCAGCAGAACCAGGGTTGGAACTTGCGTCTGTCTGGCTCTGAAGATGACTCTTCTCTCCTCTCTGGCACTTGGCTGCTCTAATGCTCTGGGACCTCAGACTCAAGAGCTTGAAATCTGCTGTGTCTTGTCTGGTGCGCCAGAGCTCCTAGGTGGGTCATAGGGGATGTCTGGGACAACGTGCACTCTGCTTTCTTGGAAATCCAATCATTGTTAATAAATGCAGCTGCAGGACCCCTTGTCCACTCATGCCCAGCACTGCAAGGTGTAGGGCACCCACACGTGAGAAGGGAGGCCTTGGGCGCTTGTTAGGGTGCTGATCACACTCGGATGGGGCAGATGTGTGTGTCTGTCTGGGTTTCTGACTCCGGAAGCCCAGCGTCCAGATGGACCGGCAGGGGCCGCACTGACACGCCATGACAGGTGGATGGACGAGAGGCCAGGCGTCCTGAGAATCAGCTGACCTCTCTGGGAGGGCCTCCCGAAAAGGGACAGTGGTCCCCGGGCTGAGATGTGAGGGGCCAGTGAGACAGCAAAGGGGTTGTGTTGGGGGTCCACCTCTTCCGACCTAGATCCACAACCTCGGACCCAGGTCTGCCTGGTAGAACCTACATGCTGGTGAGTTAGGGCTGAGCGTGTGCCAAAGCCAGTGCACAAAAGTCGATTTGTTTACTAATATCACTGCTAAATTTGGCCATTTGAAAGCATTACCTAGTTCAGTTTTGAGTAGATCTGTGTAACGAAGAAGCTAATCTAATAGTCTTTCTCTTTTGACCACACCATATGGCTTGCAGGATCTTAGTTCCCTGATCTAGGGACTGAACCCGAGCCCTCTGAAGTGAAAGTGAGGAGTCCTAACCACTGAACCCCCTTCTTAGAACATATCGTAGAAGTTTTCAGGCAAAGTTCTGACTTCTATTGCCTTTTGTTCATTGCGTGGTAGTTTGATTTGGTTTCTTTAACAAAGAACAGCTGCAAACACACTTTTCTTCAGTTTCAAATACGTCTTGATGTTTTCGTCTAAACTCTGGGATTAATCCAGGAATCCTTGAGTTGGACCCTTGTTGACTATCTTTCTTCCATATTGACAACAGAGAAGAGTTCTATACCAACAAGATTTTAGAAGGAAGAACACATAGATGCGTGCAGGCTAAGTTGCTCAGTCGTGTCTGACTCTTTGTGACCCCATGGACTGTAGCCCACCAGACTCCTTTGTCCATGGAAGTCTCCAGGCAAGAATACTGGAGTGGGTTGCCATTCTCTTCTCCAGGGGATCTTCTGACCCAGGGATTGAACCAGGTTGATTCTTTACCATCTGAGCCACCTGGAAGGCCACACCTTCAGGCTTGGGTTAAATCTTAAGCGCGTGTGAAATGACGGGTCAGAAAACCTGGCTTCATTCCCTGCTTTTTCTCCTGGCATCTTCACCTTCGTAATTTCCTCTTCCTCTCTCTTTGCTCAAAAAAGAATAAGGAGGCAAAATGGTCGTTGGTCTATTGCTTAGTTCAGGCTCATTGAGCAGAGTAAAGCCTTTAGGATGAGACCTTGATGCTCCCACCCCGGGGGGAGCAGTGAGTGAGTCAGGGGCAGGTATGTGAAAGGGAGGCGAGGAGGAGAGCCTGCTGTGCCTTAATCCATGGAGGAGCAGCCCAGAGCCCTCCTGTAAACCTGAGGACCTGAGCACAGACACGTCCAAAATGCTTGGTTCAATCCTGAAACTATAGAAAGAGCTGGAAATAGGCCACATGTGGATATCAACAGCATAAAAACAGTGCTGCTTCTGGTCTCAGGGTCCACTCTCAGACCCCAATGTGTGTGCCGTGTTTGGTCTGAATGGCAAGGGTTTCCTGAAATCTCGGTCGGGGAGCACAAGCCCCGATTCCCCGCTTCTCTTCTCTCTGGCCTCCGTGGCTCTCCCTGGATCAGGTCTGCCACGTGCCGGCCTTGCTCCCTGAGAAAGTGTCCATCTGTAGGGATGTTCTCCTGCCGGCTGATCTGCCCTGGGCTGTAATTTCAGACATCTAAGCAGCATTGCTTGAACAGATTTAACAGAATTTCAGCATCCCAGCGTCTGCAGGGTCAACCATCAGCTTTTCTCATACTAGCTCTATAATCTTCAGTGTGCCTTTGAAGTTTTCATTAGAAGTTTGCAGTTCTCTGAGAAATTTTATGGCCAAGAAATACAGGCGCTGGCTACCGTGCTCCAAGAGGAGTTGGAGTGTATAGAGCTAGTAAGAGTTGTTTTCCTCACAACTCTTGCGAGTGAATTCCAAGATAGGAAGGAGATTTGGGGAAGACTGCAACCCAAGAATCAAACTGAAGACACAGCCGTGACACCAGCAACACATGACTTTAAGTTATTTATGGGGATAAAATACCGTTCGTGGCTTTTATCCAATGCCACGGAAATGACATGATTCAGGTCACAGAAATGAGGCCAGGATAACACTTGAGCACAAGAAGACAATCAAGGAGGAATCTTTTTTTTTCACTCAGTGGAAGGCAGGACTTCCTCTTATTTTTATTGTAGTTTTTTTTTATATTTAATATACAAGAATTTGACAAAGTACTACAGTATAATCATCTAATAATATCCATTTTACCCCATAAAATTATTATATCCAGTCTTAAAATGTTAAATGTGTCACTATTATAAGAGAGTAACATAAAGCTCAGTTTATAATATTAGAACTCGTAACACGACACGATGCTATCAATCACCTTCCCTGGTAATATTACACTTTCCCCATTTTTCTTTAATTTTGCATTTTGAGTGTAACAAATTGGGATTACAGCAGCAGGCTTTCGTTCATCATCTCTTGGCAGTGAGTGGCAGAGAAGTTATAAGGAGAGTGATGACAAAACAAATCACGCAAACCCCTTATTTTAATAATGTTTCCAATGGATTCCTGAAACTTAAGATCCGGGGTCGTCGTCAGCGCTGGATCGGTGTGGAGGGTCCGGTAATTGCAGGACCACTTTTGAAGAAACGCAGACCATTAGAGAAAGGCTTGGATTAGACTGTGTAGCTTGGAAGAAATTGAGATATTCCTCTTGGAAGGTTTCAGTTTCCTTTCTGTGTTTTTTTATGAATTCTCTGAATATTTTACTTTAAAGACAGAGCAGGCTGCCAAACATGGAGCTGTTTTTTAAATAAGCAGGTTAATACAGCTTAACACAAGTGGCTGCTTCTCTGTACCTCCCCCCGGAACATCTAAATGGCAAAAATTCTTCCTGTGAGTGTTTGAAAATGTCCCAGTGTGTTCACTCTTTTTTTTTTTTAAGCATCAGAGCTGTAAATCTTAAATTTTACTAATAAATAGGGAATGTCTTTTTTTTTTAATGTAGTTTTTAATTGGAGGAAAATTACTTTACAGTGTTCTGTTGGTTTCTGCCATACAATAGCACAAATCAGCCATAATTGCACATATATCACCTCCCTCTTGCGCCTCTCTTCCCTCCTCTGCCACCCCACCCCTCTCAGTCATCACAGTGCCAGCCTGGGCTCCCTGTGTTATATAGCAACTTCTCATCAGCCACAGGGTGATGTCTGTTAAATGGTTCTGAACTGAAGACTTTTAAATAATCACATTTGCAAACTGGTTGGGCTTCCTCTTTGTCATCATACACACATCAATTACTTGGTGATGAGTGATGTGGCTGAATCTAGGTCGCCTCATCAGAATCTTCCACCCAAGTTGTAAACCCAGCTGTATCAACCCCTGCAAGCTGTACTCCAAGCAGCATTTAGCCTGTCAAGAAAGAGGTCTCTCCATGGAGGGTTGGGTAAAGTTATTGTACGTGCAATAGAATTTGATCCAATTAGTCACGTGGTGAAATAAGCCTGAGCTCTCCAGACAAAGAAAGGACTCTCCGTGTGCTGTAATTTTCACGTTGAATGTTCTCCTCTGCACACATCGTGAACGTATCCATTTAACCTTCAGTGTGCCTTTGAAGTTTTCATTAGAAGTTTGCAGTTCTCTGAGAAATTTTATGGCCAAGAAATACAGGCGCTGGCTACCGTGCTCCAAGAGGAGTCCGTGGTTTCTCTTTCATTACAGCAAGAGTCTCTGCTTTGGCCGAGGAGAAGCCTCGTGCACCCACAGCAAATTTGGAATTGGCTGCTTACTTGGTGACGCTTACAGGGGCACTTTGCCGTCACGCTCACATCAGCGCCCAAGACAGAGTCCTTAGCTGTGCTACCAGAGAGGGTGGCACCTCAGGCTGCCAGCCACGAGCCCCAAAGGACACAAACAGGTTTTGCACTCTCACTGAACACTAGGTATGAGCCCCACTGTTGCAAATGCAGAAACTACCATCAGTCACGTGTTGCTGGTGCCTTTTGTGTCTATAAAGGAAATGCTGTAGAAGGGGGTAATTTTCCTTTGGGGATTGGAGAAGCGGGGACTTCATGGGGTAGGGGGAGCGTGGCACCGGGGGTCTGCAAAACGGTGAGGGAGGGAGGTAAGGAAGCAGGGGTGACCTGTGAGGTGTCCGGGATTCAGGTAAAGAGCAGTGTCTGCCAGCTTATCCCTGACTTAGCTCCTGTGCCGGAGACACTGGGGACGTCGGAAGAGCAGCTCTTCCAGTGCACAGTCTCGTTAGCCCTCTGCAGGTTCAAAGAGCAGGTCCTGTGATGCCGCCCTGCTGATGAGTAAACTGTGGCTTCAGGGCTGGAGCGGGCGGCCCGAGTCCCCAGGGAGTGGAGTGGCTAGGACCCCCCGCCCCCGCCCCGCCAGGGCTGCCTGACCCCAGAGAGCAGTCTGTGCTCAGTTGCTCAGTTGTGCCTGACTCTGTGTCACCTCATGGACAGTAGCCCAAGAATACTGGAGTGGGTTGCCATTTCCTTCTCCAGGGAGAGGGGTCTAGGATGGAATCTATTTACTGAGACAGTCTATAAAGGGCAACATCCAGATAAAATATTTAGGCCTCTTCCCTGCGGTGTTAAGGGCTTCTGGGGTGACTCAGTGGTAGAGAATCCACCTACCCCTGCAGGAGACGCGGGTTTGATCCCTGGGTTGGGAAGATCCCCTGGAGAAGGAAACAGCAATCCACTCTAGTATTCTTGCCTGCAAAATCCCCTAGAAGCGTCTGGCGGGCTACAGTCCGTGGGGTCAAGAAGAGTCGAACACGACTGAGCGCCCAGAAGGAACAGAGGAGCTCTGATGGAGTGACTTCCTCCCTGCAGTCCTGCCCAAGTGTTTGGTCACTGATGACCTCCATTTATAAGAAGACTGCCTGGCACTAGGTGGTCTGTGTGCGGCCCCAGAGGAAAACCAAGCTAAACCGGCCACAGCCGGAGTCCACCGTCTGCTCCAGATAACTAGTCCAGTCATCTAGCCCTGGCAGAACCGCTGCTCTTTGCTGAATGTCCAGCTCAGTTGCCACGTACAGACAGTCATGTGTATTTGCACTTAATTTTAAAAATCGGCTCGAGACACTTCTGTGTGGCAGGGTGGTTCCTGTGCAGGCATTTTTGCCCAGGACTCGGGGCCTGATCTTTGATGGGGAGTATTTTGGAGGGGAGACAAAGTGTTGGTCTAGAACCAAAGTCTGTGCCCACGAGGCTTCCTCCAGCACCCATGACCAAGAGCCACGTGGGGCCAATGCCCCGTCAGCCTAATGTGTTTTTTTTTTTTTTTTTTGCCTAATGTGTTAAGTGTTGTGTGTGGCTTTGTTTTCTTGAGCAAAGCATTTGTATGTGTTTCAGAAACTGTCAGGGATCACTCAAGCAAATATTCCCGTGGAAAAGAGAAATACACATTTCTAAAGCTCAAGCAAACTTAGCCCTCTCTGCTGTAAGGAGAAAGCATGTGTGTACCTGACTTATAATAGGACCAAGAACACAACCCGTAATAAAGCTGGATGCGGCCAGTCTGTCTCTGAAAGTGGCAATCATCATCTTTTTATTGCATTTTGTCATTTGGAAACCATTTATGACCCCCTTCATGCCTGGGGTAGTGATCCCTTTCACCTGTTTTGGATCAGATCTTTTTCAGAACAAGAGTTCTTCAATGAGGCAGTCGTCTCCTTGTGTCCTGTCCATCACAACTGAGATGCAAGGCATGAAATGGATACGGAGACAGGAAATACACACTTATAATGACTTAATGGTCAACAACACTAGCTTGGGGTCACACCCAAGTGCAAATCTCTTTCTCGCCATCGCCAACCTAGCCACAATTTTAGATGAGTTAACTTCCGTCTCTAAACCTCAGGGTCCCCAGCTGAGAAGAAAATTCCCAGCCCTGTAGAGATAATAACAGTGAATCTTAAGTAATATAGTGGGAATAACTTAGGTGACACCAATATTAACATGTAGTGAGGGTGTTGGAAAAGACTCTTGAGAGTCTCTTGGACTGCAAAGAGATCCAACCAGTCCATCCTGAAGGAAATCAGTCCTGAATATTCATTGGAAGGACTGATGCTGAAGCTGAAACTCCAATGCTTTGGCCACCTGATGCAAAGAACTGACTTATTTGAAAAGACCCTGATGCTGGGAAAGATTGAAGGCGGGAGGAGAAGGGGATGACAGATGAGATGGTTGGATGGTATTATCGACTCAATGGACGTGAGTTTGGGTAAACGCCGGGAGTTGGTGATGGACAGGGAGGCCTGGCATGCTGCAGTCCATGGGGTCACAAAGAGTTGGACATGACTGAGCGACTGAACTGAACTCAGGTTGCTCAGTGGTAAAGGATCCGCCTGTCAATGCAGGAAACATAAAGCTACACGCGTTCGATCCCTGGGTTGGGAAGATCCCCTGGAGAAGGAAATGGCAAACCGCCCCAGAATTCTTGCCTGGAAAATCCCATGGACAGAGAAGCCCGGTGGTCTACAGCCCATGGGGTTGCAAAGTCGGACGTGACTGAGCACACACAAGCACATTAATAAATGATCATTTAGCTTTGCAAACCAGCTTCCTGACAGATATGCTGAAGTCAAAATAAAAAAGCCTGAATGCTTCTTATGCTAATGTGAGGATTCCTTGCCAAGACAGTTTGTATTATTTTAACCATACTCGTTTCTCTAACCAAGCTAAAAAATTAGCATAGTTTTCTAGAAGCTCCGGAGAAAGGATTACTTTTTAAAAATATGTTTTCTAGCTAATAAAGTGCAAAAATGATATTCTTTGTTTTTGTAGGTTGAAGTATAATATAATACCTTGTCTACTATCTCAAATGTTTTGAAAAGGTAGCTGTATTAGATGTAAATAATTTGTTTACAAGCTTCTGGGTGGATGATCAATCAGAAAGTTGAGAAAAGGGTTTGAGGAAAGAGAAATAGGGTTGGAGAATGGGGAGTAAGAAGGAAAATCAGATGAATGACTAGAAGCAGGCTGTGAGTAAAAATGTGAAGTCGGCGGGAGGGGAAGGATGTCAGGCCTCTTGTGTCTGGAAGGAGGTGTGAACTGGATGGAGTGATGTGGACGCCCACAAGACGCAGCCACTTTTGTTCTTTTCAAGCTGTCCTGGTTCTTGCCCTGCACACGGATCAGCACGGTCATCTTTACACGCGGGAGACGAATTCCCATTTTCCTCATTCAGGGCGGGGCGGACAGCTTAAAAACATAAAGTTTAAAAATACACCCATTTCTGTATTGAACCAAACATATTTTAAACAGTGCTCAGAAACTTCAGGTGGGAGTTCAGATGTGTGAGAGGAAGCCCTTCTTGGAATGCAAAGTCCCACTAGGCGTCCACATGTGCAAACGTCCCCGGAGAGACAATAACGGACCTGTCTTTGTAAGACCCCAGTGCAGCTTGAGGAGCAAATTAAGGGAGATTTGTAAACTGTGTTTCTGAAGAAGTCCAGGAGATTCCTCGGTTTCACTGGTAGAGGGGTTCCACCAAAACGGCTGCAGTCTTTATCCTGGGTGCCTTCTGCCACAGTTTAGGGACATCTTTTCTGGGTTAGATTTTATTTTTGTTTTAAAAAATCACTCAGCAAAGTAACCTGGGGTTGATAGATCTGTTGGGCCGCCGTTTCAGTGCTGCAGTACGGCAGCCTTCAACAATCCACCCACCAGCCACAGCAGCGTGCCCGGCGGAGGCTCAGCTCAGACCTCTCACCTCAGGAAGCTATGCGATTTGGCAATTTTTTTTTTAAAACATACACTGATCATGCCATGTAAGCAGGAGTTGCTCCCTGATTATCAAACAGCCCAGAGTCTTACTGGTGATCTCTCTTTCTAGATGAGGATGCAATAATTCAATGATGTTCTTAAAACTTCCAGTAAATTTCCACCAGTTCAAATCCTATTGAGGCCATTAAATCATGGCTGATTCGGACATAAATATTTCTCTCATACGGTAACATATAAATGGGATCAGATGGTCAAGGTAGTTCGGGTAAGTGGCAACTATTAATTTTATTGAAAGGACCTCCCTCAATTGATGTTACTGGTTTGAAAGGCTCGCTCATCTCTAAGGGGTTAACTGGCGTCCCATTAATGGAAACACTATCACAAGACAACGTAATATGGTTTAATGCGTACTGCTTTGAATTCAGAGTTCACGCAGAGTCTAGACTAAAGGCCAAACAAATTTACAACACTTCATGCATTTCTATGGAGGGAAATTTTTACTGAAGGATATGTAAATATTGCACTAATCAGAGGTTCTGGAATTCCAAATGCCGTAAAAGGTCATGACCCGAAGCCCTGTTAATATATGAGTGAAGGTGTCGGCTGCATCCTTTTGAATGACAGCTAACACAGGGTGTTTTGCATGAAAAATAACCTCTAATAAATGACCTCTGCTTTTTTCTTTTCAAATCTGTGACAGTAATGAACAGGAAAGGGAGAGCCTCCTGTGAAGGCAGTGTTATTTACACCTAAACACAGAGAAGTCTTGCCTGAGTCTTGGCCTCCGTTCAGGGAGACGGAGGAGCAGAGAACTGATCGCAGGGGGCGATTTATTCTCTTTCATTTGAGGCGCTTCCCAAGGAGCTCTGCGGAAGGGGGAAAGAAGTGTAAAGGCGTGCCAAGTTGTTAAAATGAGTGTTTCATTTCCTAAAGCGTTTCTTCTCTTGGAGGGTGTGGATGCCCCGTCAGGGTGCTGATAAAACCCATTCTGGCTCTGAGCGCCCTGACCTTTACCCTGGCAGACCTGTGTCTCTTGCAGGGAGTGGGGGTGTTCAGCAGCTCAGAGTCTGGGGCTGCTTTCACAAGCACAGAAAGTTCTGTCATTTCCCCAGATTTCAGCTGGATCCCCAAAAGCAATCTATCTCCTTCCCCATGGGACAGGATTTTCCCATATTTTATCTTTTAAATCTGGCAAAGGATCTATTCTATTTTTTTTTTTTTTTGCTGAAAGCATTTGACCAGAGCTTTGACTGGTCTCCGCAGACATGAAGCCGTGTCAGGCCAGTGGCCGTGATTATGTTCAGAGCTTTTTGTGGAAACATCTCGTGGAGTTTGGCCAAAATTTTTCTTTTTGTTGCTGTTGTTCAGTTGCTCAGTTGTGACCGACGCTTTGCTGCCCTGCGGACTGCAGCATCCCAGGCCTCCTTGTCCATCACCAACTCCAGAAGCTTGCTCCTCTTGCCCTCAATTCTTAATGAAATTTAAACCAGGCCACTTACCAGTTGCTCTAACTTTGGATTTGATCTCACGATTTCTTTCCAGGTGTCAGGTGTGTGCTATTTTAGTGTTTTCAGATGCTCGCATGGCCCTGGGTTTTCATTTTCGCGGAAACTCTTCCCTTCTCTGCTGCTAGTCCATGAGTTTCCTCCACTCGCCCTCCTTCTGAGGCTGTGATCGTCTGCTCACTCTTCACCCACACAGAGCTTGTGCTGTGATCTCCCCCGGGGAAAATTTACCCCTTGAAGTTCAGTGGCTTCTTTCAAGTATTTACAGAACCACCGCATCTGATTTTCCTCTCCTGAAACCTGCCCTCCAGGCACCTGCCCTCCAGGCACAGGGGCCGTGACTCTGCCTATTGGAGCCGTGGATGCCCAGCCTGAGGGCCTTTGGAGAGTGTCGCTGGACTTTACGTTCAGGTTTGAACCCTGACCTGAGATCGGGGGTGTGGGAAGGTTCTCTGGGAGGAACCTCCAAACCACAGCACTCACTTTTGTGGAGAGGCCCCTCCTGGCCTTTTAGGCCAGAATCATTCCTTCCAGGCCTGGGCCTCTGTACCCCAATACCGAATTAACTCTCCAAAACAGAGTTCTGGGTGAAGTAGAAAGAATAGCCTTATTGCTTTGCCAGGCCTAGGGGCCTCAGCAGGCTGAGTGCGTCCTCACTCAGGTAGCGAGTGAGGAGCTTTACAGTCAAAGAGGCTCAAAGAGGAGGACGATGCGATCCCTCACAGACCTCCTCCGGCCGGCGGGTGGTGAGGTAGGCGGGAGTCTGCATCTTCAACCTTCCGGTTCCAGCACATCTGGGCTCCAGTGCTTGTGGGCGGTGCACAGTTAACTTCTCCCGCCTGGTGGGGCTTTCAGTGTCTGCAAAGCAGCTCAAAGATCCTGTGCTGCGTAGCCCCTGAGGGGAATCGGGACCTGCCCCGATGCTGCGCTGCTGTTTCTGCTCCTCCCTTGTCTCTGGACCCTCCCTGCCCTGGTTAGCTTCTGTCTGAACCTCCCGCTGGGACTCAGGGAAGGTCCTTGAGGCTGAACGAAGCCCATTTCCTTAATGAAGAAAGGGAAGCCTCAGAGAGGTTTCTGTTCCCTCACAGGGTCCTGCTGGGTTTAGCCTGTAGCCCAAGTGGAACCACCTTCTTGCCCTGAAGAGACTGCACCCATAGCTACAGGACAGTTATGTATCGGTGGGGAGGCGGAGGGAAGACACTTCTTTGGTCAGATTAGAGGTGAGTCCCAGAGGTAAAGAACCTGCCTGCCAACGCAGCAGACTTCGGTTCAGTCCCTGGGTCGGGACGATCCCTTGGAGGAGGGCATGGAAACCCACTACAGTATTCTTCCCTGGAGAATCCCGTGGACAAAGGAGTCTGGGGGGGGCTACGGTCTACAGGGTTGCAGAGTCGGACATGACTGAAGTGACTTAGCACAGATGGAGTCTCTTTATGTTGTTGCTTCATTTTTCAAGGGCGGGCCTCCTGTGTTACACACTTGGATGAAAACTTGACTGCCACGTTGGCCTCAGTCGTTCACAACCATGCTAAAGGGGAAGCGAATGCACGGTGAGATCTCAGTGCTCCTCATCTGGAATCCTGCTTAGAGTCAGTGAGCATTTTAGAGGGACTGGAGCCTGGCTGCCTCAGACCAGGCACCGTGAAGGGGCGAGAAATGAACCTCTGGTTCCTGTAAAGCTACATTCCTGATGCTCCAGGTGGAGAAAAATAGCCATTGCCAACCTCATGCTAAGAAAAGGCTTAGGTCTTGATTTACCCTCAGTCTTGCGTAGTGAGTTAATCTTTGTATTTTATTTGTTCTTTTTTAAATATACTTATTAATACTTGAATTTATTGGGGGAACATCACGATAATACATACTATTTCAAACATGCATAAGTGAGACTGCACAAAATTTAGATCTGAGACTCTGTGTCTTCAGAAAATAGATTGTAATCATGTTCTAGCTCTGCACATGTAGACCGTTTCTGTGGACTCTGCACAGCACAACGTTCACCGTAGCCCGGTTTAATCATCGGAGGTTTTTGTTTGGGCATATCACAAGAAAACTTTCCCATTAGCTTGAACAGAGCTTCATTTTGACAGTAAATGTGCTACAAAACCAGTATAATACAATCTCAGGACAAATAATTTGGTGTTATGCACATGGATCTTCCTCACTGTTTGAAGAATCCATGAATTTATCAAATGTATGGGCTTTGGTGAATTCTTCTTGCATGAGAAATTTAGATAATTCCGTCCAAACAATCCATTTCTCTTCCTGTGTTCACATGTGTTTTATGGGATTCCTTCTGTTTCTCCTTAACTCAAACATTCATATAATTTATTTTCTTACAACTAAACAAGTAGCTGGAGACAATAGATGTTTCATATTTGAAACATCTTCCCTTCAATTCTTTCTTCCTTATAATTGTATCTACTTATGTTTGTGCTAAAGGTCTCAATCCTGTGAAAACAGGCTGAGTGGGTCAATTGGAAAGAAACTTTATCTTGGTTGTTATGATTTTTTTCTCTAAGTTATCCTTCAGAAACAGAAACAAATTATAATTTTATTAGAGATTCAGTAATAATACTTTAAGTCAAGTAGTGTGAGGATCAAATTTGTTCCTTTTTTGTTCTCAAGATTTTTTTATAACTGCTTGGGTTTCTTACATTTCCTTACACATTTTGGGAGCAGTCTGTGAATTTCTATTAAAATACATCTTTTTTGGGTTATGTAACTCTTCAGCTGGCTTTTTGACTATAGCACTTTGCATCATTTATTAGTGGCTATTCTAGAGATGATGGGGCTTCCCAGGTGGTGCTAATGGTAAAGAACCAGCCTGTTAGTGCCAGAGACATAAGAGACATGGATTCAATCCTGGGTCCGGAAGGTCCCCTGGAGAAGGGCAAGGCAACCCACTCCTGTGTTCTTGCCTGGAGAATCCCATGGACAGAGGAGCCTGGCGGGTTATAGTCCACAGTGTCACATAGTGTCGGACACGACTGAAGCGACTGAACATGCACGCACCGTAAAGGTTACAATGCATCTTTATTAATAAGAAATGTACGATAGTAAAGTTTTCTTCCCCCATCCTTTTTGCTGTTGTGATGATATATTACAACTACATATGACATTACCCCCATATACTTGCTGTAATATTAGCTTTAAACAGTCGTGTCTCAAATGAACTAACATAAAATTATAACTCTTTATAGTGGCATATAATATAATTTTTAGTGCAGTTTTTCCTTCTTATAGATCCACCTGGTGTTGTTTATCTTCAGCCTGCATTTCTTGTTATGCAGGTATACAGAATGAGAATAAATGCTTCTAAGTTCGGTTTTGAAAACTACTTTTGCTTCATAAGGCACTCTCCTATACTGTTTTATACTGAATTAAAGTTTCTGGGAAAGGTGCCCAGGAAACATGGTTTTTTTTTTTTTTTTTAACCTAATATACGTGATTCTAGCATATATCCAGTTTGGGAATCAAATCAGAAAAATATGAAGTTAAACCTGAGAGAAGCTTAGCCAGGTCACTTGGCTTTTCTGGTCTTGAACAAACACTCACTTAAGTGATTATAGGAAACAAGGCCACACACACAAGCACAGTTTCTCTAGGAAAGGTCGAGGTGACCAAGTGGAAAAAGGCTCATTTCAGAAATAATGTTGAAATGTTCAGATTCAGAGAAAGTAGTCTACACTATTATCAATGAGTCGGCCTCCTTGGGACACAGCTCACTGGTGCATTTGCCTGTCAATCAAAGGGTATAGTGCCGCCATGTCCAGGGTTAGATGAGAGCCCACGACAAGTTATGCGACCTTCTCATCCCCAGTTTCTCTGTGAAATGGGATAAAACTGACAAATGTACAAGATTATTGCGAGAATTACAGATGATAAGTGAAGCACGAAGGCTGTAAGAAGCCTTGCGAATGATACATACATATCTATTTTTTCCCTATATAAAGACTGGGAAGTGAGTTAACTTTTCTTCTGTATCTTGACCCCGGATAGAAGAGATATTTTTGTGTAAATGACCTCTCAGAGGCGTAATTATTTACATATCTGGCTCTGCTATGGGGTATGTGTACACAAATAGTGGTTTGTAGTTAAAGCAAATCTACCCTCCATTAATTAGGGCTTCCCAGGTGGCTCAGTGGGAAAGAATCTGCCTGCCAATGCAGGAAACGTGGGTTTGATCCCTGGGTCAGGAAGTGCCCCTGGAGAAGGAAATGGCAACCCACTCCAGCATTCTTGCCTGGAGAATCCCATGGACTTAGGAGCCTGGCGGGCTACAGTCCATGGGGTCACAAGAGTCGGACACGACAGAGCAGCCTCTTCATTAATACAACCCCAATTTTCTAAAGTTCCTCTCTTGGGGGCTAAGAAAATAGTTTCCACTCTCCCTGCTTCCAAGACACGTGATCATGGACTAATGGCAAGAAAACTTTATGAATGGCAATTGTTTTGAGAGTCATGAAAGATAATTTATTTTGTGAGCTAGCTGGGATCATCACAAAGTTTTCTTGTAATAAAAGATCTTGAGAAATGAAACAAATAAATATATGACAGCCATTAAAGAAGGGGACCCAGGAAAACAACTGTGGAAAACTGAGTGTTAGGAAGACTGGGAAGTCACCCACACCCCTCTCGGAGGAGTTTTGATGACTCTGGCCGTCTCGTCCATCTGGGACCACTGGTCCAGCGGTTGTAGTTTAGCCCTCCTTGGAAAAAGCGACAGGAGGGACTGGGTGGACAGCCTGACACATTCCGGGAGCGTGCGTCTCATTCTGCATCACGTGGCTTCCCATGGAGAGCCCCACAGAGGCAGCAGGTCCGAGAGGGGGCGCTGAGCTCCCAGTCTGGCGTCCTTGCTGCCTGCTGCCCCTTCACCTCCTCTGCTTGTCTCCTGCATCTCTGGCCGTCTTTCTGGGACGAGCCCCCAAAGAGGTGCTAACATTTGCTTTTGATAATCAGCCTGAGAAGTCTTTCCGCCCCTCCCAGTGGCCCCCGGGCTTCAGGGAGGGGCCTGGAGTGGGCTCGCAGGCCAGTTCCCAAACTGGCGCTGGTTGATGTGGGCTCTGTAGCCTGGGAGTCAGATACGTCTGGACAGGCAGCAGACAGTGGGCTCTGTCCCCGTCTCCTCCCGGACTTCGTCCGGAGGTCTGGAGGGTGGGTGAGGCGGGCTGGCTTTGCTCCAGGGCCTCCGCTCCTGACCACACAGTGGTTTTGTTATCAGGCCGATGCAGGTTCACCCATGTCTTAGCAGGTATTCGTGCTCCATCGTTTTTATAGTGGGATACTGCTGAGTGGATGCACCATTCATTTGTAGACAGACCCTTGCACTATTTCACTTCAGCTGTTTTGCATTGTTGCTGTGAACATATGCCAAAATGAATTTGTTGTCCCTGGTTTCAATCTTTTAGAAAACACAGGAGTTTCAACAGGTATTTTTCAAGAGTTTTGATTAGTTGTCAACATTAAAAAGATTATCTGTAATTCTATTTCTGTATTTTCTTAAAATATCTCCTGATTCCAGCTAGAATCCGGAGGGAATGTGTTCATTTCTTCTTTCCTGCAGCCATTCACAGGTGGGCCTGGTGAAGAAGTCTCTCCTGTGACTTAAACAAAGTTATTTTAGCTCAACACTTAGGCCTGGGAGGTAGAGCTCCTGGAGACAGGCCATTGCGTTTGCCCTAAGCCGTAGGCAACACCCCTTTAGTGATGAACTGCGGCAGAAGCAATAGGACACAAAAGTCAAGATGAAACGGATCCAGTGTGGAGGCAGAGTTGGTCTTCCCTTTTATATATGAATATTTCTCGTAGCTTTATTTGTGATAACCCCAAAATGGGAACATCCCAGGTGTTTGTCAATGGCTGAATAGTTACACGAACCTTGGTCTACCCACGCTGTGGGACACTGTTCAGGAATAAAATGAAATTTTATTGATAAAATGATCTGGATGAATCTCCAGGGAATTATGTTGAGTCAAAAGAGCCAATTGATTTCATTTACAGGAATTCTTTTTTTTTTTTAACTGAAAAATAGTTGATTTACAATGTTGTGTTAATTTCTACTCTATAACAAAGTGATTCAGTTATATATATTCTTATATATACTTTTTAATATTGTCAACTGAAAAAATGCACAATGTGAGAGTTGAGAGTTAATTTTTATTTGGGGCAAAGTGAGGACTTCAGCCTGGGAGACAGCACCTCAGATAGCTCTGAGAGACTGCTCCAAAGAGGCAGGGGGAAGGTTGATCTATGTGATTTTGCTGAAGGTGGAGTGCATGTAATCAAGCACATATTTTTGCAGAAGATTTCTGCAAAAAAGTCACCTTGGCAGATTTTAGTGCTTTTCTAGATATGAGAAGATGCAAGAATTGGGCTCATAGAATCATCTTCTAAAAATATCTGTCTGAAGACCTGTTATGCAGTTTTTCCCAGAGCACAGAATGCTTCATTCCTGATCTCCATCCTGGACTCCTTTCAGGGGGCTTTTGAAGGTCAGCAGCTGCAGTGGCTCCTAATTCAATCCTTGTGGAGGTAGATGGCAAGTGCCAATTTGGAGGTGACAGTATCTTTTTCCATTATGTTTTTCCATAGGATGCTGAATCCAGTTCCTGTGTTATACAGAAGGACCTTTGCTGTTAATCCATTCTATGTGTAATAGTTTGTATAAATTCTTGATGTGATAAAATCATAGGAACAGAAAACAGATCAGGGTTTGCCAGGAGTAAAGGAGGGTGGGGAGCTGGAGACAAGCGGTGTGGCTGAAAGGGCAGCAGCGTTGGGGGAGGTGGGGGACATGTCCTGGGTCTTGACTGAAGCCAGGTCAGGGTCCTGGTTGTACTTACTGTACCATTGGTTGGTAAGGTGTCACCACTGGAGAAACTGAGTAAAGGGCACAGGGCATCTCTCTATTATTTCTTACAACCGCATGAAAATTAACATTGTCTCACAATAACAATTTTAACTAAATGCAGTCACCATATTGGTATACGAATGTGTGTGATTAGCCACAGAAGGCCCAAGACTCCTTCTCCTTCTGACACACACTGCTTTATCACAGGGCGCGTGGTCTCTGTTCTGCCCCAAGTTCATTGCCCGCCTGGGACCGTCCTTTCTTACTGCTGATGGGCATTCTTTGTCCCCGGTCATCATGGCAGGTCCTCAAATGAACACTTCTATCACCAGGAACCACGGACACTTACTTCTATCACCAAGAACCACGGAGCAGTGTGTGTGAAGAGCCCCCTGTGCCACACTGAACTGTCGAGACCGTCCTTGGCATTGCTTTTCCTCTACAGAACCTGATCTGGCCCTCAGGACGGAAGGACCAGGTAAGGCTGCACTGCCGTCAGGGAGCAGTCCTACAGCTCATCTCTTACCAAGGGTCATCTGCGGGTCAGATGAGGTCATGGATGAATGCGGCAGGGGAGATTCTCAGCTGTTTCCACAGATGGGCCCCAGTGGGCTCGGCACGTCTCCACCACAATGTGTGGGACCAGGGAGACGAAATTCCTCAAGGTGCTGACCATGATTTTTGCACAAAATTGAGAACCTTCAGGAGACTTTGCTTAGTCACTGTTCCAGTGAGCTGATTACAGGAAATTAAAGGCAATTGGCCTTCTGTATACAAATATATGGATTCAGCACAATTTAGCTGGTGGTTTTGGAAATATAGTATTAACCATAAATTTAAAAAACACAGCTTTTAAATCACATTTTTTTGTTTATGGAACAATGTGGATTTGCTATGCCCCTTGACCATCCATTGATTTATGTCACAAACATTTATTCAATACTTATGCTCTTCTCACCCGCTGTTATCAGGCAATAGTTTGTATTTATGCACCTGCACTTTCATGGGAGATTTTAACTTTTGGTCAACAGTCATTCCAATATATTGAAACAAACAAACAAAAAACTCAAAAAATGTCCTTTTTCTTCTAGTCTATACTTTCATGATATTTGGCACTAATGGAAATGAACTTTAGGTTCTGCAGGAGTGCACATTATAAGAAAAAAGGGAAAAGATTCCTTTGCTCAGAGCTGGGTTCCCTACACAGAGGGTTTGCTGCTACTGCTGCTAAGTCGCTTCAGTTGTGTCCGACTCTGTGTGACCCCATAGATGGCAGCCCACCAGCCCGCCCCCCGTCCCTGGGATTCTCAAGGCAAGAATGCTAGAGTGGGTTGCCATTTCCTTCTCCAATGTATGAAAGTGAAGTTGCTCAGTAGTGTCCAACTCTTCGCAACCCCATGGACTGCAGCCCACCAGGCTCCTCCACCCATGGGATTTTCCAGGCAAGAGTACTGGAGTGTGGTGCCATTGCCTTCTCCGACACAGCGGGTTTAGGTATCTACAAGTTTTTATTTCAGTCATAAAGCAAGTCAACCCTGAATATTCATTGAAAGGACTGATGTTGAAGCTGAAGCTCCAATACTCTGGCCACCTGTTTCAAAGAACTGACTCATTGGAAAAGACCCGACCCTGATGCTGGGAAAGGTTGAGGGTGGGAGAAGGGCATGGCAGAGGATGAGATGGTTGGATGGCATCGTTGACTCAATGGACCTGAGTCTGAGCATGCTCCAGGAGATGGTGAAGGACACGGATACCTGGCGTGCTGCAGTCCCTGGGGTCTCAAAGAGTCAGACAAGACTTAGTGACGGAACAGCAATCAACTTCCCTATGGTGAGGCCATGTTTGCTGAGCCAATAGTTTCATTTTCAAATAAGGTGTCTTGTACATGGCAAATCTCAGAAAAGTCTCGTTTACTTTCCTGGTTATTTTCATCACATTTGTTATGCTTTTCTGCTGATGTGGAATCAGTTAAACTGTTCTCACGTCTAGCTTAGACTGAGATGTTTGTGCTAAAAAGGGAATGCTCAGTATGAATTGTTTTGTCCACCATTCCACCCTCTTTTTTATGGAAATTTAGATTCTGTGCAACAATTTTCTTAGATTTTAATGTTTCATTAGTTGAATCCACTCTCAAAATTTTCATCTGCGAATTTTGCTCCTTGGACTTACTGAAGTTCAAATGCCACCTTCTCTCCCCCTCCATGGAACTTGTCATGTAGAAAGGATGCTAATGAGACATGACTGCAGAAGAATGCACAGGTGTATTATACGGACTCAGATTGGCAACTCTCTGAAACACACAACACAGGCGAGCACACACACACAGACACACACATGCGTGCAGAGCCAGGCTTGATGAGAGACTTCCATTTGGTTGAACTTGGCAATGGTTTTGAAATGTTGACAACTGTCAAATTAAGATCACCCAAGCCATTTCACAGGCTCGGATTTGGATGCAGGTCTCAGAACAGAAGGAGAGAGCTACTGGCTCTGGCCCAAGTGACTTCACCATTTATCATCGGGTTAGCTGTGCCTTAAGGAAATGGAGCCACACCAGGGTGGGGGGGGTCAGCCTCCACCTCCAGCAGTCATTGCTTTTCACGTTTACCTTGATTCAAAGGAAGGGAATAGATTAGTCTTTTGTTTTAACGTGTGCAGAGAAGGAGCCTGGTCAGGTTCCTTTAGCATCTGTTTTTCACCCCCGTCCCTTCCTCACCAACTGGGGAGCAGCAGAGTGTCTTCAGTGGGCGCTGGATGGGGCCTGGGGCTGGGGCGGTTCGCTCTCCAGGTCTCTCAATGCGCATTTCTGTATTCAGTCATGTGATAGACTCTGTTGCTATGCATCCTGGTGATGCCCACCTTTCACTGTCCTTCCCAGTTAAAATCTTCACGTGTCTCTCGTCTTCCTCTCAGTTTTAAGCCTGGTAAGTGCGATGGCTGGGTCCTTTGTATCTTGGTTGATATTTTCGCCTCCAGTACAGTATCTGCCCAGAGCAGGGGCTGAACGAGCGATACCAACACGTTGAGGAGAATAGACGAATTGGGTGCATGAGGACGAAACATGATTTTTCTCGAGTGGTCATCTTGGTTGGAACTGACAGCAGAACGGAGAAATTCAAATTATTTACTAAAAACAGTTTCTTTGTAAGATTTGATTAGTTATCTATCAGCAGATTACCCAGCTGACATTTGAACTGAATCCTTTTAGCTAGAAAAATGAGTATTCTGTTTCCAGGATGGATTCTGGCTGGCACAGTCATCCCAGACTTCAAATCCAAGGCCTGGGATGTTCTCTGCACACACAGTAGGTGCCGGAGAGAGTGCCATCTGGGACGGAGCCAGGCAAGTGTTTGTCAAAGCCCTTCACCCAAGCATGTGGGTTGAGCTTATCAGCAAATTCATATTCAGGGAGCTGAAGAAATTAAACCACGGGCTTTCAGTGCTGTGCTGGGCTGAGCTGTGTCCAGCTATTTGAGACTCTCTGAGCTGTAGCCTGCCAGGCTCCTCTGTCCATGGGATTTTTCAGGTAAGAATGCTGGGGAGGATTGCCATTTCCTCCTCCAGGAGATCTTCCCGACCCAGGAATCGCACACGCATCCCTTGTCTCCTGCGTTGCAGGAAGATTCTTTACCAGCTGAGCCATCGGAAAAGCCCCAACTTCAGGATCTCTTGTAAACACACAAACCCACTCAGGTCAAAGCTGTAAAACTGGCCTGACAACCCTCCTCATGCTCCTCCAAAATGCCCAGGTCTGTGAGTTCCTGGAAGAAAAGAAGCAGCAAAACCATTTTGGACTGCATGTCTGTCAAGACCACAGGATGGCAGCTGTGGAAACTGAATGGTAAATTAAACAACAGTTATGACGATGCCCAGAATGGCGAAATCGGGGCACTCAAGATGACACACCGAAATACTTCTCTTTGGAAATAATTAACTCCAACAGAGCGTGCTTAGTGGATCAGATGTGAAAGACAGTACGTACCGGAAGTGAAGTGAATTTATTTGTATTCACTATCTTGGTGGGTTTGGAACATGAAATGTGGTTTCTTTCAAAGAAACGCATTGTATGATTTGCTTTAATTAAATAATGCTCTGTTTCTCTGAGCATCAATAGCTCAAAAACTGTCCAGAGCCAGACTCACTGCCTTACAAAAAAATCTGAAAATCATTGACATAAAATGTGAGTAATGAATTTAACCAAAATGTACAACTATTGACTGGACAGCAAACAAATCATTCCCCCCATTCTGGGCTTTTCGGGAGCAGATCTGGCAGATCCAGGGATGACGAAACTCAGCCAGCGGAAGAGGGAAAGTTTGGGTGGGTGCAGGAGGGGAGTCTTGGCAGCTGTTACCAAGCCCAGCTGTCCCCCTCGCTCCTGTCTGAGTGATGACACGGAGGCGGCGAGGGGAGGGCTGTGGCCAGTTCTGGCCACACGGTGTCGCTACACTGCTCCGTGTCCACTGGCGTCAAGCACGTGCGTCCTGCTCACAGGATCTTCAGTGCCCTTAATTCCTGTGTACACAGCTCTGCTGCATCGTTACTGGAGGTGAGGCGCAGGGTGCAGGTGGAGGCGGGGCCTCTCCTCCCGTCTGCATCCATGTAGATCACAGCATCATTCAGGGACTCCCAATACCCTGGAAACACAGCGGGTGCTGTACAGACGGAGTGTGAACAAGAGTCAGCGGTCAGTCAGTGTGACCTGCACCAAGACGGAGCAAATACACACGCTGACCCTGAACCACAACGGCTCGTCCGGTTACAGGAGGGTGTGTTTTCAATAAGTGCAGTGCCTGTATTTTCATTCTGCTGCTGCTGTTAAGTCGCTTCAGTCGTGTCCGACTCTGTGTGACCCCATACGGATTTTAAATTAAGTAAGTGTGCGGAGGATCTGTGATCGATTAGAGATCATGACTAGTGGGCTCGGAAGAACTGAGGTGTGCGTCCTGGTTCTGTCCAGTCTCTTTCAGCTCCCTGCCCCTGGCTGAGTCATTCATCATCAACTCCTTTGTTTTAGAGGCTGAGATGGCAGGACCAGGCAGGGCAGGAGGGAGGTCTGCAGCCCCAGCCTCTGTGTTATTCAAGGGGCAGTTGTCACGTGTGTGAGGGGGCTTTGGTCCCACAAGTAGGATTCGTCACCTTCCATCACGTTTTGGGGAATAAGAACTCTGCAAGTGTGTGCGTGCATGCTAAGTCACTTCAGTTGTGTCCGACTCTCTGCAGCCCCGTTGACTGAAGCCTGGCAGGCTCCTCTGTCCCAGTGCTTCCCTGGTGACCTTCAAACGTCAGGGCTGGGTGGGTGGTTAGAAGGTCAACAAGGTATGGATGTTTCGTCCCATCAGAGGGTTGCAGATTGGGTCTCATCATCGCACGTGAACCGGATCTCAGTGCAAATGTGACAAGACTCGGTGTGAGGGTTCCGAGCGCCAGAGCCCTTCCTCCTCTCGGGATGCCGCCCAGCTGGCTGCATGTGCCCGGCCCGTCTTCTTGGAGCCTCACTCTTGACCTCCGCCCCGCCCCGCTCGTCTGGCCCCAGGAATGACAGACATGGGATTCAATCGTCCTTCTCACTCCAGGAGGACAGCTGTTCCAGCCCAGTTTTCCTGAGAAGCGCAGAAGGGCGATTTTGCGGCCTCAGAGCTGTGTGGCTTGTGGGGCCCGAGTGTGATACTCGTGGTCGGAGCCGGCCACTTGCCCCATCTCAGCGCCGGTGAGGCCCCCCCAGTGGGGCCTTGGCCGCCAGATCCCCGTCTCCTCCTGACCTCCTTGTCTGCACTGAGACCCTGCTCCCTAAAGGGGAGGACCTTCTTTTGCACTTACAGCCCCAGTCCATCTTTTAGACTGGCCACCTTGACAGGCCAGATAAACTTCTGAACAACATGGCCGTGGCTTATCTGTCTCCCTGGGAGAGGCCACAGTCAGGCGGCAGGCAGGTGGAGGCAAGGCGGAAGGTTAGGCTCAGAGACGGCCTTCCAGAGGGGCAGGCGAGGGAGCGGCCGGAAGAGGTGCTATTAAAACAGGCTTCGGAAAGTGGGGCTTCCCGGGGGCTCAGGGGCAAAGAATCCACCTGCCAAGCAGGAGAGGATGGCTCGATCCCTGGGTCTGGAAGATCCTCTGGAGAAGGAAATGGCAACCCACTCCGGTATCCTTGCCTGGGAAATCCCCATGGACAGATGGCAGATCCTGAGGGCAGATGATAAACTTGAATCATTTTGCCAAATACTCACACAGAAAACGTACGTCAGCTTCATAGGATGCTGTATGAAATGATTTCAAAATCCTGTTCTTTTTGACTACTGCGGACTCCTCAGACCTGCAGGGTGAACTTGAGTGAGCTCTCCAGGCCATAAGCAAAATTGTAAAGAAAACGATGCTATGATGACATGGACACCTCCCAGCGCCCTGAATGACTTGAATGGGCCTTGACCGGCTCAAATGCTCTAAGACTTGTGTGTGTTCCAGTGCCTTTAGTTCCCGTGTAGCTGTAGTTCACTTGTGTTTTAAATATCAGCTAGTGCGATTTTAACGGAGAAGGCAATGGCACCGCATTCCAGTACTCTTGCCTGGAAAATCCCATGGATGGAGGAGCCTGGTAGGCTGCAGTCCATGGGGTCGCTAAGAGTCGGACTAGACCGAGCGACTTCACTTTCACTTTCCACTTTCATGCATTGGAGAAGGAAATGGCAACCCACTCCAGTACTCTTGCCTGGAGAATCCCAGGGACGGCGGAGCTTGGTGGGCTGCCGTCTATGGGGTCGCACAGGGTCGGATCCGACTGAAGCGACTTAGCAGCAGCAGCAGCAGCAGCAGTGCAATTTTAATTGATCGAATCAATCTAAATAAATTTAATTAACTGAATTAAATTAAGCTTTGAAAGTGAAAAAGAAAGTGAAGTTGCTCAGTCATGTCTGACTGTTTGCAACCCCATGAACTGTAGCCCACCAGGCTCCTCCGTCCATGGGATTCTCCAGTAAGAATACTGGAGTGGGTTGCCATTTCCTTCTCCAGGGGATCTTCCCAACCTAGGAAGGATCAAACCCAGGTCTCCCACATTGCAGGCAGACGCTTTACCCTCTGAACCACCAGGGAAGCAGTCAAAAATTAAGCTTTAATTTTTATTAAAAAGTTAAATTTTAACTGAATTCACCTGCAGCTTTCGGTAGGTGGTATCCATGCCCCTGTTTCATAGACGGGGAACTGGGGGTCCTGAGTAGCTCGCCCATGGCCAGGTGGCTCCTGCCGCTGCGGTGGCCTGCTCCCCGCAGGCAGAGCCCCACGTCCTCAGGGTGGTGACAGCGGGATGAGGGTAGGGCTCTGGGGGCTGGCAGACCTGCCTTTGAACTCGGGCTCATTCCTGGACGTGTGGTTTGGGGTGATTTGCTGACGATTCTGCACCTTCATTCCCTCCTTTGTAAGAGCCGCTAGCACTGTCCCCTTGCAGCCAGGATGAAAAGGGGTCAAATCTGTTAGAGCCTCCAGTTAAATAAAATAAATTAATTAATTTAAAAAAAAAGTTAGAGGCTCTGGTTGGTGTCCCGTAGTAACATCTTAGAACTCTAGTTGCTTGAAGTCTTGCTCAAGCCTGAGAGTCTTATTGTGAGGGGGGGGGACCCATACGCTGGGTTTTCCTGCGGCCCCCAACTTCCCACTGACCAGTACTCTGGCCACCTCATGCGAAGAGTTGACTCATTGGAAAAGGCTCTGATGCTGGGAGGGATTGGGGGCAGGAGGAGAAGGGGACGACAGAGGATGAGATGGCTGGATGGCATCACGGACTCGATGGACACGAGTCTGAGTGAACTCCGGGAGCTGGTGATGGACAGGGAGGCCTGGCGTGCTGTGATTCATGGGGTCGCAAAGAGTCGGACACGACTGAGCGACTGAACTGAACTGAAAAGGCTTATTATTCAGCTGATATCAGTGAACGAATCTGTGGAACAGAAACACTTACAGGCATAGAGAACAGACTTGTGGTCCCCCAAGGGGGACGTGGGGATGACTTAGGGGCTGGCAGACACAAAATGCTACACAGAACACAGACAATGGCGAGGTCCTACTGCAGAGAACGGGGAACGACCAAATACCTTGTGACATACTAGCAGAAAATAAATCTGAAACCATGCATGCTTATAAATGAATCACTGTGTTTAATACCTGAAACTTAACACCACAACATTGTAAATCAACTATGCTTCCAAAAAAAAAAGAAAGAAAAAAAGTGGGTGTGGAAATCTAATAATAGTGTTCCCTCCCTCTCCCCCTCCTCCCTCTCTCCCCCTCCTCCCTCTCT